>OY992878.1:167185800-167520800 GCA_963921405.1 Cepaea hortensis
TTCAACTGGTGTTCTTCCCAATCGTAGTACACTTTCTTCAAAACTCGTGTAGAGCTTCTTCGTAACTGGCAGGGAACCTGTTAGAGAAATAATACACTGGGTGAAAGCACCAGTCACTGCTCCTACCAGCTGAGTGTAGGCTTTCAGCCTCGCTCAGATATTTATCAGTGAACTAAACTCTGTCATAGAGCGGATGAGCTTATCACCTAGGTCCGAATCAGGTTATGACAAGGAAAGACCAATAAATAGAGTGCAGAACCCCAGTGGGCACCCCACTGAAAGATCTCACTATTAGACACTTCCCCCATCTCCCAACCCATTCTTAAATCTCTCCAAATATCTCCCCACTACACTATTCTCACTAGCAGAGCTAATTCTCACTTCACTACTCTATTCTCAACTAACAGAGCTAATCATCACTTCACTACTCTAGCTAGTTTTAACAAGGCTACTGCCTATATTAATTAGGCCTAAATACACGATCTATAATACCTCATGTAACACTGCTTTGCTCCTAAATCACATCTACATTTTGCCATGACAGGCACGTGTATATTAAATTTAATTAATCCCGCACACGGTAGACGTTTTTCAAATTTCTACAGAGCCAGCGAAAACACCGTCCGTCTTCGGCCAACTCTCGTGTTTACAATGCCTGTAACAAGTTTGGTTTTTGTCAAAGAGCCTTGTAGTGTGCCAGTGAAATTCTTTGATGTTCACGCCAGATGTTCTTAGGGGCAGATTATCCATTTCAGAATAAGTCCTCTCCCCTTTCTCAACAAATGCAAAAGTTGTCTCTCTTGTTATGACAACCAACACAGCTAGCGTTTTTTCCTGCATTCTCCTAATTCGGGTCACAATAACAAGCCTACAACCTTCTGTCTTGTGGGGACTTTCAAAGATGACTCCACTGTTTCATCTCGCCGACTCCTCGCAGCACACAACTTGTAGTTGCGAATCAAACTGTCCTTGGTATTTTTATCATCTGATTGTAAAATTACAGTGATTTTCACGACAATGATTATGATGATGATGATGATGATGATTATACAGAAATAAAATTCTAACTTTTTTCTTTCAAATAATATTACATGATATTAATACTACATGAAAACAGCAGCATGAACACATAATCACTTGTCTGAATCAAAGTAAAAGTTGACGCTGCCATCTTTGTTGCTATCCGCCATTAAATTCTAATTTTTTTTTGTCACGTATTTATGAAAACTATGCGTTTATCCACGCCTGACTAGGGGTCAAACATACATCAACACAGCCACTACCGACAGAGATATATACATACCAATTATACATACACATTTACGAGTATATTCCACACAAACACACACACACACACACACACACACACACACACACACACAAACACACACCAACTTATTCGTATATGTACAGACATATCTATGCATGCATAAACAAATACAGATTTAGATGTATCTCCATGTTTGTATACCTTATCCAAATCCCACAGACAAATTTGAAACGTGTATATTCCCTTTTGTCTAAGTGGTTTTGAATATTTGTGTGATTTTGTTTTTGACCATGTGCTGTATTATATGTGTGTTGTATGTTCCGAACCTGTATGTTGCTGCATTTCTACAGGTCCATACCACATACCTGTACTCTGCTAGTGCAGTCAACAATCTTATGTGATTATTTTCTGTGGTTTTTTTGGTATTGTTTTTAAAAATATTGACTTGTACATATCTATCTTCTTTTTGGTTAATATCTCAATTAGTTGTCTTACGTGTCTAGTGTAGTCTGTACTGTTGGGCACGTAAAAAAAAATGTGGTCTTCTGTTTCTTGTATGTTTTGTCTACAGAGCTGACATGGTGATATTCGTTTTGACCTGTGTGCTTGTTTTTCGGTAGTAAGTGTCATGTTAAAGATCAAACGATATGTAATTTCCCTCGCCTTGTGAGTTATGTTTGGGTTGTGGAGATTAGTAAATGTACATGTGTAGTCTTATATGTAGTATTTTTTTCCTCTTTTAATTCTAACTTGTAGTGGGGGTGCTTGTTGTTTAACCAGGTATTTGTAGATTTGGCGTGTTGTCTGGTTTAGTAAGTGCTCACTCCCTCGGAGTGCTTGTATACATGTCTTATAGAGTGCTGGTAAGGTTCAAAAGTAGTGTGGCGTATTAAGATGTATTCTCCTAAGGTGTTGCAGTCTCATTTCTATATAGTAGAGTGCTAGTGGGTGTTGTTCTGGGTGACTAAGGATGTGTCCTATATGTTGGATTCTCAGCGCTTGAATCTTTGTGTATATGTCTTGCAGTGCCATTCCTCCTTGATTCTTGTCCTGTATGAGTGTCTTATGCTGTATGCAGTAAATTGTGTTGCCAAAGATGAAACGTCTGATATGCTTGTTGATGTCTGTGATTGTCTGTCTTGGAGGGTCTAGTACTGTAACTAAATATATAATTTTGGGGATAATGAAAGTGTTGACAATGATGCTCCTGCCAAAAATTGTAGATGTCTTGTACTTGTATCTGTGTAGCATGTCTATAATTTTTTGTGTGAGGTTTTCCCATGTTTGTGTGTGTATCTGTCTGGAGTTGCTGTGAAATGTGATGCCATATATCTTAATATTGTCTGAGGCTGTTAGGTCTGGAGGAAAATCGGCTTTATTCCTCAATTTTCGGAGACCCATTATGTGTGATTTGTTTATGTTTAATTTTGCCCCACTCCATTTACCAAATTGTGTAAATGTATGGAGTATCTTTGTGATGGATGTTTTGTTGGTGGGGAAGAAAACGGTATCATCTGCATATGCAAGCAACTTCCGTTCTCCGCCGCCTGGTATGAATGTGCCTGTGATGTTGGTGTCTTCTCTGATTGCTTCTAGTAGTGGTTCTAAAACCAGTACATATAGGAGTGGCGACAGCGGACATCATTGTCTCACCGATCTTGTGAGCCGGAACCCCGCAGTAAGTGTGTGGTTAATCAACACCTTACTCTCAGAATTCCGGTACAAGATCTCAATCCACCTCCTAAAGTATATTCTTAAGTTGCATTCTGTTAATGTCTTGTGTAGATAAGAGTGGGAGATTCTGTCAAAGGCCTTTTCCTGGTCTAAGGACAAAAGGGAGGCTTGACAGTCTTTCTCTTGTGTGTATGTGATGATGTCTCTAATGAAATGTGTGTGTCGGTGTATGTTCCTATGTGGTACTCCGCATTGTTGGTCAGGGCGTATACGCTTTGTCATGTAGGGTCTAAGTTTCTGGGTCAGTGCCTTGGTAAGTATTTTATAGTCTGTGTTCAGAAGTGATATTGGTCTATAATTTTTCATCTGTGTTTTGTCTGTATTGTTTTTGGGTATGAGTGTGATGTAAGACATGTTGCAGCTATCTGGTAGTTCTTGTTTATCGAATGCGTCTTGATAGACTTTAAGAAGAAGACCACATAAGATAGGCATGAAGTGTTGGTAGAATTCTATAGTTAAACCGTCCGGCCCTGGTGTCTTGTCCTTGTTCATTTTGCTGAGTGCGTTCGTTATGTCATCCAGTGTTAGTTCTGTGTCTAGTCAGTCTCTGTCTTCATCTGACAGCTTTTTACTATATTGTAGAAAATTATCTTGTGTCTGTGTGTCTATTGTCTCTGCTGTAAACAGTTTAGTGTAGTATTGATTGAATGCTTCTGTTATTTGTGCTGGTTCTGTTTGCATATTGCCTTGCATGTCTACTATTTTGCGTATTTGTCTGCTACGCTGTACATTTTGTTCAATTGATATGTATTGTTTACTGAAGGTCTCTTGTATGATTGTGTTGAGCTTTGTTCTCAGGAGAGCACCCAGATATCTGTGTTGTTGGTGCTGATCTGGCTGTTCCTCCAGTGTGTGTAAGTGTGGTGCATTGCTGTCTGTCTGCTTTGTCAGCTGTATGGCTGTTTGTATAAGTTGTTCCTGTCTTAATCTGTCTTTGTGTATGATGGATGCTAGTTGCTGTGTTCTGCTTCGTATTGTATTCTTTAATAAGTCCCTGTAATGTCTGATGTTATCAGTCGGTATGTGGTCGGTGTATGTGTGTAAAAGTTGTGTCATGTATTTTACGTATTTTTCATTTTTAAGAAGTGTGTTGTTAAATTTCCAATGTGGTGAACGTTTAAATGTTTGTGTGTTTATGTTGCTTGAGCTGATGTGTGCTAATATGGCTTTATGGTCTGTGTACTGTAATGTCTCTTGTAGGTGCCGAGTGTTTATTATATGGTGTGTTGAGGGTATATATATCCTATCTAATCTTCTTCCAGTGTGGTGTATTTTATCTGTGTGGGTTATTTCTCGCTTATTTGGATGTTTGTGTCTGAATGTGTCTATTAAGGTGTGTGTGTCTAAAATGTTTTGCAATGTCTCTAACTGGGTTGTGCCTTCTCCGTTCATTCTCCTTACCTGTGTCTTTATTTCTCCGCCTACTATATCCAGTGCCTGTAATACACAGTTGAAATCTCCACAGAGTATTATGTTCTGTCATCTGTATGTATGTGTGAGTAGTGTGTCTAGCTCTTCATAAAATTGTGGTTGATAGTTATAATTTGGTGGTGCATGAATGTTGACAATGGTATATGTGTGTGAAGTGTTACTTATTTGTGTTATGTTGATTCTACTCTGGCTATCCCGATTTGTTTTGAGTATGTTCCACCTATCTGATGTTTGTAGTATGGTTGTCCCAGACCCTGTGTTGTGGACCGCCAAACTGAAAAATGCATGTCTCAGTCCTAATTGTGTTGTAATTTGTGCTCCATGTGTATCTGAATGTATATTTGTCTCTTGTAGTAGGATGAAATCTGGTTTGTATTTGTGTATGAGTGTGCAAATGTGTTGTTGTTTTGTGCGTATACCTGCTATATTTAAACATATTATTTTATATCGTCGCTCATCCTAGTATCAAACAAAAAATAATGTTGAGTATAAATTGACAATTGACATTAATAATATGATAATTTTTCTTTAAAAACATTGTTTAGTGTGTTTTTGTTGTTTCCGGATTCTCTTCATCGTCTGTGTCGGTGGTGATAAACAATTTTCGTAAAGATATGTTGTCGTCTTCCTTTGTGGTCTGCTTTTGTCCGTTCGTTTTCTCTGTGGGGATGTCGAGGGGTGAAGAGCGAAAATTAGTAGCCTGCCGATGACCCACAGACTACACAAGTCAACCCCACCTCCACGTGGTGCAGACCGGGCAACCATGACCGCGAGGTCATGGGCTAACGGGGCTATGGCTCGCCATAGGGGATGGACTCCCTGTGGTCAGATTTGTGTCCTAAACCTGCGACTGGCCTAGCAAGCCGGCAGGGGATCTTCATACTGCTCGTAGAAAAACTAAGAAGTATAAACGGACTGACCCAAACGGATATCGACCCGGCAATGTTAATGGGCTAAGAGATAGATTAGCCCCATTGAACAAATCACCAGGACATGATGAAATACCAAATGAACTAATTAAAGCAGCAAGAGAAGTAGGAACAGCTTGGCTACATAGACTATTCAATCATGTTTGAGTAGAACAATAGACCCCACGAGATTGGGGAAATGCCATAATTATCCCAATTTGGAAAAACAAAGGCAGCAAAAGAGACTGCACACAATACAGAGGCATTTCACTGTTGAGTCATACTGGGAAAATATTTTGTAAAATTCTTGAAAAAAGATTAAGAACTACTTTAGAGCCCCAGCTAAGCGAAACACAACTTGGATTTAGGAAAAACAAAGGCTGCACAGATGCAATTTTTGCTCTTAGACAACCTATAGAAAAATCAATCGAATTTAATGAAACACTCTACTTAGCCTTTGTCGACCAAGAAAAGGCATTCGATAGAGTAGATAGAAACAAGTTGTGGGAAATCCTTAAACAATATGGTGTGAGTACACATCTAACAAACCTATGTAGAAGTTTATACAACAACAGTGAATGCATAGTGAGAGCAACTGGAGGACACTCAGAACCCTTCACCATAAGATCTGGAGTACGACAAAGTTGTGTATATATAGACAACATATGTAAAGAAACCAACCAAGCAGAGATAGCAAGAATACCACATGACGAGAACACAGAAGAAGAACCATCTGCAAATCTAACCATTAGAGAACTCCTGTTTGCGGACGACCAAGCACTAATAGCAAAATCAGAAGCTGAATTACAAGATCACATGAATAGTCTAAACGAAATGTATAGGGAACATAACATGAAAATTAGCACAAGCTAAACAGAGGTAATGACTATAACTAAAGAAGAACAAACAACAACAATTCACCTAAACGAACATCCCTTGAAACAAGTGAAGAGTTTCAAGTACCTGGGAAGTATAATATCATCAAATGGTAGATCAGAAGATGAGATCGAAAATATGTGCAATAAGGCAAATCAACTCATTGGACAAATGGCACCAATACTAAAGAACAAACATATATCAGTAACTACTAAGAAAGCACTTTACAACACAATCTTCCTACCAACTCTATGCTACCAATGCCAAACCTGGACAATGACAGAAAAAGAGAAAAGAAAAATCACAACAACAGAAATGAGGTTCCTGAGAAGAATACTTAACGTATAAAGAAGAGATAAGATCAGAAATGAAGAAATCAGGACTAAAGTGGGGGTTAAAGCAGCACTAGATTTTATTAGAAAGCAGCAAGTCAAATGGTTTGGCCATGCAAGTAGGTTACCAGTCAACAGCATACCACAACAAGCAATGATGTACAGACCAGATGGAAACAGAGGAAGAGGCCGACCACGTAAACGTTGGACGGAGGGAATAGCAGAGTCCATGGGAATATCGATACATGAAGCCCATAATCGGGCACTCTCACGAAGTTTATACTCCACCTCGACACCGCAAGGTACAAGAGAAACATGATGTGATGAGATGAGATGAGATGAGATGAGATGAGATGTGATGAGATGAGATGAGATGAGATGAGATGAGATGAGATGAGATGAGATGAGATGAGATGAGATGAGATGAGATGAGATGAGATGTCTTGTTTGTTTACTTTCTTTGGTGTCGCTATGGGATACTCTTCCTCACAATCACCGTTTTCTGTGTTTTTCCGTCTTCTATTGCGCTTGTTATGTGTGACTTCCTTGAAACCCTCTGTCGTATCTGCCTCTTTGTCGTTTCTAAAAGAGGCTTCCTCCTCCTTTTGGTCTTTCTTCTTGGTCGAGGTCGTTGGTGGATCTGGGTTTGGGGTCGTAGTTTGTTTCGATTTTGCCTGGGTGGGCGGGGCAGGCTGGGTGGGTGGTCTTTTTAACAGTTCTGGCAGAGCTGGAAACTCATCTAGGTTGTTTATGGTTGGTGTTGGCTTTGATGACTTAGTTGGACATTTATTAGACCAATGTGAATCTTGTCCACATGTCAGTCAGACTGTCCTCCGCCCTGGCATGGTCACCAGGATTCTATGATTCCGAATTTCCTGCCCTCCTTTTGCTGTTATATTGACATAGTGTGGTATGGTTTGCCCTTCTTTAGGATGTACCAAGGCTCCCCATTTCCCTGCTGAGTTTTTAATTCTGAAAACTACGGGCTCAGGGTCGCCTGTTATTTCTTTCACTATTGTCTTCACACCTTCTTCTTTCATTGTTGCTAAAATCCAGTGTAAGGTTAATCTCGTGTTCTCTTTATCTGCATGTTGTATTTCTATTGTCATTTCTGGGTATTTTAAAGTTATGGATTTCCCATGGAGACGCTCGTAAAGTGTCTCTGATACAACAGCAAAGAACCACTTTGTTGGGTTTTCATAACTATATAGCTCACCGAGTTTGTTTATCGGTACACCCCCGGAACCGACCAATGCACCTGCAACCGGTTCGGCGGTTGATCTGGCCGCTCCTGGGCCTCTCAACGAGACCACCAGTGTTTTTGGTAGGTGCATGGCATCTTCCTCAAAGGAGTCTAGGCCGACGCTTACTTCAGAAACTTGGTTAGTACCGGTGTTAGGCGCGGATACTTGACCGAATAGTCTTCCATCGATAACACGGCTCACCTGAGTAGTCCATTTTGAATTTCAAAAACTTTCTGCTATCGCAATAAATTCACTCGATGATCCAACGAAAGGACACACAAAGAAAGTCATTTCACTATTTTAGTACATGAAAAATGTCACTCGAATAATATTACGTGATAATAATACTACTTGAAAACAGCAGCATGAACACATAATCACTTGTCCGAATCAAAGCAAACGTTTACACCGCCATCTTGAATAATAAGCATTAAAATGCATGAAAAGTAACTTTTAACATGAGAATGTCTCTCCGGAAAGGATATCCAACCAAAGAATTTTTTTTTTTTCCACAGTATAGGTTTTCGGCACAAAGAAAACCACAATATTTATTATAAAATTGAAATTAGCAAAAATTGGTACATTAAGCACGTTGTGAAGAGAAGTTAATTTTCTGGTGTGTTGACGTCTGTGTTTTTCAAAGTGTGTTCGAATGTTTTAGAGTTAACCCAGAGCAGCAAAGATCGAAATAAAAAGAAAACGGGACAATTTAGCGAGCTTTTTTTTTTTCAATACGATAAATATTTTTAATAACGCTTTGTGCAACCAAGAGAGTGAAAGATGGATGAAAGAACGGATGAATGTATTAAGATGAAATGTATGAATATTGGTGGGTCTTTTGCACACATGTTTTTTTTCCCTAATGATTTGTCTTCGTCTTCTGTGTAACTTTTTTTTTTTTAAAACGTGTATTTCATACAAAGTAAAGTATATTTACAAGGTGTGTTTCTTTGTTTGTGTATATTACAGAGCGTTACCGTTTGTTAGTGTTATGTGTCACATGCGTTAATAAAACAAATACATGGATATACAGTTATGATAATATGACATTTATGGCATAGTGCATGTAAACACACATTCCTCGTTTCATTTCCATCTCCACAAGTGGAATGCATGTTACACCTGTCCATCTCTTTCTCTCTCTCTCTCTCTCTCTCTCTCTCTCTCTCTCTCTTCTCTCTCTCTCTCTGTCTCTCTCTCTCACACACACACACACACACACACACACACATTCTGTCTTGATCTATCTCTTGCTTTCTGTAGATAATAGTACATGGATTTCTGTGATCTTGGGCAATAACCTCTACATTTTCATTCTATTTAAATTTTGGCTTTCAAATTTATTTATTTATATTTTTTTTTTTGGGGGGGGGGGGAGAGATTTCCCTATGCATATATTCATATAAATACCTGTATATCAACACCAAGCCATAATTATATTTACATAAGTACCTACACGAATTCACCCATACATCGCTACCCATATATAAATACCATACATGTTAGCCTTTTGTGTTCTACAACAATGTTTATATTCGTGCTGGGGAATCGTGTTGAATTTAGGCAAAGGGCAAAAGCTGAACGCAAAATTGTCTAGTGACCACCAGCCACTAGACGGTCTTACAGCAGACACGAAGCCAGTTTTCACGAAGCCTTTGTGTGCCTAGGCCAGAGGAGCTATATATCTCTCTGAAAAGTTGTTTGGGGGGGGGGGGGGAGAGGGGTGGATCTGTGATTCAAAACACCCTGGGGAAGAATTGCGGCGTGTATTATCTGCGCTCTCCAATGCTTGTTACTACCTAGTGAGAAGCGTTCCCAAGTATTAACAAAATAAGCCACACACAGGGCTCGCGTGACGCTCACCCGTTCTAAAATTTTCCACAGCAGGGGTTGTAGATTTTGTGCCTTGCAGCAGAAACCAAATATCGTCTGTCAAGACGATCGGGTGTAAAACATCTTATATGTTTTTTTATATTATTAATTTTTCAAATTAATAATAATGGCATTTTTTCTAATTGCAAGAGTAAATGAAATTAAGGAAATTTACACATTTCAGTCAGGAAAAATAGTAGCTAGTTTGTATTTGAACATTAGTAAAAATAAGTTTCTGTTGTATGTAAGGGAGTTGAACCTTGCCTTGATTCTGCAAGTCCACACTAATTTTCTGTATTCCACTAGTGTTTGAAGTAGGTTTGCGTGTGTGTCTTCGGATGTTTTAGGAAGAGTGTTAAGAAAGATTGCCTTGTAAATGTCTGTTTGTTTGTCTGTGTGTGTTTGTATTATTTGTTGTAGAGTTTCCACTGCATCTTTGACTGTTTGACATGTGAAAAATATGTGTTCTTCTGTCTCTTTTGTGTTGTTTCTGCATAATTGGCATTTTCCTATTTGTCTGGATCTGAATGCTAATTTGGGTATTATGGGAGTTATATTAAAAATCAGTCTGTAAGTTACTTCTTTCGCCTTAGATGTGATGTGTTTGTTGTGTAAGTTGGAAAAGGTGGATGTGTAGTCTGACATGAAATATTTTTGTCCTCTTTTGATTCTCAGTTTAAGCGTTGGTGCTTGTTTACTAACTAATTGTTTGTATATTTCTCGTGTTGTTTCATGTATTAAATGTTCATGTCCTTGTATTGCCTGTATACATGTGTGATAGAAAGATGGTAGTATGCCCTGATAATGTGCTGCTGCATTGTTTAATTTTGTGAGATGTTTTATTTTGTGTGCTATATAATATAATGTGTTGTTCTGGATGTCTGATAATATTACCTATGTGGCTGATTCTAAGTGCTTGTATTTTTATTTGTATGTCCTTAAGTGCTATTCCTCCTTGTTTCTTATCCTGAATGAGAGTTTTATGCTGTAAGCTGTGTATTGTCTTACTAAATATGAAGTGTCTTATCTGTTTATTTATGTCTGTGATTGTCTGTTTTGGAGGGTTTAACACTGTCACTAAGTATACTATTTTTGGTATGATGTATGTGTTAACTATTATGCTTCTACCAAATATTGTTGATGTTTTGTATTTATACCTATTCAGCATGTCTGTGATTTGGTGTGTTAGTTGTAGCCATGTTTCTCTGTGTGTTGTTCTGGGGTCACATGGAAATGTGATCCCATACAGTTTCATATTGTGTGTATGTGTTAGGTCTGGAGGGAAATCAGACTTTTGTTTCCACTTTCCCAGGCCCATAATTTGTGATTTTTGTATATTAATTTTGGCTCCACTGCCTTTCCCAAAGTGGAAAAAGGTGTGCAGTATGTTTCTGATGGATGTGTTGCTTGTAGGGAAGAATGCAGTATCGTCTGCTTAAGCAATTACCTTTTGCTCTCCTATTCCCTGTATGAAAGTGGCTCTAATGCTGGTATCTTGTCTGATCTTTTCTAATAATGGCTCTAGTGTAAATATACAGAAGTGGTGATAGTGGGCACCCTTGTCTTACAGATCTTGTCAGCCTGAAGCTAGCAGTCAGTGAATGATTCACTAAGACTTTGCTTTCAGGGTTGTTATACAGAATCTGTATCCACTTTCTGTAGTACTGTCCTATATTGCAAATAGGAGTGTGCGATTCTGTCAAAGGCCTTCTCTTGGTCCAAAGACAAGAGGGAGGATTGACAGTATTTCTGGTGTGTGTACGTTATAATGTCTCTAATGAGGTGTGTGTGGTTTTGCATATTCCTGTTCTGTACACTACATTGCTGGTTTGGGTGTACTAGTTTTGGTAGGAATTGTGTGATTTTGTGTGCTAGTGATTTGGCCAGAATTTTGTAATCTGTGTTAAGAAGTGAAATTGGTCTGTAATTTTTCAGCTGTGTCTTGTCTGTCTTTGCTTTGTGTATAAGTGTTATATAAGATATGTTGCAACTATCAGGGAGTTCTTGTTTGTCAAAGGCTTCTTTATAGACTTTTAGAATTAGGTTACCTATGATAGGAAAGAATTGTTGATAGAATTCTACTGTTAATCCGTCTGGTCCTGGTGTCTTGTCTTTGTACATTTTACTAAGTGCATGTGTTATGTTTTCTAATGTCAATTGTGTGTCCAATATCTCTTTGTCTGTGTCTGATATCTTTTTTGTATATTGTAAGAAGCTTTCTTGTATTTGTGTGTTTACTGTCTCTGCTGTAAATAAGTGTGTATAGTATTGCTGGAATGCTTCTGTTATACGTGTGGTTTCTGTTTGTGTGATTCCTTGCATGTCTATTATTGTGTTTATCTGTTTGCTACGCTGTATGTTTTGTTCTATTGCCACGTAGTGTTTGCTGGGTGTCTCTTGTGTAATGGTGTTGAGTTTTGTTCTAATTAGTGCACCCAAGTATCTGTGCTGTTGGTGTTGTTCCAGTTGCGTTTCTAATGCATGCAAGTATGGTGAGTTTCTGTCGGTTTGCTTTGTTAAATGTATTGCTGTTTGTATTATCTGTTCTTGTTGTAGTCTATGCTTGTGTATGACGGATGCTAGTTGTTGTGTCCTGCTCCGTATTGTGTTTTTCAGTAAGTCCCAGTATTGTCTAATGTTGTCAGTTGGTATACTATCAGTGTATGTATGTATCAGGTCTGTCATATATTGTATATATTCTGCGTTTTGGAGTAATGTGTTGTTAAATTTCCAGTGTGGTGATCGTTTGAAAGGCTGTGTGGGTGTGTTATTTATAGTGATGTGTGCTAGTATTGCTTTGTGGTCTGTATACTGGAGAGTTTCTTGTAGGTGTTTAGTTTGTTTTATGTAGTGTGTTGATGGTACATATATTCTACCTGGTCCAAGCCTGACACCCAGCTCGTGCCTGTGGCTCTTAGTAGCTGTCAGCATGCGACAGCGGCCACCCCCCGGGCAACAGCTGTGAGAGGCTGGCTAAACCAGGCATGGGTATCCGATTTGGTGTCAAACCAAGAGGTAAACTAGAGTATGCCTACCCAGCATGTGAAGACAGGATTCGGCAGACTGCGCGGAAGAAATCATTCCTGATTCAACGGGCAAGAAGGCGTTTACCTGCAAAGCGTCGTGGAACGTAATGAGCACGGCAAGGCACGAAGAGTGCCCTGGTCATCTACTGCACCTGTATTCATCTCCAATCGTCTCGACTTGTCTTGCCACTGGACTCAGATGGACTCAGGCGAGAGAGTGAGGTCGACGAATTGTGCAACTCTTCCTCACTTTAATCCAAGTCATCGCGCAAGTCATTCTTCATCCATTCTTCTTCATTCTATCTAACGTAGATGATCTGTTAAGTGCATGGTTTCTGTGCGTTGTATCGTGACTGTTGGGGTGTTTGTGCCTGAAGGCGTCTACTAGGTTATGTGTGTCAATTATGTATTGCTGTGTATCAAGTTGATTCATGTCGTCTCGGCCGGCTCTTCTTAACTGCGTTTTCACTTCCCCGCCTATTATGTCAGCCGAAGCTAAACAACAATTAAAATCACCTGCTAAAATAACATGCCTCCCTCTGAATGTCTGTACTAATAGGTTTTCTAAGTGTTCGAAGAATTGTGGTTGGTAGCTGTAATTTGCTGGGGCATGTATGTTGACTAAAGCGTATGTGTGTGTGTTGTTTCTAACGTGTATGATGGTAATGTCTCTTTGGTCGTCCTTGTGTGTGCCAGTAATTTCCTATTTATCTGAAGTCTGCAGTATAGCGGTTCCAGAACCTGTATGATGTGTCGACAGACTGAAGCATGAGTGTCTGAGCCCTAATTGTGTAGTGATTTGCTTTGCGTGCGTGTATTCGCATATGTTTGTTTCTTTAGGAGAATGAAATCGGGTTTGTATTTGTGTATGAGTGTGACGATGTGTTTTTGTTTTGTGCGTAAACCTGAAATGTTCAGACTAATAATAACAATATCATTAGTCATCAAAAATTAATGAAAACAAGCAAATGATATTGTTGACTAACAGTAATAAGAAACCAGAGACGAACGAGGTTGTCTAGTTGAGATAGTTATTTTTTTCTTGTTGTCTTGGTGCAGACGTGATCTGATTGTAGATGTTGAAACAGTAGGCCATTTTCTTCGGTTTCAGTGTCAGTGTCAGTGTCAATAGTGTTCTTAGATGTCAATTCTGATTTAGTTATATCATCAAAGGTGTCGTTACTGATGGTTTCGTCAGTATTTTCGGTTTGTCTTTCCTTCTTTTTTGGCGTTGATTTGGTTGGTGAGTTTTCTTCTTCTTCTTCCTTAGTACTGCTTGTTTAGTTTGGACTTAATCCTCGTAGTTGTCTTTTTCTGGTTTTGGAGTGGTAAACAGTTGTGAAGGGTTCTTCTGTTTGCGTTTCCAGAATGTAGTTTTCTTGATTGTCTGTTGGCGTATCCGTTTGTTGATGTTCTTGTTGTGTGGGCTGTTGTTCAAATTGTTTTCCGCGTTGTTCATTTTGTTGATGTTGTGCTGGTCCTTGCCTTCTCAGAGGTGGAAAATTTATTACATCTTCTTGTGCCACAACTGGCTTGTTTGTATGTTTGGTTGGTCATTTGTTGGACCAGTGGTCGTCCATACCACACACATGACAAGCAGTTCTCCTGCTGGGCAATGTTATCAGAATTTTGTGAGTGTTTTTGGTAACCCCTGTTATGTTTAGATTTATGTAATGGGGGATGTCCTGGACGGGGTTACATAAGGCTCCCCATTTACCTCCAGAGTTTTTTAGTGGAAATACCTCCACGTTCGGGTCCCCAGTGGCATGTACGGCGATTGCCTTCACACCCTCTATCTTCATTGCCGCTGGAATCCAATGCAAAGTAAGTTTTTGCCTTTCTTTGTCTACATGCTTCAGACAAATATTGATGTCCGAATTCGGTACTTGTAATTGTACCCGATGTAGCTTATCGTACAGTTTGACATGCATGTCTTCTGTTAAAGTCACGAACCACCGTGTCGGTGACTTATACCTGTGTAGACTGGCTATTGTGCCTAGCGGCACGCCGGCCAGTCCAGCGAGTGCGCTCGCTATGAACGCTGGCGTCGACTTGGCTGCGGCTCCAGAGCCGGACAGTGACATAACAATTGTACCTGTGCGGTGGAACAGGTTTCCGTTGAGCACAACTGACGCCAGTGTTAGAGATCAACTTGTCAATTTACCTTTGGTAAGGATGACTCTCATGTCCTTTTCAGGACCCATCCCCCACTGGTCCAAGCCTGACACCCAGCTCGTGCCTGTGGCTCCTAGTAGCTGTCAGCATGCGACAGCGGCCACCCCCCGGGCAACAGCTGTGAGAGGCTGGCTAAACCAGGCATGGGTATCCGATTTGGTGTCAAACCAAGAGGTAAAACTAGGGTATGCCTACGCAGCATGTGAAGACAGGATTCGGCAGACCGCGCGGAAGAAATAATTCCTGATTCAACGGGCAAGACGGCGTTTACCTGCACCCACTCGACCAGGCGACTCTGACAGCATCATTGACTTGGCTCTGGTGTCGCCCACCATCGCACCAAGGTGCCGGTGGGGCACACTGGGATACCACGATAGTGACCACTACCCTTGTGTCATCCTGATCAAGAAAGACGGGGCCATGAGTCAAAGAAACAAGACCAATGCCTTCCCGTACGACACCGCTGGTCAAGACCCCATAAGCAAGATCAGAAGAAGGAAACTAACTTCCTCCCGTAGGAGACAAGAAAGATGGCTGCAGCCACCATGGTGGAATGGAGAGGTCGAGAAGGCATGGCTGGGAAAGAGGCAGGCTGTCAAAGACTGGCAAAAGGCCAGAAAGGCTAACATGCCACAGGTTGAGTTGGCGAACCTGAAGACTGAGGTCATTAGGACGACGACTTTATTCAAATCCTGCGCCAAACAGGCCAAGGCCGACAAATGGGACGAGTTCTGCAGGAAGGTGTGCTCCGAGCAATCTCTTACGACATTCTGGCGCCTCCACAAGAGCATGAACGGTGCTGCACAACGTAGGGGTATTCCAGACTTTCAAGGCACAGACCTCGCATGAAAAAAGTCGGATGCGGATAAAGGTAAGGCCCTTCTTGCACGCTACATAGAACAGACTGACCAGAAAGACGAGCCCGCCAGACAGAGGACCACAACAACACTCTCTCAGTTGTGCGAGGGGGTCGGGACAGACGAAGAATGGACAATCACAGTTGACATATTGCGTGCGATGCTCAAGAAATCACCTAACACCGCCCCAGGCCCAGACGGCATCCGATATGGTGACCTAATGGTGATATCAGATGATGACATGGAAGAACTGGCCAGAGATTTCAACACCAGTATCCAGAGGGTCAGGTCAAAGAAGAATGGCTACACAGCTACTTGCTGCCGCTGCCAAAACCGAACAAAGACCACTCCAAGATAAGCGGCTACAGAATCATTACGATGAAGAATACTGTTGGCAAGCTACTGGAGAAAATTGTAGCACACAGACTTGCTTGGGACTTGGAACAGCTCGGCTGCTTCCCGCCCACACTTTGAGGATACAGACGCAACAAAGAGTCATGGCTGAATGCGGCGGTCTTTGCTCAAGATGTTTACGAAGGATTTCAGGTCAGAGAAGAGACATGTGCGGCCGCCATAGACTTAGAGGACGCATATAACAGAGTATCTTTCGAGCACTTGATGCAAACCCTCCTCAGACTGAAAGTGCACCCTCACCTTGTACGATGGATAGCTGCAGTTCTACTCCAAAGGAAGGTGGTGCTAAGATGCGGGAGTTGGTCTTCTGAGCCGATAACGATATGTCCAGGATTGCCGCAGGGTTCACCACTGTCACCAGTACTATTCAACGTGTATACGGTGCCGATCACTGAACAACAGTTGGATGGGAGGGGTAGGACTCTATCATTCGTTGACGACATCCTCGTGTATCGACAGGGTCGAGATAGACAGGCGGTTGCCAACTATATGCAGGGCGAACTAGATCGAATTTCCTCATGGTGTGCTGATGCCGATGCCCTTGTCAACCCTGCAAAGGCAACAGTTACATGGTTCTCACTAAACAACCATATTGTGAAAACAGACCTGCCGGCAGTAAGAATGGATGGGAGCATTCTGAGTAGAACCCAGTCAATGACATATCTTGGCGTGAGGCTTGATCGTAGCCTGTCCTTCAGAGATCATGTCGATTATGTCATAACGAAGGCTCGAAAAGGTTTGGCAGCAATGAGAGTCATGGCGACTGCCAATATCGAGCAAAGACTGCTATTACTTCTGTTCCAAGGACTTGTGCTTTCACGCATCGAGTATGCCCTGGCCATCCTCACTGTCAGCCCTACACAGATTGGAAGACTTGAAAAGGTACAAAACGAAGCCATGCGCATCATTTTGGGCTGCACGAGAGACACCAGCTGTGTAGCAATGAGATACCTCCTTGACTTCCCGACAATGGAACACAGGATCAAGATCTGGAGAGCTCGTGCATACTTAAAAATAAGTGCAGATGAGCAGCACCCTCTGCATGACGCTGTATTCAGAGAAAAGGGTGACAGGCTAAAGAGGGGCAAATCATGGATGGGTCGGGCGGAAGATGTCGTCGGACAGGTCTGCAGTCTTACCAGTATCAACCCCGGCAAGGATTGGGTGCCGGTGCCTCCAGCTTTTAAGTGTACCTTCTCCTGCATTATCACACTCGACAGACGGTGCAGAGAGCAGAACCCTGCCGCTGTCAATGCAGAGGTTAACGCGCTCATCTATGATCACTCAGATAGCCCCGAAGTGCTCATCTATACAGATGGATCTGTTGTAAAGCAGCAGAGAAGTGCGTGGGCATTTACAGCCCGTTCAGCGGGCCGAACCGTTCAAGAATCCAGTGGTGCCCACTCTATGACCACGAGCAGCATGACGATGGAGGTGATGGCAGTTACACAGGCTTTCATATGGCTGGAATCACAGCATTATACCAACGTGTGTGTACTAAGTGATTCAATGAGCATGATTCAGAAGGTCGAAGCTGGATCTGTACGTAGACAGTGGACTGAGTCGCTGCGGAAGTCTGTTGTCCGCAAAGTCACCTTCATCTTCGTCCCGGGACATGCGGGAGTCGAGCGAAATGAACGAGCTGATAAATTGGCTGGCTCTGCACCCCCTGTAGATGGCCAGCCCATGGATCGTGCCGATGTTATTAACGCCCTTAAAGATATGGCAAGAACAGAGGATTTTGACGCCAGTGATTCCACATCGCTTTCCAGGATGAAAGACCTGGGAGTAAGAATCGGCACAGCCAGACGCGAGAGGTACATCGGGAAAACAAAGCGCCTCGTCAACCAACACAGAACTGGCACTATTAGCCACCGGACGCTGATGCATATGCTGGAGGGAGGATCTGAGCACCTATGGACATGTCCGGAGTGCAACGAAGATACCCCAACTGATAACTAACTAACTAACCTGCAAAGCGTTGTGGAACGTAATAAGCACGGCAAGGCACGTAGAGCGCCCTGGTCATCCATTGCACCTGTATTAATCTCCAGTCGTCTCGACTTGTCTTGCCACTGGACTCAGATGGACTCAGGCGAGAGAGTGAGGTCGACGAATTGCGCAACTCTTCTTAACTTTAATCCAAGTCATCGCGCAAGTCATTCTTCATCCAACGTCATATATCACCTTCAAGCCCTGTGGCGATGGGCGATCGGCAAAGCGGAAGGCGTGGGTACGCTGGCAGCCGTAGTCGCAGACCTGGACACAGGCGGCTCAGGCCATATGGTCGTCTTCTACTGACCGGAGCAGCAGTGGGATTAGGCAGCCCCCTGAGCGACTGAGCAGCCCTCTATAGGAACACATTGCTCACCTCCATAGCATGAGGAAGGGGCTAGAAAAGGTGCCCTAAACATTGTCTGCTCCATCACTACCTAACCAGCTAGCCGCGGTTGGTGGGTACCCTAACTGCGGTCGACATATAAAGAAAGATAAAACAAGCAAAGCTAAAAGAGTAAACCATATTCTCTTAACCATTGGAACTTGGAATGTACGCACCCTACTTGACAGAGACGGCGCGTCAGGTCCAGAGAGACGAACAGCACTGATTGGGAGAGAGCTGGGCAGGTACAACATCGACATTGCAGCCTTGAGCGAGACCAGACTTGCAGAAGAAGGCCAAATCTGTGAAATAGGTGCCGGCTACACATTTTTCTGGAGTGGAAGGAAAAGCGAGGAAAGACGTCAATCCGGTGTGGGATTTGCCATTAAGTCGGCCCTGGTCGGCAAATTAGCTGGATTTCCAAAGGCTATAAACGACAGGCTCATGACCATGAAGTTGCCCCTGCTGAATGGAAGGAAGCATGCAACCATTGTGAGTGTCTACGCACCAACTATGACCAACGAAGATGATGTCAAGAACAAGTTCTATGAGGACTTGCACAATGTATTAACATCTGTTCCCAAAGGAGGCAAACTTATACTCCTTGGGGATTTCAATGCCAGAGTAGGCACGGACACCACCTCTTGGAGTGGCATTATTGGAAAGCATGGAGTCGGATATTGAAACAGCAATGGACTCCGCCTCCTTCAGACATGTGTTCAAGGACGCGTCAATAGTCCACCTTTACAAACGTAAAGGAAACCGCCAATCCTGTGACAACTACCGAGGCATCTCCTTGCTTTCAATTGCAGGGAAGATACTCGCCAGAATTCTTCTCAATCGCCTCACAGCCCATCTCGATCAAGGTCTTCTTCCTGAGAGTCAATGTGGCTTCAGAAAAGAACGTGGAACTGTTGACATGATTTTCGCTGCAAGGCAGCTGCAATAGAAATGTCAGGAACAGAACTGCGAAATGTTTTCCACTTTCATTGACCTTACCAAGGCTTTTGATACAGTCAGCAGAGAAGGACTGTGGAAGATTATGGCAAACTATGGCTGTCCACGAAAGTTTGTCCAAATAGTGCGGCTATTTCATGACGGCATGCAGGCAACAGTACAGGAAAATGGTGAACTGTCTGAACCCTTTCCTGTCACCAATGGAGTGAAGCAAGGATGTGTCCTGGCACCAACACTGTTCAGCCTCATGTTTTCAGCCATGTTGATGAATGCCTTCGAGAACGACGACATTGGAATAGACATCAACTACCGTATGGATGGAAAGTTATTCAACCTCAAAAGGCTGAAAGCTAAAACCAAAATTAACAGCGACACCGTCAGAGAGATGATTGCGCTCTATACGCCAACTCAGAGGCGGACATGCAACATAATGTTTCAGCTTTCTCACATGCCTGTGCCAACTTTGGGCTCAATATCAACTTGGAGAAGACTGTAGTTATGTACCAGCCAGCTCCAGGGAATAATCACACTGTACCGAATATCAAAGTGAATGGTCATAGACTAAGTGTTGTGGACGAATTCACCTATCTTGGCAGCACCGTGTCACAAGCTGCCACAATCGATGACGAAGTGAATGCAAGAATCTCCAAGGCCAGTGCGGCCTTTGGCAGACTGTACAAGAATGTATGGGACAGAAATGGAATAAGCCTGCAAACAAAGCTAAAAGTCTACAAAGCAGTTGTATTATCCACACTGCTATATGCTTGTGAAACCTGGACTTTTTATCAGCGACACGCTAGGAAATTAAACCACTTCCACACAGTCTGCCTAAGGAAGCTACTGAAGATTAAATGGCAAGACAAGATTCCAGACACTGAAGTCCTAGAAAGAGCATCCATGCCCAGTATCCACACTATACTGATGAAGAATCAGATTCGTTGGGCTGGTCACTTGACTCGCATGCCAGATCACAGGCTCCCTAAACGAATTTTTTTACAGCGAACTGTGTTGTGGTAAACGCTCCCAAGGTGGCCAGAGGAAACGCTTTAAAGACACTCTGAAAATTTCACTGAATGCTTTTGGAATTCATCATGACACCTGGGAGGCTGCAGCCAGAGACCGAAATTCGTGGCGTGCATCATTACGCAAGGGTGCAGTCATATGTGAGGCAACCAGGACTGCAAGAGCTGTGAAGAAAAGGCAGGACAGAAAAACCACTGCAGGAAATCCTCCTCCAGAGACGTCGAGCATTCTTTGCCCACATTGTCAAAGAACATTTCGAGCCAAAATAGGCCTTATCAGCCATCTTAGAACCCACGGCTCCATACTTTCAACCCCACTGGATGAAATGAATGGTCATCATCATTCTTGATGGACAAACAACAAACAACATTTTGTATCAATATCCTTTAGAATAACACACTTGAATAACAAACTTTCTTTTCAATAAAAGAAAACGGGACAATTTAGCGAGCTGGATTAAAGTCAGATCTATCAACACAGAGACTCCACGATAAAACATGGATCAACTGTAAATTTATACGTTGTGAAGAGAATCCTCACCAAATAGCGCGTCCATTGGTGACAGTCGTTAACATTGTACACGGAGCTTGCAGTGTTTTAACATTGTATATATTGCATTAACAAGTACATTTTATTTATTTTTAGCAGTAAAAGTATTTAAACTTTAGGACGTTAAATTAGTGTGTTAACTGTGAATAGTTGGTGTCATTATACTAAATATTTAACAATTAATGTAACTAATTGCTTCTTTAGAAAAATGTTTGCGAGTTATGTCCCTTGCAAACAATAAAATGAATATTATGTTCAAAACAATGTTTTCCCGTAGTGAATTTGAATAACGAAGACACAAACAATAGATTGCACGATTTATTGCCCGGCATATTTCGCTGCATCTCGTCAGGTACATACTGCAGAAATCACACAACTTACGTGAAATTAACTAGATAAATCCTTCAAGTTGAAATATACACATATTCGCACAGTAATGTCACTTATCTACCACGGTAATTTTAAGCTGACTAACATGTCTTTCTGTTTACACAATTCTGGCTTGCGTTGATAGATCATAATTGCTTCTGCAAATTTTAACAAGCGAGTATTTTGTGTTCTAAACAACACGCGAAATGCAGTGTCTCTGGATACAACATGGCCACTGGCGACAATGTGTCTGCCGATTGAAGACGCCGGGAGCTTCCGGTGTGTCGGCTCCTCGCGGCTAGCCACTCCTGTGTGTTGTATCTTGTTGACCCATTGAGGTATGTGTTCTGACACCCGTTTGTTAAGCTGTCTCTCCGTTCGACCAATGTAAACGGCCTGGCATCTACATGTGAATTGGTAAATACAATTGTTTGTGGCGTACAGAGGAACAGGCTCTTTGACTGTTGGTGTAGGAATGGGTACGGTTTTACATCTAATGACTGGAGTTGCCGCACAGAATGTTCGACCTACTGCTGTAGTAAGCCGGTCTTGTAGACGTTGCATTACGTCATCCCCTCGAAAGGTTAGCTGGATGAATACCTTGAGTTTAGGGACTGTAGTTACGTCAGCTTTGGGTTTGGGCTGTTGGCAATGGCGCTTTATAAATCCTGTGGAGTACCCATTCAGGTTTAAGACATTCTTCAGAGTTTCAAATTCCTCTGTCAGTGTGTCCTGGGTGCATATCTTTCTAGCACGGTCAAACAAGGTCCGTACTAAGCCCCGTTTGTACTGGACAGGTGTGAAGCTCTGAAAATTTAGGTATTGGCCAGTCCATGTTTCTTTGCGGTACACCGATCTTTGAATTGTGCCGTCTGCTCTACGTCTCATTAGAATATCTAGAAACGGTAACGCTTCGTTGTGTTCGTGTTCCATAGATAGAGAGATGTTTTTATGCGTCTTATTCATTGTGGCCTGAAACGATGTTGCTTGTAGCTCGTCTGTGGTGATAATTAGTATATCGTCCACATAACGCCGGTAAAAGGCCAAGTTGTTGATGTCTGAGGATCTCTTTTCTTCTAAGTGTGCCATGAAGATGTCCGCTAGAATAGGACCAAGAGGACTCCCCATGGCCACTCCGTCAATTTGGCGGTATGACTTAGTTAGAAAATTGAATTGGATGTTGGCGGTACATAGTAGTAGTAGCCTCTCCAGAATAGGTGTTGGTATGCCTAATTTTAGTTGTTTGTCTTCAATGCGTTCCCTTATTATTTTCACTGTCTCCTCTAATGGAACGTTAGTGAATAGGGAGGCTATATCCATGGATGCCATGTGTTTGTTATTTATGTCCATAGTATCCAATAATTCCACCAGTTGGAATGTATCTCTGAGTATTTTTGGATCGAAGGTACTGTCGTACTGGCTTTAACATTTCGGCTAACCATCTCGCCATTCGGTGTTGTGCAGAGTTAACCATGGACAGGATAGGTCTTAGCGGGATGCCGGGCTTGTGAAGTTTGGGTAGACCGTACATCTGAGGAGTGTGCGAGCCACGCGGTGTGAGCGTTTTTGCAGTGGCCTCACTGATGAGTCCCGCATTCACAAGTGACTGGATCTCTTTCCTCATTATAGCATCCAGGTCCTCCGACTTGTTTACTTTTTGATCTATCCTGAATTTGGATTCATCTGACAATATTACATCCATTTTTCTCTGGTAATCTGACATGTCCATCAGTACTGTACCGCTCCCTTTGTCAGGTTTCAGTATGACGAGGGTTTTGTTAGCCTTTAACGCTTTTAAGGCAGTAAGGTGTTCGTTGGTCAGCGGACACGTCTGTTTAGAGGGTGTTGTGCGATACTGGTGTTCTAAATCTACCAGTTTGGCCTTCAGCCACCCGACCGACTCAGCAGAGGTAGGTGATAACTTGGAGACTTGATCGAACAACATTTCAAACTGTGCTTGCGACTCACCACGGTTAATGTGTTTAGGCTTTATGCAGAATTTTAATCCGTATGCAAGGGCCTCTGTTTCAATGTTGTTGAGTACGTATGACGATAAGTTCCTCACATACTTCTCTGTGTTGTTTCAGGCCACAATGAACAAGACGCATAAAAACATCTCTCTATCTATGGAACACGAACACAACGAAGCGTTACCGTTCCTAGATATTCTAATGAGACGTAGAGCAGACGGCACAATTCAAAGATCGGTGTATCGCAAAGAAACATGGACTGGCCAATACCTAAATTTTCAGAGCTTCACACCTGTCCAGTACAAACGGGGCTTAGTACGGACCTTGTTTGACCGTGCTAGAAAGATATGCACCCAGGACACACTGACAGAGGAATTTGAAACTCTGAAGAATGTCTTAAACCTGAATGGGTACTCCACAGGATTTATAAAGCGCCATTGCCAACAGCCCAAACCCAAAGCAGACGTAACTACAGTCCTTAAACTCAAGGTATTCATCCAGCTAACCTTTCGAGGGGATGACGTAATGCAACGTCTACAAGACCGGCTTACTACAGCAGTAGGTCGAACATTCTGTGCGGCAACTCCAGTCATTAGATGTAAAACCGTACCCATTCCTACACCAACAGTCAAAGAGCCTGTTCCTCTGTACGCCACAAACAATTGTATTTACCAATTCACATGTAGATGCCAGGCCGTTTACATTGGTCGAACGGAGAGACAGCTTAACAAACGGGTGTCAGAACACATACCTCAATGGGTCAACAAGATACAACACACAGGAGTGGCTAGCCGCGAGGAGCCGACACACCGGAAGCTCCCGGCGTCTTCAATCGGCAGACACATTGTCGCCAGTGGTCACGTTGTGTCCAGAGACACTGCATTTCACGTGTTGTTTAGAACACAAAATACTCGCTTGTTAAAATTTGCAGAAGCAATTATGATCTATCAACGCAAGCCAGAACTGTGTAAACAGAAAGACATGTTAGTCAGCTTAAAATTACCGTGGTAGATAAGTGACATTACTGTGCGAAATTGTGTATATTTCAACTTGAAGGATTTATCTAGTTAATTTCACGTAAGTTGTGTGATTTCTGCAGTATGTACCTGACGAGATGCAGCGAAATATGCCAGGCAATAAATCGTGCAATCTATTGTTTGTGTCTTCGTTATTCGAATATTATGTTCCCGTGAAAGAGATATATTTGTTTCCCCTTAAGTTTTGCTTATTTAGTGCACAGGCCGTCGAGAACATAGCGAATGGTTAGCCAGTAGATCATGTAATTGAGTCCCCACTATTGCTCCCGGGTTGACTCAGCCGAAACAAAGCACCATGACATGTTCCGGAAAGTAAAGGCGAAGTGTGCGCTATTGACCACATCATCCATTGAGTGCCAAAATTGATTTACAAAAATGTGGCACTGCCAGCTGATGGGAATAACATACACGCCTAACTAGTACCAGATGAGGAGCTTCGGATTTTAATATTGTCTATACTCCATTGTTTACACCTGTCATGACAGATGCATTGTCAGTGCCGAATTCAACAAGTCTTTGCACCTCAAGCCCATTCTTGTTTAAACAATCTTTTAACGCATTGCGTATTACCGGCATGTGTCACTCACTTCAACTGAATCGTATTAAAGGGAATTATATTACGTGAATATTGGGCATTCATGTACTAAGACTGTTTTACTCCCTCTCTTCAATTCAAATTCGGCTTTTTAGAGTTCCGAAAATGATTCTTAAAGTAATTTTTACCCACCCCAAATCTCTCATCTCATCTCATCATGTTCCTCTTGTACCTTGTGGTGTCGAGGTGAAGCATAAACTTCGACATGTGCCGAACACGATCTCCTGATCACCAACACAATTTTCCGTCTCCCCATGAGAAATAGGACATTGTGGATGCACCCTCGCTCGAAACACTGGCACCTCATTGACTATGTCATCGTCAGGAGGAGTGACAGACAAGACGTTCGGGTAACAAAATCCATGTGTGGTGCCGAATGTTGGACAGACCATCGTCTCATTGTCTCGAAAATAAACATTCACATCAGGCCACAACGGCGTCCTCAAGGGGTAAAAATGAAAACAAAGCTAAATGTCACCCGCCTAAGCAGCAAGAAAATGCAGCAGTCGTTTGAAAATATGCTGGAAGACCGTCTCAAGCCCAATGCTGCTGCTAAACAGGATACAGAAACAGAATGGATAGCCCTAAAGGACATAATTTACAACACTGCTATGTAAATCCTGAGTCCAGCCCCCTGAAAGCATAAAGATTGATTTGATGAAAATTCCGAAGACATCAACCAATTGCTGGCCGAGAAACATCTTCTCCTCAAGGCACATTTGAATGACCCGAGGTCAACATAAAAAAAAGATGCCTTCAAGAACATTCAGAGAGTAGTGCAGCAGAAACTTCGGCACATGCGGGACTCCTGGCTGAGCAGCAAAGCTGATGAAATTCAAGGCTTTGCTGACAGACATGATATGAAAAACTTCTACGACTCACTGAAAGCGGTCTATGGTCCTTCATCACCAGGCATAGTTCCCCTTCTCAGTGCAGACGGGGGAACATTGGTCACCGATAAGAAAGAAATCCTTCAACGATGGGCAGAGCATTTCAGCAATATCTTAAATGCAACTTTCTTCTTCGATGATGAAACCATCAACTGCCTTCCTCAAGTTCCCACCAATGAGACACTTGATGACCTGCCAACCATAGTGGAATTAAACAAAGCCATCCAGCAACTCTCCAGCGGCAAGGCACCTGGTCCTGACTCCATCCCAGCAGAGATATACATGGTAGGTGGGCCGGTCCTAACAGAGCAGCTTCACCAAGTCTTTACAAACATATGGGTGAACGAGACCATGCATGACAATTGTTGATATATATATATGTTGATATCAAATTGTTGATTCTGCCTACAGTGTTATAATTATCTCCCATGTTGACCTCAGCGTGGACTGTGCACACAACACAAATGCTATCTGATGTCGCCGGGAGCGCAGTGACACCATGGTTAGCGCGCTTGCATGCCAGCCTGGTGAACATGCGTTCGAGTTCCCATTCAGGCGGAATTGTTTCGGTTTATTGATGTGGCTCTCAGTTCGATCCAGGTTTTAATGGACACGAGAAAATATAGCGGGAAGTAAAGATGGCGCCGACCACAACACAACACAACACAGCACACATGGTGCCGACTGATCTATACACAATATGGTACCGCACCATGTATCCTGTACACCTCAAGGCGTGTACACTGGTGCTTCACGTGACTGAACATAGTGTATACTGTCAGTGATTGTCTGGTCTATGGCCTGTCTATAGTGTTGTTGTCTGCTCCATGACCTGTCTATAGTGGTATTATTGAGATCACAGAC
Source organism: Cepaea hortensis (assembly GCA_963921405.1). Taxonomy (NCBI): domain Eukaryota; kingdom Metazoa; phylum Mollusca; class Gastropoda; order Stylommatophora; family Helicidae; genus Cepaea; species Cepaea hortensis. Next base: position 167,212,574 of record OY992878.1, read on the forward strand.
TGGCGTGTCCCCGGTAGATGGGCCTTAACAAAACATAACTCAAGACATCAGATGAATGTTTACATATGTCAGGTAGAAGGCTCTCGACAAACTCCGTGTCCGTAACAAAACATAACTCAAGACATCAGATGAATGTTGACATTTGTCAGGTAGAAGGCTCTCGACAAACTCCGTGTCCGTAACAAAACATAACTCAAGACATCAGATGAATGTTTACATATGTCAGGTAGAAGGCTCTCGACAAACTCCGTGTCCGTAACATGGCTGTGTGCCATATAAGTAAGTCTACATTTCCTTTGACCTATATTCCAGCCACTTTTATTTCATATCTTGGTAAACTCGCACACTTCACACAATATTTATAAATGCATATTATATTATGGCAAAGGGTATACGTTGAATATAAATGGACAATATGAAATTATAAATGGGAAATATTGAAAAAGAATATTTCGAACTACGCGGACGTTTCAGTGATAAACTTTGGTCAGTTCATGAATTTTTTTTAAAAAATGTTGCATATCCCTTACAGGACGTTGCAGTCAACGCCAGCATTTTCCAGCTGCTGTTGATGTACTTGGCAAGTTTTTACGTTCAGTAGTTTGCCATTGCTTTCTGAACGACCGGCTCCCATACCAACACGCTATAACACGGTCTGCTGCACAAATCGGTCGCAGCTGAGTTTCGAACGCATGATAAGCGGCTCACGAACCGCGTTCGCAAGCCTTTGGCCACGGAGACCGGCAGTTCATGAATATGTACAATAAAAAAAAAAAAGGGTAGCGGTGTTCACATGGAAGTGAAGTGGGAAGCATTTTATTGATCCTGCACAAGCAACAAATGCAGACACAGCAAAATTCCTCCCCGTGAAAGCAGCCTCTTCAGATGAGTAAACGGCGCGAACGAACTGTTACCGCAATGTGAACAAGATGGTCGCCATGTTACGTCCGGTTGCGCAGTCGGAAGACTGGCGTTTGAACAGATCATTGTTTCAGATTTGTGACATGCTCTCAACTTTCCCGTATATGCTTCTTCTTCTTCTTCTTCTTCTTCTTCTTCTTCTTCTTCTTCTTCTTCTTCTTCTTCTTCTTCTTCTTCTTCTTCTTCTTCTTCTTCTTCTTCTTCTTGTGATCACTGTCCCAGTCCTTGCTGATTACACCACCAGGAGAGTTCTCATGATACATATGACTATTTTGGGTGTTTTTGTTTTCCAGTTTCACGTTCGTCTTTTTCATACAGCTTTGAGTTAAGTATTAATTATGTATGTAACTATATCTACTATAAGATTGCGAACTATTATAGAACCTCAGCTAAGCGAAACACAACTTGAATTTAGGAAAACCAAAGGCTGCACAGATGCTATTTTTGCTCTTAGACAACTTATAGAAAAATCAATCGAATTCAATGAAACACTCTACTTAGCCTTTGTCGACCAAGAAAAGGCATTTGATAGAGTAGATAAAAAAGCTGTAGGAAATCCTTAAACAATATGGTGTGAGTACACATCTAACTAACGTATGTAGATACTTATACAACAACAGTGAATGCATAGTGAGAGCAACTGGAGGACACTCAGAACTCTTCACCATAAGATCAGGAGTACGACAAGGTTGTGTCCTGTCCCCTCTCTTGTTCATAACATATACAGACAACATATGTAAAGTAATCAGCTAAACAGAGGCCGCAAGAACACCATATGACGAGAACACAGAAGAAGAATCATCTGCAAATCTAACCATTAGAGAACTCCTGTTTGCGGACGACCAAGCACTAATAGCGAAAACAGAAGTTGAATTACAAGACCACATGAATGGTCTAAACAGAATGTGTAGGGAACATAACATGAAAATTAGCACAAATAAAACAGAGGTATTGACTATAACTAAAGAAGAAAGAGCAACAACAATTCACCTAAACGAACATCCCTTGAAACATGTAAAGACTTTCAAGTACCTAGAAAGTATAATATCATCAAATGGCAAATCAGAAGACGAGATCGAAAATAGATGCAATAAGGCAAATCAACTCATTGGACAAATGGCACCAATAGTAAAGAACAAACAAAGCACTTTACAACACAATCTTCCCACAAACTCTGTGTTACCAATGCCAACCCTGGACACTGATAGAAAACGAGAAAAGAAAAATCACAACAACAGAAATGAGGTTCCTGAGAAGAATACTCAATGTATCAAGAAGAGATAAGATCAGAAATGAAGAAATCAGGACTAAAGTGGGGGTTACAGCTGCACTAGATTTTATTAGAAGGCAGCAAGTCAAATGGTTTGGCCATGCAAGTAGGTTACCAACTAACAGAATACCACAATAAGCAATGATGTACAGATCAGAGGAAAGCAGAGGAAGAGGCCGACCACATAAACGATGGACGCAGTGAATATCGATACGTGAAGCCCATAAGCGGGCACTCTCCCACTGTTTATACTTCACCTCGACACCGCAAGGTACAAGAGGAACATGATGAGATGAGACTGTTATATGGAGAGGAATGGCAGTGAGGAAGGGAACTAGTCACTCCACTTCATAAGTCATGGTCAAGAACATGTGAAGGCCTAACACCTGGCTTTCCGGTCATGAACATGGAGGATAGGCAGTGAAACAGTTGAGGCCTCTGGAGTGTTTATGCCCGTGGCTACCGCTGCATTCGCATTTTCCTCATGTTGGATTGGTAATTGCTGGTTCTGTCGCCCTGATACTAAGTTGAGTGCATGGCGCGACACTTTGAGCTGTGAATTTCGTGTGAAATGCTTTTAAATCTGCCCGAGGTTGTGGAGCGCGAACTGCATGTTCAGAGCAATGGCGGCTGGCTGTGTCCCAGAATTGAGCGGTTTTGTGTGCCTTATGCAGAAATGCGTGGCTGCTGGTCTTCTGGTGACTGCCGCTTCTTTTGACGATGAACTGCTGTCGTGGAGGACTATTGTTTTGACATTCTGGAGACACAGTGAAATGTTTTTTTTTAAACATCTATCCGAGGTGTTGTGGCGTGAACTGCATGCTAGAAAAATGGCGTAGCTGGCTAGAGAACATCTAGAAATTGAACAACAACATCTAGAAATATCTCCATGTTTGGCGGCTAGTTGTGTCCGCAGAAGTGACCGGTTTTTAATTTGTTTTTTTTTTCCCCTTATGCAGAAATGTGTGGCTGCTGGTCTTCTAGTGACTGCCGTTTCCATCGATGGTGAACTGTATTTTCTTGGAGGACTTTTGTGTTGGCATTCTGGCGACGACATTATGTACAGTGAAATGTTTTTACATCTGTTCAAGGTTGTTTTGTTGCGTGAACTTCATTTCGGAGAAAAAATGGCGTGGCTGGCTAGAAAATATCTAGAAACGGAACAACATCTAGAAACATCGGGACTTTGTAGGTGAACATCTGGTTGGGAAAGTGACTGCCACTTCCATCAAGGAAGTATGTTTCGTAGAGGACTTTTGTGGTGACATTCTGGCTGCGGCATTTTGCAGCACAGTGTGCCTGAGCGGGCTGCTGTTTATTGAGACTCCTGTCTTTTCCACTTTTCACATGGGGCAGTGAGGAACATTTTATGTGATATTCACTGGCACAGGAACGGGGCATAATGGGGACGACCCGTTGCTGTGATGTTGGAACCGCAACTAACTAACTAACTAACTAACTAACTAACTAACTAACTTGAATCAGTCTAACTGGTGGGTTGGAATGGGTTAGAGGCACGTGAGCCAGCTCTAATCTAAGAAAACGGAGTGGATTAGAGGTATGGGATCCAGCTTAAGCTCCATGGTAGAGGTCATCCAGGGACACGGGATCCAGCTTAAGCTCCATGGTAGGGGTCATCCAGGGACACGGGATCCAGCTTAAGCTCCAGGTAGGGGTCCTCCAGGGACACGGGATCCAGCTCGAATGTTAGGGTCACGGTGATTTAGAAGCCCAGGGCCGTGACCCTAACTGTCAAGGTCACGAGTCTTGTAAATTTTCAAGGCAAATTGTAGACAACGCTAGTGCATTGGTTCTCAATCGGTGGAGTTTGGGGGAGGGGGAATTTAAGGGTTTCCAGGGGGGGGGGGGGGGGGGAATTAAGATTATTGCAAGATCGCGTGAATACAAGAACCGATTACTTGATATTGTTTTTCCCTCCATACTTTACGGTTCTGTACTTTTCGCCCTTCTGAAATTCGTGTTATAACGTAAGAAGACCCGCAAATCACATTTTATGTAGACGTCTAGACGTGTTCTATTACGTGTTACTAAAGTTAGCTTCCATGTTTACGTAAACTGTGCAAAGGATAGGGGATTTATAGGAAGCAAATACGAAAGGGGAGGAATGCCATTCTGAACATATGGTGAAGGGGTGCATGAGCCAAAAAATAAAGGCTGAGAACCAGTGCGCTAGTGCATTGGAAACCTAACTCCCTCAGATCAGGGGAATAAATGTGCATGTCACTAACAACTCGGACTTGGTAAGTATGGGTGCTACTGCCAGACACCTCCCAACAGTTAAAAAAAAAAAAAAACAGACGACCTGCCGACAACTGAATATGCGCATTGAAAGAATGCGGGTATAAACGCAACGGAATCCTTGCTGCTGTTAAGATGTCGATCCACTGAGCATCTTTCTCCCACTGTTAGCTTAGGAGGAACTGTGAGCACTAACGCGTCTCTTTACAGTGGGATTATGACGATTCTACGAATCCCAGCCAATAACATCCATCTGAGCACGTACCAGCTTCCGCCATCACTAGTCTGAGAACTCCCCGAGCAGAGGACCGCTATTACTGTATGAAGACTGAAGTGAGTTCAGCTGAGTCAAGAACTGACATCACAAAACTCAGGATATTATCTTATGAACCCTGTTCTCATCTTCGACAACCAGCGAAGAGTTCCAATACTAATGGTATCGGCTACAGTCTGATTATGTGTACGTGTGGCCTTTCTTCGAAGTACTGGATGTCGGCCAGTGCCTCTGGTCACCCCCTCTAGCACCGTTCTCTCCAGGCAGTGATGGTGTATCTGTTATTCAACACTATACACGCGATCACAAAGGGCCCTACTCACACCTGCCTTATCATGCACCAGTACCCGACCTGGTGGTGCAGCCCAGCCAGTCAGTCTGCCTGCTCATTTCCCGACACACCAGCATGTTATGAGGAAAAGATCCATAAGCATGCTCCTTATCTTTAACTTTTTAAAGGAAGCACGTCACGCTGCCTGTGTTCACCCTCCTCTACATGCTCTGTTTGTCCGTTACAATCACGGCGTGTGTGTGCTGTTTGTCCGTTACAATCACGGCGTGTGTGTGCTGTTTGTCCGTTACAATCACGGCGTGTGTGTGCTGTTTGTCCGTTACAATCACGGCGTGTGTGTGCTGTTTGTCCGTTACAATCACGGCGTGTGTGTGCTGTTTGTCCGTTACAATCACGGCGTGTGTGTGCTGTTTGTCCGTTACAATCACGGCGTGTGTGTGCTGTTTGTCCGTTACAATCACGGCGTGTGTGTGCTGTTTGTCCGTTACAATCACGGCGTGTGTGTGCTGTTTGTCCGTTACAATCACGGCGTGTGTGTGCTGTTTGTCCGTTACAATCACGGCGTGTGTGTGCTGTTTGTCCGTTACAACCACGGCGTGTGTGTGCTGTTTGTCCGTTACAATCACGGCGTGTGTGTGCTGTTTGTCCGTTACAATCACGGCGTGTGTGTGCTGTTTGTCCGTTACAATCACGGCGTGTGTGTGCTGTTTGTCCGTTACAATCACGGCGTGTGTGTGCTGTTTGTCCGTTACAATCACGGCGTGTGTGTGCTGTTTGTCCGTTACAATCACGGCGTGTGTGTGCTGTTTGTCCGTTACAATCACGGCGTGTGTGTGCTGTTTGTCCGTTACAATCACGGCGTGTGTGTGCTGTTTGTCCGTTACAATCACGGCGTGTGTGTGCTGTTTGTCCGTTACAATCACGGCGTGTGTGTGCTGTTTGTCCGTTACAGTCACGGCGTGTGTGTGCTGTTTGTCCGTTACAGTCATGGCGTGTGTGTGCTGTTTGTCCGTTACAGTCACGGCGTGTGTGTGCTGTTTGTCCGTTACAGTCACGGCGTGTGTGTGCTGTTTGTCCGTTACAATCACGGCGTGTGTGTGCTGTTTGTCCGTTACAATCACGGCGTGTGTGTGCTGTTTGTCCGTTACAATCACGGCGTGTGTGTGCTGTTTGTCCGTTACAGTCACGGCGTGTGTGTGCTGTTTGTCCGTTACAATCACGGCGTGTGTGTGCTGTTTGTCCGTTACAATCACGGCGTGTGTGTGCTGTTTGTCCGTTACAGTCACGGCGTGTGTGTGCTGTTTGTCCGTTACAGTCACGGCGTGTGTGTGCTGTTTGTCCGTTACAGTCACGGCGTGTGTGTGCTGTTTGTCCGTTACAATCACGGCGTGTGTGTGCTGTTTGTCCGTTACAATCACGGCGTGTGTGTGCTGTTTGTCCGTTACAATCACGGCGTGTGTGTGCTGTTTGTCCGTTACAATCACGGCGTGTGTGTGCTGTTTGTCCGTTACAATCACGGCGTGTGTGTGCTGTTTGTCCGTTACAATCACGGCGTGTGTGTGCTGTTTGTCCGTTACAATCACGGCGTGTGTGTGCTGTTTGTCCGTTACAGTCACGGCGTGTGTGTGCTGTTTGTCCGTTACAGTCACGGCGTGTGTGTGCTGTTTGTCCGTTACAGTCACGGCGTGTGTGTGCTGTTTGTCCGTTACAGTCACGGCGTGTGTGTGCTGTTTGTCCGTTACAATCACGGCGTGTGTGTGCTGTTTGTCCGTTACAATCACGGCGTGTGTGTGTGCTGTTTGTCCGTTACAATCACGGCGTGTGTGTGCTGTTTGTCCGTTACAGTCACGGCGTGTGTGTGCTGTTTGTCCGTTACAATCACGGCGTGTGTGTGCTGTTTGTCCGTTACAATCACGGCGTGTGTGTGCTGTTTGTCCGTTACAGTCACGGCGTGTGTGTGCTGTTTGTCCGTTACAGTCACGGCGTGTGTGTGCTGTTTGTCCGTTACAATCACGGCGTGTGTGTGCTGTTTGTCCGTTACAATCACGGCGTGTGTGTGCTGTTTGTCCGTTACAATCACGGCGTGTGTGTGCTGTTTGTCCGTTACAATCACGGCGTGTGTGTGCTGTTTGTCCGTTACAATCACGGCGTGTGTGTGCTGTTTGTCCGTTACAGTCACGGCGTGTGTGTGCTGTTTGTCCGTTACAATCACGGCGTGTGTGTGCTGTTTGTCCGTTACAATCACGGCGTGTGTGTGCTGTTTGTCCGTTACAGTCACGGCGTGTGTGTGCTGTTTGTCCGTTACAGTCACGGCGTGTGTGTGCTGTTTGTCCGTTACAATCACGGCGTGTGTGTGCTGTTTGTCCTTTAATCAGCGTAACGCCGCAGTGACTGCCTCCGCCCTCAGACTAGATGTGGTATAATTTGCTAGGCTCTCTTCCACTGAATACTCTACATTAACTTTCGCTATGAACCAATAGGTACCGCATTTGCCTCTTATCACAGCGCGATCCGTGAAGACTGAAACTGTATCTACGTCAGTCGTCCAAGTCTATACTATGCATGGTAAAATCACCGATAGAAACACTGCTGGTTACAAAATCTTCGTCCGTTAAATAACCTCTGGTCTGTTTGGCCTGTCTAGTTCTCCGGAGAAAGCAAACAACGGCCACAGTTAAAATGGTTGCAGCAGCTGCTGAGATGACAACAATGATTGCTATTTCAGCTTCAGGTGTGAGTGCAGAAGACTTGTCCTTAGCTCGGGTGGAGGGATCCGTTGAGCTGTGTGCCTCGGGACTGCTACTTCGTGTGCTCTCTGTGGTATGATCGGGAACATGTGTCGACACGGAGGAGTTGGTCGGTGTTGATGTGTTAGCTCTTGTTTCGTGGGTGGTGATGACTTCTGGTGTGGTCGCAGTTTCGCTACTTGTCGTTCCATTGGTAATTATTGCTACAGTGGTCGAACGCGTAGACTTTGTTGTGTTTGATTCAGTGCCATTCCTCGTGGTTGTAGAACTCTGGTGGGCTGCTGTTGTCGCAGTATCCAGGGTGGGTTCTGGTTGAACTGTGTCCGTTGGTTGTGAGACCGCTTCCGTTGCCCTGCTTGTGGACTGTGTGGGTACGTGAGCTGAAGATGTGGATACCGGTAAATCTGTGGCTGGTTCTGAACTATCTGAAGCTAGCTGTAGGCCACTTTCTGTCACTTCAAGGCTTGAATGTCCGCCTTTTGTAGGCATGTCTGGCGTAGAAGGGTTAGTGCTGGAAGTAACCGCTGTGATCAGTGCTGACCCGGGGCCCACTGCTGGGGTTGTTTCTGCAGCTGACGTTAGAACGACTTGAAGTTGGGGTCCATGAAGTTGGGGTCCATGAAGTTGAGAGGTTATCTGTATAGTTGTTGATGTATACGTCCGAGTTTTTGATGGCGATGGCTGAGTTATTGATGGCGATGTGTGACTTGTTGATGTAGATGCTTTTGTTGTTAAAGTCACACCCGTTGGTACTGTGGTTATAGCACCTTCAACAGAAAACAACAATCATGAGAAAAGCGTTTTACATGTTTTGTTTGTCTGCTTGTCTATGTGTCTATATGTATGCACGTCTCTGTGTCTATATGTATGCACGTCTCTGTGTCTATATGTATGCACGTCTCTGTGTCTATATGTATGCACGTCTCTGTGTCTATATGTATGCACGTCTCTGTGTCTATATGTATGCACGTCTCTGTGTCTATATGTATGCACGTCTCTGTGTCTATATGTATGCACGTCTCTGTGTCTATATGTATGCACGTCTCTGTGTCTATATGTATGCACGTCTCTGTGTCTATATGTATGCACGTCTCTGTGTCTATATGTATGCACGTCTCTGTGTCTATATGTATGCACGTCTCTGTGTCTATATGTATGCACGTCTCTGTGTCTATATGTATGCACGTCTCTGTGTCTATATGTATGCACGTCTCTGTGTCTATATGTATGCACGTCTCTGTGTCTATATGTATGCACGTCTCTGTGTCTATATGTATGCACGTCTCTGTGTCTATATGTATGCACGTCTCTGTGTCTATATGTATGCACGTCTCTGTGTCTATATGTATGCACGTCTCTGTGTCTATATGTATGCACGTCTCTGTGTCTATATGTATGCACGTCTCTGTGTCTATATGTATGCACGTCTCTGTGTCTATATTTATGAGTATGTATGTGTGTTTATGTGTCTGAATTTATAAGTAGATGTATGTGCCTCTGTGTCTATATTTATGAGTAGGTGTATGTTTCTGCGTCCATATTTATGTGTGTGTGTGTGTGTGTATGTGTGTGTGTGCGGGTCTGTGTCTATATTTATGAGTATGTATGTGTGTCTCGAAGCTAGAACATTATATACAACAATAAGAAAGAATATGATGAGAAGAGAGGTATTGGAGAACATCGTGACAACTGGAAAGATCGAGGGGAAGAGAGGCAGAGACAGACCAAGAGAAATTATGGTGGATGGATTGAGACGGTGGCATGGAGGAATATCAGCAGCATAGTTGATCCAGAAAACCAAAGACAGAGATCTGTGAAGAGTCATGAATGCCTACGCCAACTGACAGGGCACTTGATGATGATGACGATGTGTGTCTCTGTGTCTGTATTTATGAGTATGTGTGCATGTCTCTGTGTCTATATTTATAAGTAAGTATGTGTCTCTGTGTCTATATTTATAAGTAAGTGTGTGTCTCTGTGTCTATATTTATAAGTAGGTGTGTGTGTGTGTGTTTGTGTGTCTCTGTGTGTATATTTATAAGTAGGTGAGTGTGCCTGTGTGTGTATATTTATAAGTAGATGTGTGTGTGTATGTCTCTGTGCCTATAATTACAGTAGGTGTGTGTGCCTCTGTGTCTATATTTATAAGTAGATGTGTGTGTGTGTGTGTGTGTGTGTGTGTGTCTCTCTCTCTCTGCCTTTATTTAGAGTAGGTGTGTGTGTGTGTCTATGTGTCTGTGTTTAGAGTAGGATTGTGTTTCTGTCTATATTTATAGTAGGTGTGTCTCTCTGTGTCTATATTTATAGTAGACTAGCTGACCCGGCCCGGCTTCGCCCAGCCCCTGGTGGGGAGCATCTCATTTAATTCATATAAGTAGTCATATAAGTTCCCGTTCCCGTTACCGTCTGTCTGTCTGTCTGTCTGTCTGTCTGTCTGTCTGTGTCTGTCTGTCTGTTTGTCTATCTATCTATCTCTGTCTGTCTGTCTGTCTGTCTGTCTGTCTGTCTGTCTGTCTGTCTGTCTGTCTAATAGACCCATCCCTCTGTCTTTCCCTCCGTCTATCCCTCCCTTCCTCCCTCCCTGTCTGTTTGTCTATCTATCTATCTATCTATCTATCTATCTATCTATCTATCTATCTATCTATCTATCTATCTATCTATCTATCTATCTATCTATCTATCTATCTGTCTGTCTGTCTATCTGTCTGTCTGTCTGTCTGTCTGTCTGTCTGTCTAATAGACCCATCCCTCTGTCTCTCCCTCCGTCTATCCCTCCCTCCCTCCCTCCCTGTCTGTTTGTCTATCTATCTATCTATCTATCTATCTATCTATCTATCTATCTATCTATCTATCTATCTATCTATCTATCTATCTATCTATCTATCTATCTATCTATATGTCTGTCTGTCTGTCTGTCTAATAGACCCATCCCTCTGTCTCTCCCTCCGTCTATCCCTCCCTCCCTCCCTGTCTGTTTGTCTATCTATCTATCTATCTATCTATCTATCTATCTATCTATCTATCTATCTATCTATCTATCTATCTATCTGTCTGTCTGTCTGTCTGTCTGTCTCTCTAATAGACCCATCCCTCTGTCTCTCCCTCCGTCTCTCCCTCCCTCCCTCCCTCCCTGTCTGTTTGTCTATCTATCTATCTATCTATCTATCTGTCTGTCTGTCTGTCTGTCTGTCTGTCTGTCTGTCTGTGTCTGTCTGTCTGTCTGTCTGTCTGTCTGTCTGTCTGTCTGTCTGTCTGTCTGTCTGTCTGTCTGCCTGCCTGCCTGCCTGCCTGCCTGCCTGCCTGCCTGCCTGCCTGCCTGCCTGCCTGCCTGCCTGCCTGCCTGACCCGGCCCGGGTTCGCCCAGTTCCTGGTGTGGAGCATCTCATTTAATTCTGAGTAGGTAAGAATCCGCTCTGCCTTCAAAATGTTGACGTGAAGATTTTCTTCCTGCAGCTGCTTCTGTATTTGTTGATCAGTAAGCTCCATTTTTAGCCGCTTGACCACCCATCTGACTGTGTGTGAATCAGTGTTTCTGATTCTGGTGTCTTGGTCCTCCTTCCTCTCACAAGTTTTTGTGTTCGTCTGTGGGTAGTCGTCGCTCTTCTTATTGGTAGTTTCATTGACTGTAGGTTCAGATACTTTATTACAGCTTGCATGCAGACTCTCCAAAGGCAGGTTTGTCTTCTTGATAGTCTGGTCGGTTTTCTCACTATGCATCTTGAAAGCTGCTTGTTTCTTTGTGCTATTACGACGTGCCATTCCCCCCCCCCCCCGTATCAGGCTGCTTGAAATGTGTAAGGCGTCTTGGCTTGATAGCGCTGAGAAGTGCTGTCAAGCGAATCGTGTCGATATGATGGCGGAAAACACTAAAGATGCGATGAATATTGTTCAACATCTTTTAGACAACTTCTTAAGTATAGAAAGATGAGTTACAATGTTATGCATTATGCATTATTTTTATGTAAACTTTGAAAATGCCTTAAAGATTGTATCATTATTTATTATAACTTATATGCCTGTACATAACTATAGACAAAGAGTTTATAAATCTTTGAAAACGATACAACAATATGACTATAAGTTACACAACAATGTTATTAAAAGTTATGTCCCTTGAAATAACTTTTTCTAGAGTTAAGTCCCTTTGCTATATATATAAATTTTAATGAAAAATGAAAAATGAAATAATACTGAGTAAGCAGGCGATTTCACACTATAAAAATATCACAGTTGGCAGCTCTGGAATGAAAGGAAGACGTATAGAAAATTTCATCTCAATCGGATGGACCGTTCGCGAACAAATAAAGGACATACATACATATATACATACACTCTGTTTTATAGATATAGATATATGTGTCTCTGTGTCTATATTTAGAGTAGATATATGTGTCTCTGTTTATATTTATAGTAGGTGTGTCTCTCTATATCTATATTTAGAGTAGATATATGTGTCTCTCTGTGTCTATATTTATAGTAGATATATGTGTCTCTGTGTCTTTATTTAGAGTAGATATATGTGTCTCTCTGTGTCTATATTTAGAGTAGATATATGTGTCTCTCTGTGTCTATATTTAGAGTAGATATATGTGTCTCTCTGTGTCTATATTTAGAGTAGATATATCTGTCTCTCTGTGTCTATATTTATAGTATATATATGTTCTCTCTGTGTCTATATTTAGAGTAGATATATGTGTCTCTGTGTCTATATTTAGAGTAGATATATGTGTCTCTCTGTGTCTATATTTAGAGTAGATATATGTGTCTCTCTGTGTCTATATTTAGAGTAGATATATGTGTCTCTCTGTCTATATTTAGAGTAGATATATGTTCTCTCTGTGTCTATATTTAGAGTAGATATATGTGTATCTGTGTCTATATTTAGAGTAGATATATGTGTCTCTCTGTGTCTATATTTATAGTAGATATATGTGTCTCTCTGTGTCTATATTTAGAGTAGATATATGTGTCTCTCTGTGTCTATATTTAGAGTAGATATATGTGTCTCTGTGCCTATATTTAGATTAGATATATGTGTCTCTCTGTGTCTATATTTAGAGTAGATATATGTGTCTCTCTGTGTCTATATTTAGAGTAGATATATGTGTCTCTGTGTCTATATTTAGAGTAGATATATGTTCTCTCTGTATCTATATTTATAGTAGATATATGTGTCTCTGTGTCTTTATTTAGAGTAGATATATGTGTCTCTGTCTATATTTATAGTAGGTGTGTCTCTCTGTATCTATATTTAGAGTAGATATATGTGTCTCTCTGTGTCTATATTTATAGTAGATATATGTGTCTCTGTGTCTATACTTAGAGTAGATATATGTGTCTCTCTGTGTCTATATTTAGAGTAGATATATGTGTCTCTCTGTGTCTATATTTAGAGTAGATATATGTGTCTCTCTGTGTCTATATTTAGAGTAGATATATCTGTCTCTTTGTGTCTATATTTATAGTAGATATATGTTCTCTCTGTGTCTATATTTAGAGTAGATATATGTGTCTCTGTGTCTATATTTAGAGTAGATATATGTGTCTCTCTGTCAATATTTAGAGTAGATATATGTCTCTCTGTGTCTATATTTAGAGTAGATATATGTGTCTCTCTGTGTCTATATTTAGAGTAGATATATGTGTCTCTGTGTATTTATTTAGAGTAGATATATGTTCTCTCTGTGTCTATATTTAGAGTAGATATATGTGTCTCTCTGTGTCTATATTTAGAGTAGATATATGTGTCTCTCTGTGTCTATATTTAGAGTAGATATATGTGTCTCTCTGTGTCTATATTTAGAGTAGATATATGTGTCTCTCTGTGTCTATACTTGGAGTAGATATATATGTCTCTGTGTCTATATTTAGAGAAGGTATGTGCTTCTGTGTCTATATTTAGAGAAGGTATGTGTCGCTGTCTATATTTAGAGGTGTATGGTGTCTCTGTGTCTATATTTAGAATAGGTATGTGTGTCTGTCTATATTTAGAGTAGGTGTGTATGTCTCTGTGTCTATATTTAGAGAAGGAGTGTGTCTTTGTGTCTATATTTAGAATAGGTATGTGTGTCTGTCTATACTTAGAGTGGGTGTGTATGTCTCTGTGTCTATATTTAGAGAAGGTGTGTGTCTTTGTGTCTATATTTAGAGATGTATGCCTCTGTGTCTATATTTAGAGAAGGTATGTGCCTCTGTGTCTATATTTAGAGTAGGTGTGAGTAAATAAAGTCAAGGACACTTTAACACATCCGGGGGCGTATTGAGCATATGGTGCTGGTATTTCTATCCCAGACTGCACTGGGACGCCGGATGTAGTCACTGTCCCACCAGTCTCCTGCACAACCCAGGACATTTCCCGGCAGCCATGGTAGGTTGGGTTGTCCAGGCAGCATGTTAGGCTGGGTTGTCCTGTGTTAGGTTAGGTTGTCCTGGCAGCCATGTTAGGCTGGGTTGTCCTGTGTTAGGTTAGGTTGTCCTGGCAGCCATGTTAGGCTGGGTTGTCCTGTGTTAGGTTGGGTTGTCCTGGCAGCCATGTTAGGCTGGGTTGTCCTGTGTTAGGTTAGGTTGTCCTGGCAGCCATGTTAGGCTGGGTTGTCCTGTGTTAGGTTGGGTTGTCCTGGCAGCCATGTTAGGCTGGGTTGTCCTGTGTTAGGTTGGGTTGTCCTGGCAGCCATGTTAGGCTGGGTTGTCCTGTGTTAGGTTGGGTTGTCCTGGCAGCCATGTTAGGCTGGGTTGTCCTGTATTAAGCTGCGTTGTCCTTGGAGCCCTGGTCGGTTTTAAGAAAAGGAAACAATGGAATGCCAACAGAGAAAGAGCCAGAGCAAAAACGGACACATTCAATAAACAACCAGGAAACAGACAAATCACCAGGATGTGATAACAATAACAGCGGAGCGTATCAAAACCGGCGTGAATAAAGTGTGATAATACCTCGAACGTTATGTACAAGGATATAGGAAACAAGAATAAGGCTGAAGGGACAGATTAGAATAGTGTATATCCCAATATAATAATAACAATAAGACGGCTTTAAAGTAGCTCCCCGGCGAAGGACTTAACGTCTTTCTCCGTAATCCCGTATACCCACGTAGGGGAACACAGCTGCGCGAGATTCAGTAGCGGTTCTCGTCGCGTTGGTTACTTACGGGGGTATGAGAGCCGGTCGCTCAGAAAGCAACGACAAACTTCTGAGCGTAATCTTGCCAAGACATCAACAACAGCGGTAAAATGCTGGTGTTGACAGCGATGTCCTGTAAATATGATATGCGAAAAAATAAAGAAAAAAAAAGCAATTACAGAACAGCTGTCGTGGCATATTGTGGATATGTAAAAATACATGAATGTTTGAAAAATGTCAGTTGAACACCAGTCCTTGTGAGAACAATACCAGTCCTAATGAGGACTAAATTAGTTCACAATCAGTCCTTGTTAGGACTAAAAGAGTTCAGGACCGGTCCTTTTAGAGTAAGCAACTAACAACTGGGAGCTACTGGATCTGGCACGTCATCATCAGGACCGGTCCTCACCAGGACCATTTCAATACAATGATGAAAATGCCGGTCAGGTGAGTCCCATATGACCCAACCGAACCCGAAGAACAGAAAATATAACCAGTCCTGTTTAGGACTAACTCAAAAGAGAACAAAGAAAAGAAAGAATGTCAAAACACACACAAAACATAAAAGGACTTCAGTCAGTTATAACCGACACTGCCAGAAGCAAGCTGAACGAGGCACAATGAACTGCTTGTTCTATGAGATGCAACTAGACAATTGTCTTAGTTAGGTAACATAAGTCTATGAACTGATTCTTCTATGAAATGCAACTCGACAATTGACTGACTAATAACTGAAATATATATATATATTCAATTGACATCACGCCTGAGGAGCGGCTGGCCGAGTGGATAGAACGCCGGACTCTCGTTCGGGAGACCCGGGTTCGATCCCCGGTAAGGTGTGGGATGTTTTTCTGTCGGGGGCAAAAAGAAAATCCTAACCTGCACAGTTCGCGGCGACTGCACTAGCCAGGCGGCCTTTATTCCTCAGGCTCAAAGACCCCTCTGCCATACACCGCAAGGTACTATATTGGCAGTAAATGACAGATATCACGCCATTTTTGTTTACATATAGCATATACGATTGTCTGCAAATAATGTACCTGTTATTATGACAAGTGGAGAACACAAACTTGTTATCATGATGAGCAGCCACAAATTTGGCATTAAATTTGCACAAAGCAGTCTTGACATGTCCACACAGGTTCTTAAAACTGTCTTCTCCTACTTCCTAAATCTTAGATACACCGGCCTACAAGTGTATGAAACATAGCCACAAACAATAACATGTAACTGCTGCATATTATAATCGTTTATGAAGAGGCGGTTACAGCGAAATATCAAAATAGTTCCAGTATCTTAACTTTGTTTACACCAGCGACATTTCCGTGAATGAATATGCTACGTAAAGATCTAATCATTCATCGTTGATCAAATGAACTACATACTACACAACACCACGCCATTAATTTGTGATAAATTGCTATGACAAAATAGAACTGTCCACTTGTAATTTAAATTTTAAGCCACGCCCAAAACACTTACATGTTTGTAACTACCTTTATCATTGAATTGTCTGTGTGTTTTTGTGAACAAAATGATTACAAAATTAAGTTTATCTTTCGTAGCTACACATGACATAGTTAGACGGTTATACAAATGTTCACGGATGTTTATAATTAGTAAGAAATTACTCCACAATCTTCAAGATAACTCTTATCAGAAGTTTTGACTTCATCAAACAGCCACCTCAGCATACGGCTATCTCTCTCTCAACACGCGTGTTATTTGGTACAGTGAGCCTTCAGAAAACAGGGACATTTTGTATGGTTTCCCAGTCGAGTTTGCGTGATAAAGCATACACATATACAAACAATAACACACACATATATAAACAAAGACACACACACGTATACAAAGATACACACATATACAAACCAAAACACACACATGTATAAACAAAGATACACTCTTCTAAGTGCTGGCTGTTTGTCTCTTCTAGATTCTAATTGTTTGTCTCTTCTAGATATTAGTTGTTTGTCTCTTCTAGATTCTAGTTGTTTGTCTCTTCTAGATTCTAGTTGTTTGTCTCTTCTAGATTCTAGTTGTTTGTCTCTTCTAGATTCTAGTTGTTTGTCTCTTCTAGATTCTAGTTGTTTGTCTCTTCTAGATTCTAGTTGTTTGTCTCTTCTAGATTCTAGTTGTTTGTCTCTTCTAGATTCTAGTTGTTTGTCTCTTCTAGATTCTAGTTGTTTGTCTCTTCTAGATATTAGTTGTTTGTCTCTTCTAGATTCTAGTTGTTTGTCTCTTCTAGATTCTAGTTGTATGTCTCTTCTAGATTCTAGTTGTTTGTCTCTTCTAGATTCTAGTTGTTTGTCTCTTCTAGATTCTAGTTGTTTGTCTCTTCTAGATTCTAGTTGTTTGTCTCTTCTAGATTCTAGTTGTTTGTCTCTTCTAGATTCTAGTTGTTTGTCTCTTCTAGATTCTAGTTGTTTGTCTCTTCTAGATTCTAGTTGTTTGTCTCTTCTAGATTCTAGTTGTTTGTCTCTTCTAGATTCTAGTTGTTTGACTCTTCTAGATATTAGTTGTTTGTCTCTTCTAGATTCTAGTTGTTTGTCTATTCTAGATTCTAGTTGTTTTTCTCTTCTAGTTTCTAGTTGTTTGTCTCTTCTAGATTCTAGTTGTTTGTCTATTCTAGATTCTAGTTGTTTGTCTCTTCTAGATATAAGTTGTTTCTCTTCTAGATTCTAGTTGTTTGTCTCTTCTAGATTCTAGTTGTTTGTCTCTTCTAGATTCTGGTTGTTTGTCTCTTCTAGATTCTAGTTGTTTGTCTCTTCTAGATATTAGTTGTTTGTCTCTTCTAGATTCTAGTTGTTTGTCTATTCTAGATTCTAGTTGTTTGTCTCTTCTAGTTTCAAATGTTTGTCTCTTCTAGGTTCTAGTTGTTTGTCTTTTCTAGATTCTAGTTGTTTGTCTCTTCTAGATTCTAGTTGTTTGTCTCTTCTAGATTCTAGTTGTTTGTCTCTTCTAGATTCTAGTTGTTTGTCTCTTCTAGATTCTAGTTGTTTGTCTCTTCTAGATTCTAGTTGTTTGTCTCTTCTAGATATTAGTTGTTTGTCTCCTCTAGATTCTAGTTGTTTCTCTCTTCTAGATTCTAGTTGTTTGTCTCTTCTAGATATTAGTTGTTTGTCTCTTCTAGATTCTAGTTGTTTGTCTCTTCTAGATTCTAGTTGTTTGTCTCTTCCAGATTCTAGTTGTTTGTCTCTTCTAGTTGTTTGTCTCTTCTAGATTCTAGTTGTTTGTCTCTTCTAGATTCTAGTTGTTTGTCTCTTCTAAATATTAGTTGTTTGTCTCTTCTAGATTCTAGTTGTTTGTCTCTTCTAGATTCTAGTTGTTTGTCTCTTCCAGATTCTAGTTGTTTGTCTCTTCTAGTTGTTTGTCTCTTCTAGATTCTAGTTGTTTGTCTCTTCTAGATTCTAGTTGTTTGTCTCTTCTAGATATTAGTTGTTTGTCTCTTCTAGATTCTAGTTGTTTGTGTCTTCTAGTTGTTTGTCTCTTCTAGATTCTAGTTGTTTGTCTCTTCTAGATTCTAGTTGTTTGTCTCTTCTAGATTCTAGTTGTTTGTCTCTTCTAGATTCTAGTTGTTTGTCAATTCTAGATTCTAGTTGTTTGTCTCTTCTAGTTTCTAGTTGTTTGTCTCTTCTAGATTCTATTTGTTTGTCTATTCTAGATTCTAGTTGTTGTCTCTTCTAGTTGTTTGTCTCTTCTAGATATTTGTTGTTTGTCTCTTCTAGATTCTAGTTGTTTGTGTCTTCTAGTTGTTTGTCTCTTCTAGATTCTAGTTGTTTGTCTCTTCTAGATTCTAGTTGTTTGTCTCTTCTAGATTCTAGTTGTTTGTCTCTTCTAGATATTAGTTGTTTGTCTCTTCTAGATTCTAGTTGTTTGTGTCTTCTAGTTGTTTGTCTCTTCTAGATTCTAGTTGTTTGTCTCTTCTAGATTCTAGTTGTTTGTCTCTTCTAGATTCTAGTTGTTTGTCTCTTCTAGATTATAGTTGTTTGTCTATTCTAGATTCTAGTTGTTTGTCTCTTCTAGTTTCTAGTTGTTTGTCTCTTCTAGATTCTATTTGTTTGTCTATTCTAGATTCTAGTTGTTTGTCTCTTCTAGTTTCTAGTTGTTTGTCTCTTCTAGATTCTATTTGTTTGTCTATTCTAGATTCTAGTTGTTGTCTCTTCTAGTTGTTTGTCTCTTCCAGATTCTAGTTGTTTGTCTCTTCTAGATGTTTGTCTCTTCTAGATTCTAGTTGTCTGTCTCTTCTAGATTCTAGTTGTTTGTCTCTTCTAGATATTAGTTGTTTGTCTCTTCTAGATTCTAGTTGTTTGTCTCTTCTAGATTCTAGTTGTTTGTCTCTTCTAGATTCTAGTTGTTTGTCTCTTCTAGATTCTAGTTGTTTGTCTCTTCTAGATATTAGTTGTTTGTCTCTTCTAGATTCTAGTTGTTTGTCTCTTCTAGATTCTAGTTGTTTGTCTCTTCTAGATTCTAGTTGTTTGTCTCTTCTAGATTCTAGTTGTTTGTCTCTTCTAGATATTAGTTGTTTGTCTCTTCTAGATTCTAGTTGTTTGTCTCTTCTAGATTCTAGTTGTTTGTCTCTTCTAGATTCTGGTTGTTTGTCTCTTCTAGATTCTAGTTGTTTGTCTCTTCTAGATTCTAGTTGTTTGTCTCTTCTAGATTCTAGTTGTTTGTCTCTTCTAGATTCTAGTTGTTTGTCTCTTCTAGATTCTAGTTGTTTGTCTCTTCTAGATTCTAGTTGTTTTTCTCTTCTAGATTCTGGTTGTTTGTCTCTTCTAGATTCTAGTTGTTTGTCTCTTCTAGATTCTAGTTGTTTGTCTCTTCTAGATATTAGTTGTTTGTCTCTTCTAGATTCTAGTTGTTTGTCTCTTCTAGATTCTAGTTGTTTGTCTCTTCTAGATTCTAGTTGTTTGTCTCTTCTAGATTCTAGTTGTTTGTCTCTTCTAGATTCTAGTTGTTTGTCTCTTCTAGATATTAGTTGTTTGTCTCTTCTAGATTCTAGTTGTTTGTCTCTTCTAGATTCTAGTTGTTTGTCTCTTCTAGATTCTGGTTGTTTGTCTCTTCTAGATTCTAGTTGTTTGTCTCTTCTAGATATTAGTTGTTTGTCTCTTCTAGATTCTAGTTGTTTGTCTATTCTAGATTCTAGTTGTTTGTCTCTTCTAGTTTCTAGTTGTTTGTCTCTTCTAGATTCTAGTTGTTTGTCTTTTCTAGATTCTAGTTGTTTGTCTCTTCTAGATTCTAGTTGTTTGTCTCTACTAGATTCTAGTTGTTTGTCTCTTCTAGATTCTAGTTGTTTGTCTCTTCTAGATTCTAGTTGTTTGTCTCTTCTAGATTCTAGTTGTTTGTCTCTTCTAGATATTAGTTGTTTGTCTCCTCTAGATTCTAGTTGTTTGTCTCTTCTAGATATTAGTTGTTTGTCTCTTCTAGATTCTAGTTGTTTGTCTCTTCTAGATTCTAGTTGTTTGTCTCTTCCAGATTCTAGTTGTTTGTCTCTTCTAGTTGTTTGTCTCTTCTAGATTCTAGTTGTTTGTCTCTTCTAGATTCTAGTTGTTTGTCTCTTCTAGATATTAGTTGTTTGTCTCATCTAGATTCTAGTTGTTTGTCTCTTCTAGTTTCTAGTTGTTTGTCTCTTCTAGATTCTAGTTGTTTATCTCTTCTAGATTCTAGTTGTTTGACTCTTCTAGATTCTAGTTGTTTGTCTCTTCTAGATTCTAGTTGTTTGTCTCTTCTAGATTCTAGTTGTTTGTCTCTTCTAGATTCTAGTTGTTTGTCTCTTCTAGATTCTAGTTGTTTGACTCTTCTAGATATTAGTTGTTTGTCTCTTCTGGATTCTAGTTGTTTGTCTATTCTAGATTCTAGTTGTTTTTCTCTTCTAGTTTCTAGTTGTTTGTCTCTTCTAGATTCTAGTTGTTTGTCTATTCTAGATTCTAGTTGTTTGTCTCTTCTAGATACAAGTTGTTTCTCTTCTAGATTCTGGTTGTTTGTCTCTTCTAGATTCTAGTTGTTTGTCTCTTCTAGATTCTGGTTGTTTGTCTCTTCTAGATTCTAGTTGTTTGTCTCTTCTAGATATTAGTTGTTTGTCTCTTCTAGATTCTAGTTGTTTGTCTATTCTAGATTCTAGTTGTTTGTCTCTTCTAGTTTCTAAATGTTTGTCTCTTCTAGGTTCTAGTTGTTTGTATTTTCTAGATTCTAGTTGTTTGTCTCTTCTAGATTCTAGTTGTTTGTCTCTTCTAGATTCTAGTTGTTTGTCTCTTCTAGATTCTAGTTGTTTGTCTCTTCTAGATTCTAGTTGTTTGTCTCTTCTAGATTCTAGTTGTTTGTCTCTTCTAGATTCTAGTTGTTTGTCTCTTCTAGATTCTAGTTGTTTGTCTCTTCTAGATATTAGTTGTTTGTCTCCTCTAGATTCTAGTTGTTTCTCTCTCCTAGATTCTAGTTGTTTGTCTCTTCTAGATATTATTTGTTTGTCTCTTCTAGATTATAGTTGTTTGTCTCTTCTAGATTCTAGTTGTTTGTCTCTTCCAGATTCTAGTTGTTTGTCTCTTCTAGTTGTTTGTCTCTTCTAGATTCTAGTTGTTTGTCTCTTCTAGATTCTAGTTGTTTGTCTCTTCTAGATATTAGTTGTTTGTCTCTTCTAGATTCTAGTTGTTTGTGTCTTCTAGTTGTTTGTCTCATCTAGATTCTAGTTGTTTGTCTCTTCTAGATTCTAGTTGTTTGTCTCTTCTAGATTCTAGTTGTTTGTCTCTTCTAGATTCTAGTTGTTTGTCTCTTCTAGATTCTAGTTTTTTGTCTCTTCTAGATATTAGTTGTTTGTCTCTTCTAGATTCTAGTTGTTTGTCTCTTCTAGATTCTAGTTGTTTGTCTCTTCTAGTTGTTTGTCTCTTCTAGATTCTAGTTGTTTGTCTCTTATAGATTCTAGTTGTTTGTCTCTTCTAGATTCTAGTTGTTTGTCTCTTCTAGATTCTAGTTGTTTGTCTCTTCTAGATTCTAGTTGTTTGTCTATTCTAGATTCTAGTTGTTTGTCTCTTCTAGTTTCTAGTTGTTTGTCTCTTCTAGATTCTATTTGTTTGTCTATTCTAGATTCTAGTTGTTGTCTCTTCTAGTTGTTTGTCTCTTCTAGATATTTGTTGTTTCTCTTCTAGATTCTAGTTGTTTGTCTCTTCTAGATGTTTGTCTCTTCTAGATTCTAGTTGTCTGTCTCTTCTAGATTCTAGTTGTTTGTCTCTTCTAGATTCTAGTTGTTTGTCTCTTCTAGATTCTAGTTGTTTGTCTCTTCTAGATTCTAGTTGTTTGTCTATTCTAGTTTCTAGTTGTTTGTCTCTTCTAGATTCTAGTTGTTTGTCTCTTCTAGATTCTAGTTGTTTGTCTCTTCTAGATATTAGTTGTTTGTCTCTTCTAGATTCTAGTTGTTTGTCTCTTCTAGATTCTAGTTGTTTGTCTCTTCTAGATTCTAGTTGTTTTTCTCTTCTAGATTCTAGTTGTTTGTCTCTTCTAGATTCTAGTTGTTTGTCTCTTCTAGATATTAGTTGTTTGTCTCTTCTAGATTCTAGTTGTTTGTCTCTTCTAGATTCTGGTTGTTTGTCTCTTCTAGATTCTGGTTGTTTGTCTCTTCTAGATTCTAGTTGTTTGTCTCTTCTAGATTCTAGTTGTTTGTCTCTTCTAGATTCTAGTTGTTTGTCTCTTCTAGATTCTAGTTGTTTGTCTCTTCTAGATTCTAGTTGTTTTTCTCTTCTAGATTCTGGTTGTTTGTCTCTTCTAGATTCTAGTTGTTTGTCTCTTCTAGATTCTAGTTGTTTGTCTCTTCTAGATATTAGTTGTTTGTCTCTTCTAGATTCTAGTTTGTCTCTTCTAGATTCTAGTTGTTTGTCTCTTCTAGATTCTAGTTGTTTGTCTCTTTTAGATTCTAGTTGTTTGTCTCTTCTAGATTCTAGTTGTTTGTCTCTTCTAGATATTAGTTGTTTGTCTCTTCTAGATTCTAGTTGTTTGTCTCTTCTAGATTCTAGTTGTTTGTCTCTTCTAGATTCTGGTTGTTTGTCTCTTTTAGATTCTAGTTGTTTGTCTCTTCTAGATATTAGTTGTTTGTCTCTTCTAGATTCTAGTTGTTTGTCTATTCTAGATTCTAGTTGTTTGTCTCTTCTAGTTTCTAGTTGTTTGTCTCTTCTAGATTCTAGTTGTTTGTCTTTTCTAGATTCTAGTTGTTTGTCTCTTCTAGATTCTAGTTGTTTGTCTCTACTAGATTCTAGTTGTTTGTCTCTTCTAGATTCTAGTTGTTTGTCTCTTCTAGATTCTAGTTGTTTGTCTCTTCTAGATTCTAGTTGTTTGTCTCTTCTAGATATTAGTTGTTTGTCTCCTCTAGATTCTAGTTGTTTCTCTCTTCTAGATTCTAGTTGTTTGTCTCTTCTAGATATTAGTTGTTTGTCTCTTCTAGATTCTAGTTGTTTGTCTCTTCTAGATTCTAGTTGTTTGTCTCTTCCAGATTCTAGTTGTTTGTCTCTTCTAGTTGTTTGTCTCTTCTAGATTCTAGTTGTTTGTCTCTTCTAGATTCTAGTTGTTTGTATCTTCTAGTTGTTTGTCTCATCTAGATTCTAGTTGTTTGTCTCTTCTAGATTCTAGTTGTTTGTCTCTTCTAGATTCTAGTTGTTTGTCTCTTCTAGATTCTAGTTGTTTGTCTCTTCTAGATTCTAGTTGTTTGTCTCTTCTAGAACAACTAGAATCTAGAATAGACAAACAACTAGAATCTAGAAGAGACAAACAACTAGAATCTAGAAGAGACAAACAACTAGAATCTAGAAGAGACAAACAACTAGAATCTAGAAGAGACAAACAACTAGAATCTAGAAGAGACAAACAACTAGAATCAAGTAGAGACAAACAACTAGAATCTAGAAGAGACAAACAACTAATATCTAGAAGAGACAAACAACTAGAATCTAGAAGAGACAAACAACTAGAATCTAGAAGAGACAAACAGATATGACTGATGTCTGCGAAGGATTTCAGAGTTTGTATGAAACCCATCATGGGTCTGGAGGATGTCAAAATGCTATTCTTGACCTTTTACTCGTTATCCCCCATTAGACTCTCAGCCCTCTCTCACTCCCAGCCCTCCTATCCTTAGCTACCCCATGCAGCTCCGCCCATGTCCACACCATATGATAAATTCTGCCTCTACTTCTCCTCTCCGTGTGTGGTCTTCCTCTATTGTAACATGATATCTATGTCACAACAGTGTTAGAGGAATTTATATTCAGCAGTCAAACTGAGTTCTGTCGTCACCAAAGAGGTCACGATTGTTTGTGGTCATCTTCATGCCTTTAGACACAGTGGGATTCAGATACCAGAGTGACACCAGGGTCACGATCTGCCAGCTGCTGTAATACTGATTAAATAAATGTGCTCCGCATCACGACAGGAGAGGTAACATAGTTCATTCTTCCTGACAGGACAGGAGAGGTAACATAGTTCATTCTTCCTGACAGGACAGGAGAGGTAACATAGTTCATTCTTCCTGACAGGACAGGAGAGGTAACATAGTTCATTCTTCCTGACAGGACAGGAGAGGTAACATAGTTCATTCTTCCTGACAGGACAGGTAACATAGTTCATTCTCCCTGACAGGACAGGAGAGGTAATATACTTCATTCTCCCCGACAGGACAGGAGAGGTAACATAGTTCATTCTTCCCAACAGGACAGGAGAGGTAACATAGTTCATTCTTCCCGACAGGACAGGAGAGGTAACATAGTTCATTCTCCCCGACAGGACAGGAGAGGTAACATAGTTCATTCTTCCTGACAGGACAGGAGAGGTAACATAGTTCATTCTTCCTGACAGGACAGGAGAGGTAACATAGTTCATTCTCCCCGACAGGACAGGAGAGGTAATATACTTTATTCTCCCCAACAGGACAGGAGAGGTAACATAGTTCATTCTTCCCGACAGGACAGGAGAGGTAACATTGTTCATTCACCCCGACAGGAGAGGTAATATACTTCATTCTCCCCGACAGGACAGGAGAGGTAACACAGTTCATTCTTCCTGACAGGACAGGAGAGGTAACATAGTTCATTCTTCCTGACAGGACAGGAGAGGTAACATAGTTCATTCTCCCCAACAGGACAGGAGAGGTAATATACTTCATTATCCCTGACAGGACAGGAGAGGTAACATAGTTCATTCTCCCTGACAGGACAGGAGAGGTAATATACTTCATTCTCCCTGACAGGAGAGGTAACATAGTTCATTCTCCCCGACAGGACAGGAGAGGTAATATACTTCATTCTCCCCGACAAGACAGGAGAGGTAACATTGTTCATTCTTCCTGACAGGACAGGAGAGGTAACATAGTTCATTCTTCCTGACAGGACAGGAGAGGTAACATAGTTCATTCTTCCTGACAGGACAGGAGAGGTAACATAGTTCATTCTTCCCGACAGGACAGGAGAGGTAACATTGTTCATTCACCCCGACAGGAGAGGTAATATACTTCATTCTCCCCGACAGGACAGGAGAGGTAACATAGTTCATTCTTCCTGACAGGACAGGAGAGGTAACATAGTTCATTCTTCCTGACAGGACAGGAGAGGTAACATAGTTCATTCTCCCCAATAGGACAGGAGAGGTAATATACTTCATTCTCCCCGACATTACAGGAGAGGTAACATAGTTCATTCTCCCTGACAGGACAGGAGAGGTAATATACTTCATTCTTCCTGACAGGAGAGGTAACATAGTTCATTCTCCCCGACAGGACAGGAGAGGTAATATACTTCATTCTCCCCAACAAGACAGGAGAGGTAACATTGTTCATTCTTCCTGACAGGACAGGAGAGGTAACATAGTTCATTCTTCCTGACAGGACAGGAGAGGTAACATAGTTCATTCTTCCTGACAGGACAGGAGAGGTAACATAGTTCATTCTTCCTGACAGGACAGGAGATATAACATTGTTCATTCTTCCTGACAGGACAGGAGAGGTAACATAGTTCATTCTTCCTGACAGGACAGGAGAGGTAATATAGTTTGATCTTCCTGACTGGACAGCAGAGGTAACATAGTTCATTCTTCCTGACAGGACAGGAGAGATAACATTGTTCACTCTTCCTGACAGGACAGGAGAGGTAACATTGTTCATTCTTCCTGACAGGACAGGAGAGGTAATATACCTCATTCTCCCTGACAGGACAGGAGAGGTAACATAGTTCATTCTCCCTGACAGGACAGGAGAGGTAACGTAGTTCATTCTCCCCAACAGGACAGGAGAGGTAATATACTTCATTCTCCTGACAGGACAGGAGAGGTAACATAGTTCATTCATCCTGACAGGACAGGAGAGGTAACATAGTTCATTCTTCCCGACAGGACAGGAGAGGTAACATAGTTCATTCTCCCTGACAGGACAGGAGAGGTAATATACTTTATTCTCCCCAACAGGACAGGAGAGGTAACATAGTTCATTCTTCCTGACAGGACAGGAGAGGTAACATAGTTCATTCTCCCCAACAGGACAGGAGAGGTAACATAGTTCATTCTTCCTGACAGGACAGGAGAGGTAATATACTTCATTCTCCCTGACAGGACAGGAGAGGTAATATAGTTCATTCTTCCTGACAGGACAGGAGAGGTAATATACTTCATTCTCCGACAGGACAGGAGAGGTAACATAGTTCATTCTTCCTGACAGGACAGGAGAGGTAATATACTTCATTCTCCCTGACAGGACAGGAGAGGTAATATAGTTCATTCTTCCTGACAGGACAGGAGAGGTAATATACTTCATTCTCCGACAGGACAGGAGAGGTAACATAGTTCATTCTTCCTGACAGGACAGGAGAGGTAATATACTTCATTCTCCCTGACAGGACAGGAGAGGTAATATAGTTCATTCTTCCTGACAGGACAGGAGAGGTAATATACTTCATTCTCCCTGACAGGACAGGAGAGGTAATATACTTCATTCTCCCTGACAGGACAGGAGAGGTAATATACTTCATTCTCCCTGACAGGACAGGAGAGGTAATATACTTCATTCTTCCTGACAGGACAGGAGAGGTAATATACTTCATTCTCCCTGACAGGACAGGAGAGGTAATATAGTTCATTCTTCCTGACAGGACAGGAGAGGTAATATACTTCATTCTCCCTGACAGGACAGGAGAGGCTAGAAGACAAGACGTATGTAGCAAATGATTCGTTGGACTACAGAAACTCTTCTGATAGCGTTCTCTTCCCCACCTCCCTCTCTTCCCCACCTCCCTCTCTTCCCCATCTCCCTCTCTTTCTCACACCGAGAAACAGAAAGAGATGGAGGGATGGAAAAAAAATTTTGTCTCCCAGTGCGTGTGTAAAATGGATGAAAGCCGTATTTGAATCTATAAGATATATGTAGTGTGTGTGTGTGTTCTCTCTGTCGTCCATCACAAAAGATGAAGAGCACTGTTACCACAGTGACTTTGCATTAATTGAGAAAGAGTTGAACGATGGGTTAACCCCACGCTCCTGTCCGAGACCATCTAGACTCTGCAGCAAGATAATGTCAAGAAAGCTCGGTTGAATCCAGGTGCAGTGGATGACCAGGGCGTCTTGGCCTTGCTCAAGGCTCTCCACACAACCTGCATGTGGTCACCTTTTTGTCCACTGAACAGGTTTCATTCAGTCAGAACTGCAAACCCAACCACAGTGAGGGAGTCAGTGGTTCTAGTAGACAGACACTACAAACCCACCAAGCTGGAGCACTAGGCAGAGCCTCAAATGGAAGCCTGTGAAAGGTTTCCTTGTCTTCTGAAGTTATGTATAAACACCCAGTGGTTTACATGAGTTGAGGTCAGAGCCAACATCACAACACTTAGGACATTCTCATACGTGCTCCGTCCTCTCCTCATCCTTAGCCAGTGAAGAGTCCCACTACTAAAGGTGCTAGTTGTAGTCTGATTGTGTCTGTCTGATCTTTCCTTGGAGTACTGAGTGTCAACCAGATGTTTAGTCACTACTTTCCGCACCATTGACTGTGGACCATGAAGATGTATTTGTTCTTCCACACTGTACACATATTGATTATATGAACTGATTAATCATCAATCATCCTCTCATAAAGACTAAACCACTCAATCATCCTCTCATAAAGACTAAACCACTCAATCATCCTCTCATAAAGACTAAACCACTCAATCATCCTCTCATAAAGACTGAACCACTCAATCATCCTCTCATAAAGACTAAACCACTCAATTATACCTCTCAAGACACAAAACCAATACACTGACTACCTCCATCATTATAGATATTTTATTATTTGACCGATGTGGACAGATTTTACCATAAATAAAACACAAGTTTTAGTTTTGAACTCCTTGTTTGTAGCACATTTCTAAATGTATGTGGACACTCACGTGTAAATGTGATAATTACATTAAAAGCGCACGGTGAAGGAGACATATCTATATTTACATTTGCAGTAGGGAAACTGTACCGGCTGTCTAGTTCCACCTCAGTTTTCCCAGGGCAGCTAAATTCCTCTTTCCTACTTGTGGGATTACAATGTACAACTTAAACAAACTTAATCTGATTATCTAATGTATACAACACACCACTCCTAGGCTGTATTACTAACAGAGGCATTTTCCCCACGTCTTCTAACCTGAATAATAATACAGAAGATTCAAACTTGCAGCCACAACTAAAGGTCTTGTACAGTTACACAGTTTATGTTACACAAACACTAGCAATTCAGTTTGTCATGCAAATAAAATAACACCTTGTAAAAAAATGTTCCACTGCCACCCTAAAAACACCAATCCGCGTGAGGTAAACAAAGAGAACATTGAAGTGGCAGATTTTTAATGATGATGAGACCAAATACAAAATGTGCAATGAATATAACATGTTTGCTGTTCATGTAACGAATGTAACATGTCTGTTGTGCATGTAACAAGGAGTAGTGATCAATACATAATATGTAGGTTGCTTGTGTAGGCAGTAGCCGGTCAATGGAAGGTAACTTTATTTAGTCTAAAATATGTTGCCTTTTTAAGCGTCTGCAAATTGTTAAAACAAACACAAATGTTCAGTCATCAATATCATGCACAAATGTCCAGTGATCAATGTGCACACCATTTCAGCCTTGATTTAAAGTATAACCAGTATAAATATCACATAAATATTTATTAAAACTAACCAGTTTAAATAATATAAATATTTATATCACTTTATAGATCAAAGGTTTTTTTACAGACCCAGTGCCAGTTTGGATAAGACTCAAGACCTCCATGTTGTTTTTTCTCTGTCACTCTTCAATGTGAGAAGTCAAATTGAGGTTATCTGCCATAGATTCATGTACAATCTGTCTTAAACTGTCAAACTTGTCTGTGTCACTTGACTTTCAGCCTAAGTCTAGAGAACAAATGGACCTTCGGGGTCCTATACAATCACCAGTATCACATGTTCAGCCTTCAGGCTGGCCATGAAGACTCTCAATCATGCTTTGTCACAATTGCTATGCTCAGTGCTACACAGATCATGCCTTGTCACAATCTCTATCCTCAATGCTACACAGATCCTGCTTCATCACAATCTCTATCTTCAGTGCTACACAGATCTCTGATAACAGAGCATTGCATCTAGGTCAACAAGTGTGTTCCTTTATTTACCTCTTTGCCTTAGTTAGATAGTTGCATATCCTTTACAGGACATCGCAGTCAATCACAGCATTATTTGGCAGTTAGTGATTTATTGGCAAGTTTGTATTCAATGATATGAGTGCCAGTAGTTCAGAAAGCAATGGCAACCTGCACTCATATCACTGTAGAAAACTAGTGCAAGGTCATCTGCTTTCAAATCTCTCGCAGCTGCATTTTGAATACAGTATGTGGGATTGTGAATACCTTATGGGATTGTGAATACGTTATGGGATTGTGAATACAGTATGTGGGATTGTGAATATGTTATGGGATTGTGAATATCCCCTTTGCCTGCTGTCAAATATCTTCATAAAAAGAGAGACACAAACCGGCTGCCTAGTGGGTAGTCGTTCGTTGTCTCGTATAGCTGTGTGAGATGCACCAAATTGGGATCTTCCCAGCCAACGCAAGTTAGCGAGGCAGGCGTTTCGAGAATGTAACCACATCGTGCAGCTAGGGTCGTGGTTTGAGCGGACAAAAGAGCAAATTTGTACGACAAAGTCTCGATAAGCGCCCACTCTCTCTCGATGAGTAGTGGGCCTGCAGTCAGTAAGCTGGTATAGTGGTTTTGCATGTATCACCTTGTACTGGGAGGGCACGCTTTAGCGATGCTACTCTTGGCCTGCGTGTGCGTGAACGCCTGTCCTGTCAGTGGCCATATGCATTTGTGAGCTGATGAGGCTCAACCGTAAATCGGAAGATTTGTTCGCAACTTAGACGAGCAATATCTTCTGTGGGCAATTTCTCGCCACATGTGTGTGTGGTCTTTCTGGCGGTCAGTCCGTCTTAGGCAATGGATATCTGGTTGATCCTGTCAGTAATCATACGCTCATTCGCTTGTCGCTACGCTTGTCTTAAAACTGAAAATCAAAGGAATGACGGAAGGGCCGTTTACACGAGACACTAGGCTAGTGAGTCGCTATACACAGGGATAACTGGCCGTGATAGCCTAACGTCCACTGCATCTGTGTCCGTCTCCAGTCGTCTTGCCATGCTCACCACTGGAACCAGATGGACGCAGACAAGAGAGTGAGGTCGATGGAGTTGCACGACCACTACCTCACTATAATCCAAACAATAGTGTAAGTCATTCGTTCTTCATCAAATCAAAAGATGCAATGAATGAATGGTCCTCATTATTCGTGATGGATGAACATCCAGACTGGGGACAGTTGAAGGCTAGGACTAGACAAAGAGAGACACAAACCTGTTGCCTTGTAGGCAGACTGGGGACAGTCAAAGGCTAGGGAAAACAAACCCAAGAAATGTCCGTCGAAGTCGGATGTACGTACTGAGTCAAAGGCTTGAGGAAACATGCAATCCACTTGTGTGATGTCTATTCAACAGGTTGTCTCAATGTAAACCTAAACCTGCACCAGCAGATTTCCCTCAACTCTAGCTAACTTTGATGATCACATTTCCCAAAGGCATCTTTTCCTTAAAAGATGAGTTTTCTTGCATATCACATAACTTAATATATTCTTTCTTTTTTCAAAAGATATAACATGAAATATACTGGACAGACCAGTGGGGTCCTGGCTGACTGTTTTAGGGATGTTACACAACATTTCAACAATCTCAATCTTTCTCCAATCACTTTACTTCTCCTGATCACACGGATATCAATGATGTATGTGTCACTGCCATAAGGTCATGTTATTTGAACAGCTCAGCTACACTCAGAATGGAGAGCCACTTAATCAATACTTTAGGATGTGTCCATTGAGCTGGAATTAATACTGCTATAGATGCCACTGTTGAACTGTTTACTTCATTCCACATATTTCTGACTATATACCCATATCCAATTGTGCCTTTTCTGGTTAGACTGTGCCCACATTTTTGTTGTCACATTTTCTGATTTGGAACCCCTCCACACTCTTCTTGTACACAGAGGCTATGCACGTGCCTATTAACATTCCTTATTTATATTTTTGTGCACTAATATTTCCATGTGTTGTCATTTATAATTATAATTTTTTTCTTTAGAGTTGTTCCTAAAGATCACTGGGATTAAAACGTCGGTTTTGTGTGTTATATTTTGCTTAGTTTTATTTAATTATTATTTTATTTATTCTTTCTTATCAATTTCCCACTTTGATGTCTGTTTACCCGGAATGAGTTTGTTGTTAAGGTTTATACAATGTGTCAGTTATCTCTCTCTCTCACGCAGGATCAACAGGTATTTGATTCATTTTACATTGTCATATCCTGCTGTGGTCATGATTTCTCTTACACAATGTCATCTCCAATCTAGTGTGTTGAATTTGTCTTGCTTCTGATTGTGTGTGTGTGGGACAGGACAGACAAGAGACCAGTGCCATCACTGAAGTACAGATCACTGAGCTGCTCTATCAGAGTCCACTGAAGTACAGATCCTTGAGCTGCTCTATCAGAGTCCACTGAAGTACAGATCATTGAGCTGCTCTATCAGAGTCCACAGAAGTACAGATCATTGAGCTGCTCTGAGTCCACTGAAGTACAGATCATTGAGCTGCTCTGTCAGAGTCCACTGAAGTACAGATCATTGAGCTGCTCTGAGTCCACTGAAGTACAGATCATTGAGCTGCTCTATCAGAGTCCACTGAAGTACAGATCATTGAGCTGCTCTGTCAGAGTCCACTGAAGTACAGATCATTGAGATGCTCTGTCAGAGTCCACTGAAGTACAGATCATTGAGCTGCTCTGAGTCCACTGAAGTACAGATCATTGAGCTGCTCTGTCAAGAGTCCACTTCTGGTGGTGGTTATTGTCTTCATAATCCAGTCTACAGCTAGCAAGAATACCACAGGTAACGAGAGGCATCCCTGTCACATTCGTTGTGTTAGCTTTTCCTCATGAAGAATCCTGCATTTCATTTGTTATGTGGCACATTTATTATGCTAATGATCGTTTGTTATTCCATAGTTCTCATCAATTTCCAAACAGCTTCCCTATTAATGCTGTCAAGGGACTTTTCCTTACATCAACTCTGTGTTTCCCTATGACCTCATCATAACCTGAGTTATGGGATCCTATTTTGGCATGCAGGTCACCCATTAAAATGTTGATATTTCCATTTATTTGATTACCTGTTGTACTTTCAAGTTTTATATAATATTCCAAAACTAATTCATCCTGATCATTTTTGGTGTGTAACACTGTATTACATTAATATGTACTTTAAGTGTTATGGTTTTAAATGTTGCTGTCATTATTCTGGAACTCACTGCTTCCCTCCCCATGCATGCTTTCTCTGCTTGTCAGAAAGCATCAGGGCCATACATTCACTGTGAGGATCATTTAAATCTTTATAGCCTAAGAACAGCACTGTTTCACCTGTTTAGAAGCTTTTGGACTGCTCCCCTCCGTCTTGTTTAGCATAATCCCAAAATGCAAATCTGATATTTCATTTGATATTTCATGTTATGTAACACGCGAATCCATATGTTTGTGTATTCTCATCTGTCATATTATCAGTTAAATACCATTTGATTTTATCATGCATAATATAAACTAATGTTCATTACTGTAGTTTGAGTGAGAGAGTCAGTGAGTGTGAATGAGAGACAGAACGAGTGAGCGTGAGAGTGAATGAGTGAGCGGGAGAGTGAATGAGTGAGCGGGAGAGTGAATGAGTGAACGGGAAAGTGAATGAGTGAGCGGGAAAGTGAATGAGTGAGCGGGAGAGTGAATGAGCGGGAGAGTGAATGAATGAGCGGAAGAGTGAATGTGTGAGCGTGAGAGTGAGTGAGTGTGTGTGTGTGAGAGAGAGAGAGAGAGAGAGAGAGAGAGAGAGAGAGAGAGAGAGAGAGAGAGAGAGAGAGAGAGAGAGAGAGAGAGAGAGAGCATCACTATTTTTACGTCACATACATTTTATGTACACATTTTTCTCCATGTTTAACATTTTTATGAGACTGCTCATGACAAGTGTCAGTGTATATGTGTGAGTAAAGTGTGAGAGTTTCTTCATACTAGTTTCAATACTATCGTGAGACATTTTGTATGTGTCTAGATGTGAGGAAGTGTAAGTGTATGTGGAGGATATGTGTGAGTGTGGGGATATGTGTGGGTAGTGGGTGTGTGGGTGAGGGGTGTGTGGGTGGGGGTATGCGTTTGGATGGGTTGGGGTGTGTTGGTTTTGGTGGGTAGTGGTATTTGTGGGTGTTGGTGGGATGTGTGGATGGATGTGTGGGGGTGAAAGTAGGGGTGTTGGAATGGGTATGGGGGATGTGTGTATGGGTGGAGGATATGTGTATGGGACGGATGCAGGGGATGTGTGTTTATGTGGGTGGAGATGTGTGGACGGTTTGAGGAAGTATGTGTAGGAGGCGGGGTTGTGTGGGTAGGGGATTGTGTTGGGTGGATTGGGGATGCAAGGGTGGGTGGGGAGAAGTGTATGGTGTGTGGGTTTGAGATATTTGTGCGGTGTGTTGGTGGGGGATGTGTGAATGATGTGTGGGTGGAGGGTATGTTTGTGGAGGTATGGGTGGAGGATAGTGTGTGGTGTGGGGGATGTGTGTGATGGGTGCAGGGAATGTGCGTATGGGTGGGGTATATGTATGGGTGAGTAGGGGATTGTGGTGGTTGGGGGAAGTATGCGGGGGAGTGTTGGTGGGAGATGTGTGTGTTTGGATGGGGAATGTGTGGGTGGGGGTGTGTGAGTGAGTGGCTTAGGGATGTGTAAGTGGGTGAGGGAGTTGTATGTGTCGGGGTGGGATGTGTGAGTGGGTGGAGGATGTGTGTGGGGTAGGGGTATTGTGATCGAGAGATGTTTTGTTGGGGGGGGGGGGGTGTGGGTGCGTAGTGGAGGATGTATGCGTGAGTGAGTGTGTGTTGGTGGACGGGTAGGGAATGCGTGTGTGGGTGGGGAGAGGTGTGTGGTGTGTTGGTTGGGGATATTGTGTGGGTGAGGTATGTGTGTGTGTGTGGGGGATTTTTGTGTTGTTTGAGTGGGGGTATGTGGGGTGGATGGGTAAGGGTATCTGTGTGGGTGTGGGTGGGAATATTGTGTGGTATCTGGGTGGGGGATATGTGTGTGGTGTGTAAGTGGGGATGTGTTGGTGAGGGATATGTGTGTGTGTGGTGCGTGGGTTGGGAATAGTGCATGATAGGAGGTGTATGTGATGTGCGGGTGGGGGATTGTGTGGTGGGGGATTAGGTTAAGGCATGTGTGGGTGGGTGGAAGTTGTATGTGTGGGTGGTGGGGTGTGTGTTAGTGGATTGGGGATGTATGGGTGGTTAGAGAGATGTGTGTGTGTGGGGTGGGGGTAGGGACATGTCAGTTGGTGGGGATGTGTGTGTATGGTTTGGGAATGTGTGAGTGGATGTGCGATGTGTGGGTTGGTGGGGGATTGTGTGCATGGGTGGGGAATATGTTGTCGATGGAGATGTGGCTGGGGGATGGGTGGTTTGAGGTGTGGGTGGGGAGAGGATGTGTGGGGTAGTATGTGTATGTGGATGGGCGTAGGATGTGTGGGTTGGTGGGGGAATGTTTGTGGGTGGCGAGTGTGTTTTGGTTGGGGGATCAGGTGAGGGCAGTGTGTGTGGGTGGGGGATGTGCGGGAGGGGGATGGATCGGTTGGTGGGGGAATGTTTGTGGGTGGCGAGTGTGTTTTGGTTGGGGGATCAGGTGAGGGCAGTGTGTGTGGGTGGGGGATGTGCGGGAGGGGGATGGATCGGTTGGTGGGGGAATGTTTGTGGGTGGCGAGTGTGTTTTGGTTGGGGGATCAGGTGAGGGCAGTGTGTGTGGGTGGGGGATGTGCGGGAGGGGGATGGATCGGTTGGTGGGGTATGTATGTGTCCCTTGGTGTGCATGTGTGTCGGTAGGTGGGGGTGTGTATGTGTCCCTTGGTGCGCGTGTGTGTGGGTAGGTGGGGGTGTTGTGTGGGTGGGGTGATGTATGGATAGGTGGGAGATGGGCTTCATAACATGGTAATTAGCCTTGTTTATGTTTAAAACATTCATTTCACAATGTTTATTTTATCTTCCTATGTAAATGTATAATGCTCTTGATGAACGAAAGACGAGTGATTGGAAGGGCCGAATGTAAGACGGGCCTGCGCGCCCAATTTGTGACCCTAATAAAGTTGATTTGATTTGAAGTTGATTTGATTTTTCCCCTACCACTGGTGCTGTCTTTCCCAATTCATGCATAGTTCTAACATTCTGGAGATTGTCTATGGAAAATGGAGGTAAATCAGTGATCCAGACTCCTTATAGCATTCCCCATGATACTTCCTCCAGGAGAAAAGCCTCCTCCAACTTGGTTGGCTGAGATATTTGTGTTATTTTCTCTAGACTTGCTCATGGTTGGCTGAGATATTTGTGTTATTTTCTCTAGACTTGCTCATGGTTGGCTGAGATATTTGTGTTATTTTCTCTAGACTTGATCATGGTTGGTTAGATTTTGTAGCTAAAGTGTTCTACAGTAAGGGTAGCCAGTCCACACCAACCCTCCTTGGTGGTCACTTAGGACATGCATGGCAGGTTACAGTGATGCTATTCTTGGCTTCCCTTACAGGCCCTGGCAACATACGAGTGACTCCAGACATTTATTTTACCAGAAAAATTACAGTTTTAGACCTACAGATAACTGTCTATCACCGAACTGAATCCACACAAGATCCCACACTAAGAATAACTGGTGTTCGATTTAAATGAGTTCCAAACGAGAAACAGTTTCCACCACCGCCCAGCACAACAATCTTGTCCTCGTCCAGTTTGATGGACGTATGCCGATGGAACATAAGCAGGCTACTTTTGTCTTGCTCCTGGAAATAAACACAGACATATTCATGTCAACAATAAAACACCATGGAAATTAATGACATGACACACACACACATCCCACACCTACCAAAGACACTCAATATTCTCCTGATATAGTTTCAGGTGTGAGTTGTGGTAGAATAGTGGCTAGACTGTAATCATAGGTTTGCATCCACATTGGGGAGGAGTTTTAAAACACTGACCTGTGCTTCATGGCAAAGGGGTTACGGATGCAGTTTGTAATCCCACATACCATGTTCAAAACAGAGCTGCAGTTGATTTGGCAGCAGACCACAATAACTTTGCATTGATTTTTTATAAAATGGTATGAGTGCCGGTCATTCAGAAAGCAATGGTAAATTACTAAACACAATCTTGCCAAGAAATTGCAAACAGCAAAAAAATTCTGGGGTTGACTGCGACATCCTGTAAAGGATAACTAACTTGTTTATTAACTATTAACCTAATGTGCCCGAGACATGGTAAATGATCCTTCTCTCGACATACATATAGTACAAGGAGCAACCGCCTTCCGTTCTGTTTGTCCAGGGCGTGATCTCCCATGTAGCATCTATTCGGTTAGTGCCAGGAAAGTCGTTATGTGTGTGAACATCTGCATGTCAATGAGTGCGTGCATATGTTGGCACGTGTAAAATTAAAACAAGACTTATGGCACATCTAACTGGGATGGGGGTGCTGGTGTCATGGTTCAGATGTCTTGTCGACAATGGCATGTGCACAGCTGGATGAATGTTTGATGTCAGCTCTCGTAATTCACCACGGGGTACTCAGGCCTATAAAATGTGATGGTTTGAACACTTCACATAGCCACTGCTTGAGGACAGGTGAAACAAGACTGTCAGGTGACGCCATGCCCCAGGTAGAGAACAATCACCTCAGATGAAAACCATTGAGTATCAGAGTTGACCTACATTCAGTGTCAGTGCAGGACTGAATGCAGAATTGTAGCAAATCTTCTACACTGTCTTCAGTGTAATTATTGGCTGGTGCTCACATGAGGAGTCTACACAATAGAAGGGAACAGATATAAGCTAGATGACTGAATGAGAGAGGGGGGGGGGGCATAGATACTAGGTGATACATTAAACAGCAGGTGTAACTAAATGGCTGAATGACACAAGGGGGAAAAAGTAGATATTAGGGGATAAAAGAAACAACAGATGGAGACAGGTAGATACCAGGGGACACACTAAACAACAGATGGGGACAGGTAGATACCAGGGGACACTCTAAACAACAGATGGCGACAGGTAGATACCAGGGAACACACTAAACAACAGATGGGGACAGGTAGATACCAGGGGACACTCTAAACAACAGATGGCGACAGGTAGATACCAGGGGACACTCTAAACAACAGATGGAGACAAGTAGATACCAGGGGACACTATAAACAGACGGAGACAGGTAGATATCAGAGGACACTCTAAACAACAGATGGCGACAGGTAGATACCAGGGGGACATTCTAAACAGATGGTGACAGGTAGATACCAGGGGGACACTCTAAACAACAGATGGAGACAAGTAGATACCAGGGGACACTATAAACAGACGGAGACAGGTAGATAGCAGGGGGACAAACTAAACAACAGATGGGGACAAGTAGATACCAGGGGACACTCTAAATAGATGGAGACAGGTAGATACCAGGGGACAAACTAAACAACAGATGGGGACAAGTAGATACCAGGGGACACACTAAACAACAGATGGGGACAGGAAGATACCAGGGTAAACATTCAAAAAACAGATGGGGATAGGTAGATACCAGGGAAAACACTAAACAACAGATGGGGACAGGTAGATATCAGGGACACACTAAACAACAGAAGGGGACAAGTAGATACAGGGGAAACACTAAACAACAGATGGGGACAGGTAGATACCAGGGAAAACACTAAACAACAGATGGGGACAGGTAGATACCAGGGGAAACACTAAACAACAGATGGGGACAGGTAGATACCAGGGACACACTAAACAACAGAAGGGGACAAGTAGATACAGGGGAAACACTAAACAGATGGGGACAGGTAGATACCAGGGTACACACTAAACAACAGATGGGGACAGTAGATACCAGGGTACACACTAGACAACAGATGGGGACAGGTAGATACCAGGGTACACACTAGACAACAGATGGGGACAGGTAGATACCAGGGTACACACTAGACAACAGATGGGGACAGGAAGATACCAGGGTAAACATTCAAAAAACAGATGGGGATAGGTAGATACCAGGGAAAACACTAAACAACAGATGGGGACAGGTAGATATCAGGGACACACTAAACAACAGAAGGGGACAAGTAGATACAGGGGAAACACTAAACAACAGATGGGGACAGGTAGATACCAGGGAAAACACTAAACAACAGATGGGGACAGGTAGATACCAGGGGAAACACTAAACAACAGATGGGGACAGGTAGATACCAGGGTACACACTAAACAACAGATGGGGACAGGTAGATACCAGGGTACACACTAAACAGATGGGGACAGGTAGATACCAGGGTACACACTAAACAACAGATGGGGACAGTAGATACCAGGGTACACACTAGACAACAGATGGGGACAGGTAGATACCAGGGTACTCACTAAACAACAGATGGGGACAGTAGATACCAGGGTACACACTAGACAACAGATGGGGACAGGTAGATACCAGGGAAAACACTAAACAACAGATGGGGACAGGTAGATACCAGGGACACACTAAACAACAGAAGGGGACAAGTAGATACAGGGGAAACACTAAACAACAGATGGGGACAGGTAGATACCAGGGAAAACACTAAACAACAGATGGGGACAGGTAGATACCAGGGTACACACTAAACAACAGATGGGGACAGGTAGATACCAGGGTACACACTAAACAACAGATGGGGACAGGTAGATACCAGGGTACACACTAAACAACAGATGGGGACAGATAGATACCAGGGTACACACTAAACAACAGATGGGGACAGGTAGATACCAGGGTACACACTAAACAGATGGGGACAGGTAGATACCAGGGTACACACTAAACAACAGATGGGGACAGTAGATACCAGGGTACACACTAGACAACAGATGGGGACAGGTAGATACCAGGGTACTCACTAAACAACAGATGGGGACAGGTAGATACCAGGGTACACACTAGACAACAGACGGGGATAGGTAGATACCAGGGTACACACTAGACAACAAATGGGGACAGGTAGATACCAGGGTACACACTAGACTACAGATGGGGATAGGTAGATACCAGGGTACACACTAGACAACAAATGGGGACAGGTAGATACCAGGGTACACACTAAACAGATGGGGACAGGTAGATACCAGAGTACACACTAGACAACAGAATTGGGCAAGTAGATACAGGGGAAACACTAAACAACAGATGGGGACAGGTAGATACCAGGGAAAACACTAAACAACAGATGGGGACAGGTAGATACCAGGGTACACACTAAACAACAGATGGGGGCAGGTAGATACCAGGGTACACACTAAACAACAAATGGGGACAGGTAGAAACCAGGGTACACACTAAACAGATGGGGACAGGTAGATACCAGGGTACACACTAAACAACAGATGGGGACAGTAGATACCAGGGTACTCACTAGACAATAGATGGGGACAGGTAGATACCAGGGTACTCACTAAACAACAGATGGGGACAGGTAGAAACCAGGGTACACACTAAACAGATGGGGACAGGTAGATACCAGGGTACACACTAAACAGATGGGGACAGGTAGATACCAGGGTACACACTAAACAGATGGGGACAGGTAGATACCAGGGTACACACTAAACAGATGGGGACAGGTAGATACCAGGGTACACACTAGACTACAGATGGGGACAGGTAGATACCAGGGTACACACTAGACAACAGACGGGGACAGGTAGATACCAGGGTACACACTAGACAACAGATGGGGACAGGTAGATACCAGAGTACACACTAAACAACAGATGGGGACAGGTAGACACCAGGGTACACACTAAACAGATGGGGACAGGTAGATAGCAGGGTACACACTAGACTACAGAATTGGGCAAGTAGATACAGGGGAAACACTAAACAACAGATGGGGACAGGTAGATACCAGGGAAAACACTAAACAACAGATGGGGACAGGTAGATACCAGGGTACACACTAAACAACAGATGGGGGCAGGTAGATACCAGGGTACACACTAAACAACAAATGGGGACAGGTAGAAACCAGGGTACACACTAAACAGATGGGGACAGGTAGATACCAGGGTACACACTAAACAACAGATGGGGACAGTAGATACCAGGGTACTCACTAGACAACAGATGGGGACAGGTAGATACCAGGGTACTCACTAAACAACAGATGGGGACAGGTAGAAACCAGGGTACACACTAAACAGATGGGGACAGGTAGATACCAGGGTACACACTAAACAGATGGGGACAGGTAGATACCAGGGTACACACTAAACAGATGGGGACAGGTAGATACCAGGGTACACACTAAACAGATGGGGACAGGTAGATACCAGGGTACACACTAGACTACAGATGGGGACAGGTAGATACCAGGGTACACACTAGACAACAGACGGGGACAGGTAGATACCAGGGTACACACTAGACAACAGATGGGGACAGGTAGATACCAGAGTACACACTAAACAACAGATGGGGACAGGTAGACACCAGGGTACACACTAAACAGATGGGGACAGGTAGATAGCAGGGTACACACTAGACTACAGATGGGGACAGGTAGATACCAGGGTACACACTAGACAACAAATGGGGACAGGTAGATACCAGGGTACTCACTAAACAACAGATGGGGACAGGTAGATACCAGGGTACACACTAGACTACAGATGGGGATAGGTAGATACCAGGGTACACACTAGACAACAAATGGGGACAGGTAGATACCAGGGTACACACTAAACAGATGGGGACAGGTAGATACAGGGGAAAAAATAAACAACAGATGGGGACAGGTAGATACCAGGGAAAACACTAAACAACAGATGGGGACAGGTAGATACCAGGGTACACACTAAACAACAGATGGGGACAGGTAGACACCAGGGTACAAACTAGACAATAGATGGGGACAGGTAGATACCAGGGTACATACTAAACAACAGATGGGGACAGGTAGATACCAGGGGAAACACTAGACAATAGAAGAGATAGAAAAAAATCTGTAGGCAGCTCAGAGATAAAAACGCCAGCTCACAAGGCCTGGATGTTACAGAAGGGAATATGAGCAACATGGCACAATGAACTCATCTTCTTTCCTCCTTCGATGGGCATATGCCACCCCTAGTCAGGCACCTCTCTAACAGAGAGATGAGTGTGAGAGATGACTTCAGCATGCATTCGTGTCAGGTTGATGACCTTCCGATAGATGCCATCCAAGGTCATGGGCTCTATGTACCTGTGTGGGTTTTCTCTCTAAACAATTCTGCCAGGGTTGGTGACTGATGGCTTTCTCCTTGTAATGTCAAAGTGTCATGATGTCTAGTGTGTGCAACTTGCATACCAGATTGCCTGTTTTTCACACTGACATGATATCTTTAATGTGTGTAACTATCACACAAGATTGCCTGTTTTTCACCCTTATCCGAGGCAGTCAGGTATCCGGTCACACTAACCAAGAGACCAGGGAGGTGTTTGATTTCACCAGAAACCAATGGTTTTGTCAAATTACCTCAGTGCTTCTGAGCCAGAGGCAGCTACTGTAACTTCTCAGAAACACCCCTCCCACATCTCGAGGAATAGCACTGACCCTCTCACCTCATAAAGTTGTGACCTAGTTATGGAAAGTCCATGCCAATGACGGCATCCACTACGGGCATACCTGTAACTTGAAACACCTGTGGAGGTCACGAACTATTTCAGAACTAAGGTTTCAAACAAACTCACAGGTAGGGCAAACTCCAGCGCCTTCCTTGTCCTCAGGTTGATGACCGCCACACCAGGTGGTGGATGGTGCAGGTTCACACCCCCAACCAGCAGAAGAATGTCCTCATGCACAAGATGGGTGGTGTGTGAGTATCTGGGGACATTCATGTACAAGTCACAATCTTCTAGAACTTTATCATTTTCCTATACAAGATCTCCTACACAAACAGATTATCACAGGAACTCAGTATAAGCCAGTCGCTTAAAAGTCGACAGGGTCGAATTCATTGCACCGGGTTTTATCCCATATGGCTCGGTCTCTTTCCACAGCACGGAAAGCGCCGCACAAAGCACGAACTCCGTAGCTTTTAGCGACGACCCACAGGAGTCGCAGAAAAATTTAATTCGTGAACCGAAGGACGCGGCCCGGAATCGAACCCACAACCTTCGGAACCACTTCGCCACAGAGACTCCCTCAGTATAAGCTAGATATAACAGGAAGGAACTCAGTATAACCTAGATAAAACAGGAAGGAACTCAGAATAACCCAGATATAGCAGGAAGGAATTCAGTATAACTCAGATATAACAAGAACTCAGTATAACTCAGATATAACAATAACTCAGTATAACTCAGATATAACAGGAGCTCAGTATAACCCAGATATTACAGTAATGCAGTATAACCCAGATATAACAGGAGCTCAGTATAACTCAAGATTGAACAGGAGCTCAGTAGTTTGTTAAATAAATCTGAGACAAAATGAAATATTGTGGGTGTGTAAAAGACATGAATCTCCTGAAAAGATCATTATGGAGGGAGGTTTACTAGGGAAGCAGAGAAGAGAAAGAAACAACATAGATGAGTTAAAGATGTGACAAATAATTGACAGAGAAACAGAGACAGGACATCTGACTTGTGACAAGATAAATATGGACAAATTGTCACTGGGGAACAGTTCTGCACGGGACACACCACCGAATGATGATGCTAGCAGATTTCAGGTCATGAACACATTTCTTAAATACAGTGCATGAATCATCACACAGGAATGTCTGCTTCTCTATATCACATCATCTGTGGCCCAGCACAACCAACTGTGACAGGCTTCCTTAACAACTGCACACATCAATGGGTGGACTGTTGGGGTTGCAGACACATCGAT
Organism: Cepaea hortensis; assembly: GCA_963921405.1. Lineage (NCBI taxonomy): Eukaryota > Metazoa > Mollusca > Gastropoda > Stylommatophora > Helicidae > Cepaea > Cepaea hortensis. Next base: position 167,255,993 of record OY992878.1, read on the forward strand.
CTGACCTTTTTCCTCATCTCATTATATGACCAGGAAACAACTACGTCTCTCAAATCCCACCCATTACCACACTGTATGGCAACATGGAACAAGTAAACAGCACACTGTATGGAGACACATCCCACCCATCACCAACACACTGTATAGAGACACAGAACAACCAAACAACACACTGTAGAGAGACACAGAACAACAACACACTGTGTTGTTTGTCCATCAAGAATCCATTCATTTCATCCAGTGGGGTTGAAAGTATGGAGCCTTGAGTTCGAAGATCTCCCCCGATGTGTCTCCACCTTGCCGTGGTGGGGGAGCTTGCGTGTCCCATCGACCCCATGTGCTTGCCGATGGGTGAAAACTACATATCGGACGGCTCGTGGGATAGGGACCAGACTAAGAGAGACACAACCTGCTGCTCTGCAGGTAAGACTGAGGATAGCAGTCAAAATCAGGCAAACGATCCCTAAATCTCAGTCCGGGCATAAGGCTCCCATCCGAGGTGTATGGCTGAACGTCTCTAAGCCATAAACTCTCGGAAGTGAGAGCCTGGCCGACACAGACCTACATCAAAATTGTGATGATGTGCTGAGAACGCTACATGCTCGGCACAGATTCGTTTAGATGGCTCTTAGCTGGGGGATATTAGGTATCCCCGGATGAAAGGGCCTGACCGTTACTCGCCCACAGACGCACGGAGGTAAGGTGCTGAGCCGGCAGCACATGTAGCCTACCTCGTGAGTGAGTACAAAAGGTGGAAAAACACCTCGGTCGCACGTCTCGCAGACGTCCGATAGTCTGTAACCACACTCATGGAGTGAGTGTAGTCAAAGGTGGAAAATTGTCTAGTTGACACGAAATGGAACGCCTGTCTTGCGAATCCATTACGTGGCAGCCCGAAGCGAAAGCTTGCTGCGTGGAAGCCGAAACAAGAGTCTCGAAACCCGAGGAAGGCTAACCTCATTAAAAAATGCCCGCCGGAAGCGTCGTAATACGGGTGGCAAACTAAAAATTGACACTACGCATTTACGTCCGAGTGAAATGTCTCGTCCGAATGTCTCTCGAGCTAGGAACAGCTCTGACTACCTAGTTTCCGAATGCCACTCTTGTTCAGAACAGCTCTGACTAGGTAGTTTTCCGAATGTCTGTCGTGCCTGGAACAGCTCTGATGGGCGCAACGACAAGCACATGTCCGAAAACTCGCTGAGTGGATACCGTCTGCAAACCTGTCTGGTTTGTGCGGGAATGGCCCGGGGCAAACGAAATGACCAATATATTGAAGTGAGGATTTAAAGCAGCCATGAGCAGGACGTGACGATTCCCTCGGCTAGCCCAGAACCAGGGCGTTATTGTGTCGGCCCTGCAACTATGGAAGCAACCTTGGATGGCGGAAAATGCTATGGACTGTCCCTGCCTTCCTTTGAGGGATGACCGTTGTCTTCGACCGTTCTAACTTGGCCAGCATAGTTGTAGATGGCACCACAAAAGTGAGAGTCTCCCAGGAATGCTACCTGGTCAAAAAAGCACGCTAAAGTCGATGTGTTGGCCTACGGGTTTCGGCCCAAGGGCGCATAACAGACACACCGCAATCACATCTGAAAAAACACTCCGGATGAACGAAAAGAAGAAGAAGGAGAAGAGTTCGAAGATGACTGATAAAGTCTATTTTGGCTCAAAATGTTCTTTGACAATGTGGACAAAGAATGCTTGACATTCCAGGAGGAGGATCTCCTGCAGTGGTTTTTCTGTCCAGCCTTTTCTTCACAGCTCTTGCAGTCCTGGTTGCTTCACAAGTAACTGAACTCTCGCGTAATGATGTACGCCATGAATTTCTATCTTTGGCATCAGTCTCCCAGGTGTCATGATGAATTCCAAAAGCTTTCAGTGAGATTTTCAGTGTCTTTAAAGCATTTCCCCTGGCTGCCTTGGGAGCATTTACCATAATGCAACTCACCATAAAAAATTCATTTAGGGAGCCTGTGATCTGGCATGTGAGTTAAGTGACCAGCTCAGTGAATCTGATTCTTCATTAGTAGAGTGTGGACACTGGGCATGGATGCTCTTTCTAGGACTTCAGTGTCTGGGATCTTGTTTTGCCATTTAATCTTCAATAGCTTCCTAAGGTAGACTGTGTGGAAGTGGTTTAATTTCCTAGCGTGTCGCTGATAAACAGTCCAGGTTTCACAATCATATAGCAGTGAGGATAATACAACTGCTTTGTAGACTTTCAGCATTGTTTTGCAGGCTTATTCCATTTCTGTCTCACACATTCTTGTACAGTCTGCCAAAGGCCATGATGGCCTTGGAGATTCTTGCATTCACTTCGTCATCAATTGTGGCAGCTTGTGACACGGTGCTGCCAAGATAGGTGAATTTGTCCACAACACTTAGTCTATGATCATTCACTTTGATACTCGGCACGGTGTGATTATTCCCTGGAGCTGGCTGGTACATAACTACAGTCTTCTCCAAGTTGATGTTGAGCCCAAAGTTGGCACAGGCATGTGAGAAAGCGGAAACATTGTGTTGCATGTCTGCCTCTGAGTTGGAATATAGAGTGCAATCATCAGCAAACAGGAGCTCTCTGATGGTGTCACTGTTAGTTTTGGTATTAGCTTTCAGCCTTCTGAGATTGAATAACTTTCCGTCCATACGGTAGTTGATGTCTATTCCAATGTCATTGTTCTCAAAGGCATTCGTCAGCATAGCTGAAAACATGAGGCTGAAAATTTTTGGTGCCAGGACACATCCTTGCTTCACTCCATTGGTGACAGGAAAGGGCTCAGACAGTTCACCATTTTCCTGTAGTCTTGCCTCATACCATTATGAAATAGCTGCACTATTTGGACAAACTTTTGTGGACAGCCATATTTTGCCATAATCTTCCACAGTCCTTCTCTGCTGACTGTATCAAAAGCCTTGGTAAGGTCAATGAAAGTGGAGAACATTTTGCAGTTCTGTTCCTGACATTTCTCATGCAGCTGCCTTGCAGTAAAAATCATATTAACAGTTCCTCTTTCTTTTCTGAAGCCACATTGGCCCTCAGGAAGTCAACACACAGTAATGAGACACAGAACAACTAAACACATAACAGAAAGACATGCTAACTATACTAACTAGCACACAGAAAAGAAGCGATTAAAAGTTGTTTCTGACCAGTCCCACAGAATTGGTGCACTGTACTGAGGTTCACATTGTGTGATCTATGGGAGGAGACTGGAGCACGTATGGAGATACCTGTGTACACTGAAAGTGATCCTGAACCAAAGACACCAAACAAAGCTCAAGAACAACAGAAATACACATTCCCAGAAGCTCTTCTAACCTTGCATAAAAGTTGCCGGTGACAGGCAACTTCTCCCAGGTTTTTGTGGTTAGGTTCAGCAAAAACACATCTTCTGATGGCAAACTGGCAACATCCAGACCTCCTGTCAAGACCACCTGGCCATTCCAATGACTGACACAGTGAGAATGCAGGGGTCCTGGGGTGTCACCTGTACAAAACAGCTGACACACAGAAAAGGGAAAACCTATAATCAATCTATAAATATACATACTTTGTTTAGAAGCATGATTAACAAGGGATCAATAAAACAGTGGCTTACCCTTGACTTCCTCCGTTTTATTTATAGCTTGACTCTACTAGCCTATGCCAAAAAAAGACAGACCCTGCGAGGCTGCGGGGAGGAGGTTATGTATGACACTGCGCGGCAGCAGGCGGAGAGGTTATGTATGGCACTGCGAGGCAGTGAGGGGAGAGGTTATGTATGACACCTCTAACCAGCCGATGGCCACGCCACAGAGTTTTGAGTTATTTTATAGAGATTGCTTCTCCACCAACTGGCTTCCTCGTAATAACCTCTACCTGTGTTGGTCCATGGCCACTTATTCAACATATTTGCAACTAATCTTGACCAAACAAACAAACAAATAAACTTTCATTCAAAGGGTCACAAATTGGGCATGCAGGCCCATCTTACATTCAACTCTTCTATTGTGCATGTTACATCAACATGGAAAAAAACCTTGTCAAATGACTACTGTGAACATAAACAATACATATATCTTGAGGTCACGCCATCACTCGCCACCAGGTGCATATGCCTAGTGGTAGGACAGGCTCTTAGCTTGGTGTTTGTCTCGCTCACCGTGGGACGCTACCCTAGGATAACATCAGATGGAAGATGTATCACAGAGACACAGACCAGAATAGGACAAGCAAACACTGTATTTTATCAAATAAAGAACATATTAGGCAATAAGTCCTTGCCATTGGAAGATAGAAAAAGAATTCTTGCATATTACATAGAAGCTGTTCTAACATACGGCTGTGCTTCCTGGACAATTAGTAAACAAGCAATAAACAAAATCACTGGAAGTTTTAGAGATGTGGTGTTATAGAATAATGTTGAAAAACTCCTGTACAGCCTAAATGAGTCATCTTAACGTTTTTTGAAAGAGGCAAAGACAACTTATCACAGAATCCAGAAAGAGGCTGTCATAATTTTTGGTCACATTATGAGAAGACAAAAACTGGAACATTTTGTGACAAATGGAAATATTTGTGTAAAAAGAGACAGAGGAAGACAGCACGAGAAAATTCTTGACAGTATTGTGTCATGGCATGGAAGGGTATCATCAAAAGAACTGATATGTGCGATTGGAAATCGGAATATGTGGAGATGCATCATAGTTCATGCCATTTGGCAAGGCACTAGATGATGATAATATGAGTATAATGTTACTGAGCATTTGTATTCAACATTTACAACAATCAACATCAATAAGGAACACATTTGACAAGATCAGTTCACCCTTTCCTCTTCTACTCGTATGTGTATAACTACCTTTGTCTGGTTACCATTTTAGAATGATTACCCGCTGTTTTAAATTGCTGAGCCAAAGCCAAGCAGACGCCTCATAGAACATTGAACCTTGGTCTATTGCAGCAATGGTCAGTTCATCTACTGATGGGGGAACTTTGGACACATGTTAACTCCCAGATGGGAGGCACCCAAGTGCAATGTATCCCAGGACAGTCACATCATGCCAAGAATGCAGACACACACAGTCTTGGACAGCGAGAATGACTTTATTCCTGTCATTCTACCTGAGATGCAAATATGATTGTCGTTGATCCCAAAGCTGCGGAGCCGTCCACTCTTGGCAGCCCACTGCTAATCTTATGAACATGCAGGTCCTCTCCAGCTGTTGCAGATGCCAACAGATTCAGTTCTTGGAGACAGCAGTAGCAAATTTCCACTGCTCTATCGCCTTCATTCATTTAATCTATTATGCCAGAACCAATAGCCATTTAAACTGCATCAATCCCCCACAAGCACTCCTGTGCAGACATTCCTCTCACTTGTGTGAAACCACCAACAATCTTGTCCTACAGTGCACTTCCAGATGTCAGGGGGAAGCTACTGCAGCTGTCTCCAAGAGTAACCACTCACTCTATGGGTGCCTGGAACAGCTACAGAGGAGAGACATCTTCATAAGAATGGCACTGGGCCCTCCAAGAGTCATCACTCACTCTATGGGTGCCTGGAACAGCTACAGAGGAGAGACATCTTCATAAGAATGGCCCTGGGCCCTCCAAGAGCAGACAACTCAGCAGCTTTGGGATCAACAACAACGTTTACATCTCAGCTACAATGGGTTGAGTCAAGGACCAACATCACAGCACTTAGGACATTCCCTTATGAGCTCCGTCCTCATCTTCAACAACCAGCAAAGAGTCCCAGCACTGATAGTAGCAGCAGCAGTACTCTGAATATGTATCTGTCGGAGTAATGAGTTTGCCGGGAATATTATTTAACAAATGCCTCCAGAAGTCGGAAGTGTTGGCCGAAAGGTGCAAATATCACAGCTATGCTATAAATAGGCACAACGCAATTACGTCCAAAAAATATTCCGGATGAACGCAGAAGTATTGAGTGTTGACCTCTGGTCACTCCCTGCTGTACCACTCTCTGCAGCCCATGATGATTTATCTGTTCGTCCAGTCTTCCCATAATCCCAAAGGGCTCTAACCATATCTGCCTCTTCACGCACCAATCGCACAACCTGTGGGCCAGTCTGTCTGCCTGCTCGTTTTCCAACACACCAGCTGGGAGGCAAGTAGAAGTGCCAGGGGGTTTATAGCGAAGGTTAATGGATGCTGTTTGGTGCATCCAGGAGAGCCTGGTAGAATGAAGGAATTAAGCCATTCTGGCAACCCAAAACTGAGTTTGCTTTTATGATAAATATCAATCAATCAATCATGTGCCATGCCGGAAAGCGTGGGCGGTCATGACTCGCCATTTCACTCGATCACCAGTGTCGTGGATCAGCTCAGTGTTCCTGTCTCGTCCATGCCATGTGGCCAAGCCATCCAGGTATTTTCCTCTCTGTAAATATACCAGTTCACAAAACCTTCTTTTTAATTTACACCCTAGGGTAGAAGAGGAATGACATACACCCGAGGCTAGAAGAGGAACGGCACAGATGGATAGAATGACGGCTGAGTGAATGGAACACACATCACAGAGAAACAAATGGAACAACAAACAACAGTAAGAACAACAAGAGCAGGCAAGTCAAGTACCTGCTCCCAGACATGGCTGGCAGGATCGAACAGGAAGCTGTCTCCAAGAACTTCACCAGTTTTAGTTTTGCCACCATGCAAGAAGATCATTTCTTTACCTAAAACATGAACTCAATATTAACTGAAGCATGAAATATCAGTATAAATATGAAGTCAGTATCAACATAAATATACAGTCAGCATCAACATAAATATACAGTCAGTGTCAACATAAATATACAGTCAGTGTCAACATAAATATACAGTCAGTATCAACATAAATATGAAGTCAGTATCAACATAAATATACAGTCAGCATCAACATAAATATACAGTCAGTGTCAACATAAATATACAGTCAGTGTCAACATAAATATACAGTCAGTATCAACATAAATATGAAGTCAGTATCAACATAAATATACAGTCAGCATCAACATAAATATACAGTCAGTGTCAACATAAATATGCAGTCAGCATCAACATAAATATGAAGTCAGTATCAACATAAATATGAAGTCAGTATCAACATAAATATACAGTCAGTATCAACATAAATATGAAGTCAGTATCAACATAAATATGAAGTCAGCATCAACATAAATATACAGTCAGCATCAACATAAATATACAGTCAGTATCAACATAAATATGCAGTCAGCATCAACATAAATATGAAGTCAGCATCAACATAAATATACAGTCAGCATCAACATAAATATACAGTCAGTATCAACATAAATATGCAGTCAGCATCAACATAAATATGAAGTCAGCATCAACATAAATATACAGTCAGCATCAACATAAATATACAGTCAGCATCAACATAAATATACAGTCAGTATCAACATAAATATGCAGTCAGCATCAACATAAATATGAAGTCAGCATCAACATAAATATACAGTCAGCATCAACATAAATATACAGTCAGTATCAACATAAATATGCAGTCAGCATCAACATAAATATGCAGTCAGCATCAACATAAATATACAGTCAGCATCAACATAAATATACAGTCAGTATCAACATAAATATGCAGTCAGCATCAACATAAATATGAAGTCAGCATCAACATAAATATACAGTCAGCATCAACATAAATATACAGTCAGTATCAACATAAATATGCAGTCAGCATCAACATAAATATGAAGTCAGCATCAACATAAATATACAGTCAGCATCAACATAAATATACAGTCAGTATCAACATAAATATGCAGTCAGCATCAACATAAATATGAAGTCAGCATCAACATAAATATACAGTCAGCATCAACATAAATATACAGTCAGTATCAACATAAATATGCAGTCAGCATCAACATAAATATGAAGTCAGCATCAACATAAATATACAGTCAGCATCAACATAAATATACAGTCAGCATCAACATAAATATACAGTCAGTATCAACATAAAAATTTACAATTGATACTAAAAAAAGATGTCGCAGGACTTTGCAAACAACAACAACCCAATTCACAAGGCAATTCTACGTTCAGTAGTTTGCCATAGCTTTCTGAACGAGACGTTCAGAACGTTGAGGTCCAAGTGACTGATGCAGGAAATGAACCCACTACCCCATCACCAGAAGTGTTCAGCACAAACATTGGATGCCCCGCTGACCTCACACAAAGATGTACTATGAAATAATACACTTGTTCCTTCAGCAAGGCTTGTCATTATTTGGAGGTCAGAGGTTGGAAACCTGATGTGGTCACTACAGATTTTAATTTGTATGTCGTCTAGTGTCTCCTCTAATCTCTACTTTCTTCTCCCACTTCTATGAGCTATGAACTTCTTCGGGAGTCTCTGTGGTGAAGAGGTCGAAGCTGTTTGACTCAGGCTCTGAAGGTTGTGGGTTCGATTCCGGGCCGTGTCCTTCGGTTCACGAGTGAAATTTTTCGGAGACTCCTGTGGGTCGTCGCTAGAGCTACAGAGTTTGTGCTTTGTGCGAAGCTTCCCACGCTGCGGAAAGAGACCAAGCCATATGGGATAAAACCCGTGCAATGAAGTCAACCCTGTCGACTTTTAAGCGACTTCTATGAGCGCTAACCAATATTTGTAAATTTGTTTGTGGTGTTTTAGTGGCCTCCAGAATTTTTGACAATTGATATTTCTGTGTATTATGTTTACCACATAGAAACTGACCAATCATATCTCTTTTTTAAATGTTCATGACATACTGGACACAGCATAATGGTCTAATGTTTTTGTTATTTGACCTATGCTGTGTTATTATAACATTTTGAGACCTATGTTGCTGTTTCAATGGTTAAGATACGAATTCTGCATATATTCCACAGTTGTGGGTTCAGGTGTATGATAGACCTGGCTAATGAAGAGACATATTTAGGAGTGTGATGTCCGTGTGTTATAGTACACTTGTTCCAGCCACGTGCCACTATCATCATATGGAGGTGACAGGTTGAAATCCCAGTTATAGTACACTTGTTCCTGCAACGTGACACTATCATCATATGGAGGTGACAGGTTGGAATCCCAGTTATAGTACACTATCATCATATGGAGGTGACAGGTTGGAATCCCAGTTATAGTACACTTGTTCCTGCAACGTTACACTATCATCATATGGAGGTGACAAGTTGGAATCCCAGTTATAGTACATTTGTTCCTGCAACGTGACACTATCATCATATGGAGGTGACAGGTTGGAATCCCAGTTATAGTACACTTGTTCCAGCCATGTGCCACTATCATCATATGGAGGTGACAGGTTGGAATCCCAGTTATAGTACACTTGTTCCAGCCACGTGCCACTATCCCAGTTATAGTACACTATCATCAGTACACTATCATAGTACACTATCATAGTACACTATCCCAGTTATAGTACACTATCATCATATGGAGGTGACAGGTTGGAATCCCAGTTATAGTACACTTGTTCCTGCAACGTTACACTATCATCATATGGAGGTGACAGGTTGGAATCCCAGTTATAGTACACTATCATCATATGGAGGTGACAGGTTAGAATCCCAGTTATAGTACACTTGTTCCAGCCACGTGCCACTATCATCATATGGAGGTGACAGGTTGGAATCCCAGTTATAGTACACTTGTTCCTGCAACGTGACACTATCATCATATGGAGGTGACAGGTTGGAATCCCAGTTATAGTACACTTGTTCCAGCCACGTGCCACTATCATCATATGGAGGTGACAGGTTGGAATCCCAGTTATAGTACGCTTGTTCCTGCAACGTGACACTATCATCATATGGAGGTGACAGGTTGGAATCCCAGTTATAGTACACTATCATCATATGGAGGTGACAGGTTGGAATCCCAGTTATAGTACACTTGTTCCTGCAATGTGACACTATCATCATATGGAGGTGACAGGTTGGAATCCCAGTTATAGTACACTATCATCATATGGAATCCCAGTTATAGTACACTTGTTCCTGCAACGTGACACTATCATCATATGGAGGTGACAAGTTGGAATCCCAGTTATAGTACACTTGTTCCTGCAACGTGACACTATCATCATATGGAGGTGACAGGTTGGAATCCCAGTTATAGTACGCTTGTTCCTGCAACGTTACACTATCATCATATGGAGGTGACAGGTTGGAATCCCAGTTATAGTATACTTGTTCCTGCAACGTTACACTATCATCATATGGAGGTGACAGGTTGGAATCCCAGTTATAGTACACTATCATCATATGGAGGTGACAGGTTGGAATCCCAGTTATAGTACACTTGTTCCTGCAACGTTACACTATCATCATATGGAGGTGACAAGTTGGAATCCCAGTTATAGTACACTTGTTCCAGCCACGTGCCACTATCATCATATGGAGGTGACAGGTTGGAATCCCAGTTATAGTACACTTGTTCCTGCAACGTGACACTATCATCATATGGAGGTGACAGGTTGGAATACCAGTTATAGTACACTATCATCATATGGAGGTAACAGGTTGGAATCCCAGTTACAGTACACTTGTTCCTGCAACGTGACACTATCATCATATGGAGGTGACAAGTTGGAATCCCAGTTATAGTACACTTGTTCCTGCAACGTGACACTATCATCATATGGAGGTGACAGGTTGGAATCCCAGTTATAGTACACTTGTTCCAGCCACGTGCCACTATCATCATATGGAGGTGACAGGTTGGAATCCCAGTTATAGTACACTATCATCATATGGAGGTGACAGGTTGGAATCCCAGTTATAGTACACTTGTTCCAGCCACGTGCCACTATCATCATATGGAGGTGACAGGTTGGAATCCCAGTTATAGTACACTTGTTCCTGCAACGTTACACTCTCATCATATGGAGGTGACAGGTTGGAATCCCAGTTATAGTATACTTGTTCCAGCCACGTGCCACTATCATCATATGGAGGTGACAGGTTGGAATCCCAGTTATAGTACACTTGTTCCTGCAACGTGACACTATCATCATATGGAGGTGACAGGTTGGAATCCCAGTTATAGTACACTTGTTCCAGCCACGTGCCACTATCATCATATGGAGGTGACAGGTTGGAATCCCAGTTATAGTACACTTGTTCCAGCCACGTGCCACTATCATCATATGGAGGTGACAGGTTGGAATCCCAGTTATAGTACACTTGTTCCTGCAACGTGACACTATCATCATATGGAGGTGACAGGTTGGAATCCCAGTTATAGTACACTTGTTCCTGCAACGTTATACTATCATCATATGGAGGTGACAGGTTGGAATCCCAGTTATAGTACACTTGTTCCTGCAACGTGACACTATCATCATATGGAGGTGACAGGTTGGAATCCCAGTTATAGTACACTTGTTCCTGCAACGTGACACTATCATCATATGGAGGTGACAGGTTGGAATCCCAGTTTGGTAACAACTGTTCTTAGTGCTCATGCCATCCAGTGTGTCCTCTAATCTCTGCTTCTTTCTTCTACCTCTATAAGTGACAATCAACACTACATCAGCAACAGTAAAAGCTATCTGAACACAATAACACAAAAGCAGAAACTAATCTTCCAGAAATTCTGAGGACTTACCATTAATGACCACATCGGTTGCAGCATGCCTCCATCTTTCCCTCGGTACGCTGCCCTTCTGATCTACCACAGAAATATTCACAAGTCCCATGTCAAATGAACACGAGAAATCACCAGATGAACCGTTTTCATGATGAACAGACTCAAGTTCAAGGTCAGATTCACAGTTAAATGTACTCTGAATGTGGTCACAATCGTTCGTATCACAGCCAGGTTTTTCCAGATGTGTATCTTGAAGCACTCTCGTTAAGTCTTTATTTGGCTGTGACTTAGATTGTAAAGACAATGAAGATTCTGTCAAGGTGGTAGGCTGATGTAAACCCTGAGTGACCTGGTTAGATACTCTGATGGTTGAGCCGTTGTTGGCAACACTGGATGGCAGATTTGACTTCTTGTCATCTTCTGACAAATGAGAAGGAAGCTGCTCGTCTTCATGCTTCGGCTTGCCTGGCTCTGAGGTTATGCTGAGACAGATTTTCAGCATCTGACTGCACATAAAGTACGGTGACTGCCGACCACCAATCAGGAATGTGGACCCATCTGAGAGTGAGACCGAGGCATGGTGCATACGAGAACCTGAAATATGGAACAAACATAACTTAATGACAAATAGTATTGAAGAAAAGTATTATTCTGTGTTAAAAAACAGTTTTAAATGATAAATAAAAGTGAACAGTTACAAAACCGTATAGTAAAACTTCTGTAAGTACATAAAAGTGAAACACAGTTACAAAACTGTAGTAATTCTTCTGTAAGTAAATAAAAGCAGGCATAGTTACAAAATTATGTAGTAATACTTCTGTAAGTAAACAGAAGTGGACATAAATACAAAATTGTGTAGTAATACTTCTGTAAGTAAACAGAAGTGGACATAAATACAAAATTGTGTAGTAATACTTCTGTAAGTAAACAGAAGTGGACATAAATACAAAATTGTGTAGTAATACTTCCGTAAGTAAACAGAAGTGGACATAAATACAAAATTGTGTAGTAATACTTCTGTAAGTAAACAGAAGTGGACATAAATACAAAATTGTGTAGTAATACTTCTGCAAGTAAAGTAGGTAAAGCACCCTGGAAGCCACACTGGGTATATGGCAACAGTGGGTGATGTCATCAATAGCTGTTGGCCTTTACTTCCGAAGACATGTTCGGTACCCATTTCAATTCTTTAACTAACCCATGTCAATTTATTAAAATCAGAATCTGCCCGGATATCGATTGAGTTCATGAGCACCAGGCCAGCATCTAGCCACCATACACCTGCTGTTGCCAATACTTCTGTAGTCTGCTGGTATTATTAACATGTCCTCCTACCCAAGCTTGAGCCAACATTAGCTCAAACAACAACCAATATGAACATTTTAAACTCCATCATTATTTGCAATTTAAACAACAACAGCAACAAACAACAGACCATGCAACCTGATCTGGCAGGCCATGACAATAAGATGCTGACAGACTAAATTGACACCATGTTGAGATACATCATACCACTTTATGACAGATTAAATTTATTTCATGGTAAAAGAAGGTTGTATGATAGACTGAACTTACTTCATGTTAGGAGGTTTCTTACCTCAAAACGACAGATTAAATTGATTTCATAATAAAAGAAGGCAATATACTGTAGTACGACAGACTGAATTTATTAATGATATGTGACATCACATCACTGTACGACAGACAACACTCTCAACCATTAGACAAAAGTATAATATAATACAAGATGGCTGACTGACTCTGTGTACCAAACTTTCAACAACAACAACAACAAAAACAAGACCAAAACATCAAAATATCATAAAAAAACAAGATGACTATGAAACTCACACTGTAGATCTGCAGGACAGCACAAGATATGAGATGACTGAAACAGCTGCATGTCAGTGACAGTAATCTCAGTCAGTCTCTGGTGCCGCCCATCAATCTCCCCAAAGCCTCCTGTACTCACTGCATACCGACCATGTACCAAGCTGGACGCATGTCCAAACCTGCGCACAGACTGACCATCTTCCGGCAGCCGACTGACTGAGAGAATGTTGGATATTGGCGGGTAACAGTTCACTGCTGAAAGACACAGATAACAAAATCAATCAAATGAAATGATCTTACTTTATCCTGTATACGATATTCATTAATATAAGTAAACCAAACAATGTGTTTGCATTCTATGAGGCAGGCAGTTTGTACGTATATGAATTTTCATGCAATGTAAACTAGTGTTTACGTGCAGGGTGGTAGAATTTCTGAGATGTTTGTTAACCAAACACATCCGACGATTATGTTACTGATACTTGGACTATGAACAAGCAGGTGTATTTTATAATCCAAGGAATACAAAATATAACTTTTTTAGATTTTGGATGTTGATAGACTTTGATCACAAGATTAGCTTACATCTGTTTCTGTCTTCCCTTTCGTAAAGCATTCTGGCTATATTTTGTGTTCATTTGGGTTCCAGTATTCGCTCGGCAGCTTTCACACTCTTGCCATTTGTATCACTGTCTACCTCTGGCTCACTTGCCTTCAACCTTATCCTCTTGTATGGATTTTATAAGAGTGTTATGTCTTTTAACGTGACTGAAATATTTCACTTGCTTCTGCTTTATTCCCTAATTGATACCTAATTCTAAAAATGCAGGTGTCAATTCAGGAGACTGCCCTAGGAAGTCAGTCGATGATCTAGACCTCTGGCTTGTCAACTCAGGAGATTGCCCTAGGAAGTCAGTCGATGATCTAGACCTCTGGCTTGTCAACTCAGGAGATTGCCCTAGGAAGTCAGTCGATGATCTAGACCTCTGGCTTGTTAACTCAGGAGACTGCACTAGGAAGTCAGGCGATGATCTAGACCTCTGGCTTAACTCAGGAGATTGCCCTAGGAAGTCAGTCGATGATCTAGACCTCTGGCTTGTCAACTCAGGAGACTGCACTAGGAAGTCAGGCGATGATCTAGACCTCTGGCTTGTCAACTCAGGAGATTGCCTTAGGAAGTCAGTCGATGATCTAGACCTCTGGCTTGTCAACTCAGGAGATTGCCCTAGGAAGTCAGTCGATGATCTAGACCTCTGGCTTGTTAACTCAGGAGACTGCACTAGGAAGTCAGGCGATGATCTAGACCTCTGGCTTGTCAACTCAGGAGATTGCCCTAGGAAGTCAGGCGATGATCTAGACCTCTGGCTTGTCAACTCAGGAGATTGCCCTAGGAAGTCAGTCGATGATCTAGACCTCTGGCTTGTTAACTCAGGAGACTGCACTAGGAAGTCAGGCGATGATCTAGACCTCTGGCTTGTTAACTCAGGAGATTGCCCTAGGAAGTCAGGCGATGATCTAGACCTCTGGCTTGTCAACTCAGGAGATTGCCCTAGGAAGTCAGTCGATGATCTAGACCTCTGGCTTGTCAACTCAGGAGATTGCCCTAGGAAGTCAGTCGATGATCTAGACCTCTGGCTCCTTTCTCTAGGTGGCACCATGCATCTTGGAGAAGAGCCTCCTGTCTTCTTGCTTGGCAGAGTTCTTTTTCTTTTCTTTAAGTTTATTGACAACGGTTAGATTTGTAGCTACAGTGTTCTCACAGATGGGGTTGACAGTCTGATGCCAACCCCCTTTGGTTGCCTCTGATGACATGCATGGTGGGTGACTGTGTGGCCATTTCCTGCTTCCCTTCTGGGCCTCAGGAAACATGAATGACAAAAAAATATACAACAACTTTTGCATTAAATGGAACCTGGCACCTCACCTGGTGAAAAGACACCCTCAGTGATGAGGCTGTGGCTGAGAGAGACAGTTGAAGCTGTCAATATGAAATAGTGGGAATATTTTAGGTTCAGCTCCTCGTACTCATCAAACGTTTCCAAACTCTCAATGCGCCTGCGCTCATTAGCAGGAATGTTATAGTAGTAGAATGTGTTCATGTCCGACACCTCACACCAGGCCCATCCCTGCAACATACAACAATAGAGTCAGACACCTCACAGCAGGCCCATCCCTGCAACATACAACAATAGAGTCGGACATCTCACACCAGGCCCATCCCTGCAACATACAACAACAGAGTGACATTTTACAGCAGGCACATCCTAGCAACATAAAATGATAGGGTCTGACATTTAACAGCAACAGACAATTGTCCCTGCAACAGACAATTAGAAAATTAGTCAAGATGAAGATTAGACACACCACAAGTTTCTGTCAGTTAAACTCATGATAGTAGCTGTTGGGACACACTTACTGTAGTCAGTCATGAGATAACTGTTGGGACACACTGTAGTCAGTCATGAGATAACTGTTGGGACACACTCTACTGTAGTCAGTCATGAGATAACTGTTGGGACACACTTACTGTAGTCAGTCATGAGATAACTGTTGGGACACACTTACTGTAGTCAGTCATGAGATAACTGTTGGGACACACTTACTGTAGTCAGTCATGAGATAACTGTTGGGACGCACTTACTGTAGTCAGTCATGAGATAACTGTTGGGACGCACTTACTGTAGTCAGTCATGAGATAACTGTTGGGACGCACTTACTGTAGTCAGTCATGAGATAACTGTTGGGACGCACTTACTGTAGTCAGTCATGAGATAACTGTTGGGACGCACTTACTGTAGTCAGTCATGAGATAACTGTTGGGACACACTTACTGTAGTCAGTCATGAGATAACTGTTGGGACACACTTACTGTAGTCAGTCATGAGATAACTGTTGGGACACACTTACTGTAGTCAGTCATGAGATAACTGTTGGGACACACTTACTGTAGTCAGTCATGAGATAACTGTTGGGACACACTTACTGTAGTCAGTCATGAGATAACTGTTGGGACACATTTACTGTAGTCAGTCATGAGATAACTGTTGGGACACACTTAATGTAGTCAGTCATGAGATAACTGTTGGGACACACTTACTGTAGTCAGTCATGAGATAACTGTAGGGACACACTTACTGTAGTCAGCCATGAGATAACTGTTGGGACACACATACTGTAGTCAGCCATGAGATAACTGTTGGGACACACTTACTGTAGTCAGTCATGAGATAACTGTTGGGACACACTGTAGTCAGTCATGAGATAACTGTTGGGACACACTTACTGTAGTCAGTCATGAGATAACTGTTGGGACACACTTACTGTAGTCAGTCATGAGATAACTGTTGGAACACACTTACTGTAGTCAGTCATGAGATAACTGTTGGGACACACTTACTGTAGTCAGTCATGAGATAACTGTTGGGACACACTTACTGTAGTCAGTCATGAGATAACTGTTGGGACACACTTACTGTAGTCAGTCATGAGATAACTGTTGGGACACACTTACTGTAGTCAGTCATGAGATAACTGTTGGGACACACTGTAGTCAGTCATGAGATAACTGTTGGGACACACTTACTGTAGTCAGTCATGAGATAACTGTTGGGACACACTTACTGTAGTCAGTTATGAGATAACTGTTGGGACACACTTACTGTAGTCAGTCATGAGATAACTGTTGGGACACACTTACTGTAGTCAGTCATGAGATAACTGTTGGGACACACTTACTGTAGTCAGTCATGAGATAACTGTTGGGACACACTTACTGTAGTCAGTCATGAGATAACTGTTGGGACACACTTACTGTAGTCAGTCATGAGATAGCTGTTGGGACACACTTACTGTAGTCAGTCATGAGATAACTGTTGAGACACATTATAGTCAGTCATGAGATAACTGTTGAGACACACTTACTGTAGTCAGTCATGAGATAACTGTTGGGACACACTTACTGTAGTCAGTCATGAGATAACTGTTGGGACACACTTACTGTAGTCAGTCATGAGATAACTGTTGGGACACACTTACTGTAGTCAGTCATGAGATAACTGTTGGGACACACTTACTGTAGACAGGAATCGCTGTCTCTGTGATTCCAGACTTGGGAATGCATTGATGCACTTCAAGGGTGAGCCAATTGAATGAAAGTGGTTCTGCCTGGTAAGATCATGGAGAAAAGATCATGTATAATAAGCAGGTTACCAACTAACAGTATACCACAACAAGCAATGATGTACAGACAAGAGGGAAGCAGAGGAAGAGGCCGACCACGTAAATGATGGATGCAGGGAATAACAGAGTCCATGGGAATATCGATACATGAAGCCCATAAGTGGGCACTCTCCCGCTGTTTATACTTCACCTCGACACCGCAAGGTACAAGAGGAACATGATGAGATCATGTGAGGTGAGTATATTATGTGGTTCTTTATAGAAAGATCATGGATAAAAGATCGTGTATAATATGTGGTTCTTTGTAGAAAGATCATGGATAAAAGATCATGTTTTCTATACAGATATGTGTGGTTCACATGTATAATATAGATACATGTATAGCACTAGAGTTAAGTCAAGAACCGACATCACTGCACCTGGAAAATTCCCATATTTGCTTCATCCTCAGCATCAACAGCCAGTGAAGAGTCCCATTACTAACACTACCAGTTGCAAACTGATAGTGTGTATGTCTGGTCTTTCCGCAGAGTCCTGAGTGTCCGCCAGATCCTCAAGTCACTTCCTGCCGCACCATTCTCTCTAGGCTATGATGATGTATCTGTTCCATGATCCCAAGCAGTCCTCACCTTGTCTGCCTTATCATGCACCAATACTTTCCCTAATGGTGCAGATCCAGCCAATCTGTCTGCTGCTCATTTCTCATCCGTGTGGCTGATGTTTGGGTGGGTGGGGGTTGTGTCTCATAACATGGAATATGCATTTTTTATGTCTACAACGTTAATTTGACAATGTTTTTTCCTATGTGAATGTATTATGCACTATTGATGAACGAAAGATGAGTGATTGGAAGGGCCGAATGTAAGACGGGCCTGCATGCCCAATTTGTTACCCTTTGAAAATAAAGTATGTTTGTTCGTTCATCTCAGTAGAATGTCCAGGGAACAGATCCAACGGATGCTCTCTATTTTTGACTTTGTAATTAAAGGATGCCACTGCAGGAAGCGTCCCTGTCTTCACCCATCTTGGCCTGCTCTGTGGTCCAATATAATCATGACATCAATATAATCATGACATCTGTGTACTGTTTGTCCTCCAGTCTGTGGACCATTGCTATGACTTCCTCCACCTCCATTCTCAGACTAGATGTTGTAGTATCAAATGCCAGACTCTCCTGCACTAAACACTGTCCATTAACCTTCACTTTGAACTCCCAGGCTCTTCTTTTGCCTCTTAGCACAGAGCCATCCATGTAGATAACCACATCACCTAGATGCAAGTTGTGAATTAATTGTTCACCTCTCTTTCAGCGGGCCTGCCAGCCAATCCCTGCACTTCTGGTCCAATGTGATTATGACCCTGCTAATCGTATGGTGAGTGATACATGTAACATAAATTAACTTGTGGACAACCTAACCGTATGGTGAGGGATACATGTAACATAAATTAACTAGTGGACAAACTAATCGTATGGTGAGGGATACATGTAACATAAATTAATTAGTGGACAAACTAATCGTATGGTGAGGGGAATATGTAACATAAATTAATTAGTGGACAAACTAATCATATGGTGAGGGGTACATGTAACATAAATTAACTAGTGGACAAACTAATCGTATGGTAAGGAATATATGTAACATAAATTAACTAGTGGGCGAACTAATTGTATGGTGTGGGATGCACATAAAATAAGCAAACTGGTGGAAAACTGAAATATTAAAGAAGTTGCTAAGCTTAAAAAACAAAACCAAAAAAAATACACAAAAGTTCAAAAGCTGACAACCTTTTCCTACCACTCGGCAAACCTTCTAACAATATCTTCCTTTGCTTCTCTCTGTCTCTAACACCTTCCCGACTGTCACAATATCATTCAGTTCCTCTCTTCTCATAACACATCCAAAATTGACAATTGCCTTGTCTTTATGCAGTACATAGACATGCATTAAAATATTCAGGCCTTATAAATAAACAAGCCAGTTGTTCTAAACAAATATCTCATCTCTTATCTCATCTCATCTCATCTCTTATCTCATCTTTCATCTCATCTCTTATCTCATCTCATCTCTTCTCATCTCATCTCTTATCTCATCTCATCTCATCTCATCATGTTCCCCTTGTTCCTTGCGGTGTCGAGGTGAAGTATAAACAGCGGGAGAGTGCCCGCTTATGGGCTTCATGTATTGATATTCCCGTGGACTCTGTTATTCCCTGCGTCCATCGCTTACGTGGTCGGCCTCTTCCTCTGTACATGTGATGTGACTTGACAATCATTTGTAACATATAATCATAAACTTGATCAACAACCACAAGTCTAATTAAAGTCTTACATGAACAGGCCAAACGCATCATCAGGATTCATCTGAAAATGAAACACAAATGTAAACATTTAAGATAAATATGAAAATGTTTATACAAATATGTTGTTTCTGTATACAAATGAATAAATTAAGCAAATGTTGCATGAAGAATTCAAAATATCACATTGCACTTTACAGGAAATACAACAAACAGGATTAATACAAATAATTCAAATCCAATTATTGCCATATTATTTTGTTTGCATCATTTATAAGGACAGTGGAAGGCTGATTATGAATGCATCCAAAGTTGCAAACCGACAAACAAAAAGAGTGGATTGTGAGAAAGAAACAATAATACAGATTATTTAATAACTGTGTAGAACAGTGGTTCTCAACCAGTGGGGAATTCCCCCAAGGGGGGAATTTTAGGGTTTCCAGGGGAGGAATTAAGATTATTTCAAGATCGCTTTAATACAAGAACCGACTACTTGATATTGTTTTTCCCTTCATACTTTATGGTTCTGTACGTCTCACCCTTCTAAAATTCATTTTATAAAGTAAGTAGACCCACAAATCACGTTTTATGTAGATTCTAGACTTGTTTTAGGGGGGGGGGGGATTTTTAGGTAGGTAATATGAAGGGGGGGGGGGGGGTGGGGGGGGGTGGTGGCTTTTTGAAAATATGGTGAAGGGGGGCACAGGCCAAAAAAGGTTGAGAACCACTGGTGTAGAAAGTTATTATTCATTATTTGTTGTCATCAGCTGTTCATGTCCTGTTTACTATCTGTTGATAATTAATTGGAGGAACTGTATGAGTGTTTATTAACTCTTTATATACACTCTTCAGAAGAGGAGATAAAAATATGAACACAAAATGACTGTGATTACTTGTAGGATGTGTTACCCAAACATAGATATGTTTCAACAGACTACACATATTTATGGTATTGCTCCAAGGGTGCTACTGAAAAATAACAAGCCTACATTTTGTTAACTGGAAGTATAGACACAAATAGCAGACAATTTGAAAGATTGTAGTAGCAGAATGAATTTCCATGATCAGTTATCCAAACAAAGATGACAGGGATGATT
Source organism: Cepaea hortensis (assembly GCA_963921405.1). Lineage (NCBI taxonomy): Eukaryota > Metazoa > Mollusca > Gastropoda > Stylommatophora > Helicidae > Cepaea > Cepaea hortensis. Next base: position 167,277,003 of record OY992878.1, read on the forward strand.
AGAGTCACGACTGTCCGTGTTAGCTCAGATCAGGAACCTCAAGAAGAAGACGTCTGTACAACGTGTGGTGACAGCTACAGTAAGTGGACTTTAATCCTCTGCCCATAAGAAAACACCTCTGGCAGATGCCAGCAGTGGTAAAGGCCTGCCATATCATGGACTTCTAGAACTCTCCAAGATTAGCAGAACTGACACAAGCATCATGACCACACTACATGACAAAATGGTTATAATATCCAGGCATGCCCAGTAAGTGTTCTATTATTTAAGACAATGTGTTCATAAGATCAAAGCAAGTACCTGTTCATACATTCCAAAAATAGCCTCCTCAAAAGTTTCTGCCGCCCACTTGACCAATTCTGTGGAGCTACAAGAAAGAATGTCTTCATCAAACGATCCTAGTCTTAACACATGTGCTTTCAGCTGTAAGAGTTTAATGTCTTCATCAAATGATCATAGTCTTAGCACATGTGCTTTCAGCAGTAAAAGGTTGCTAGATAAATCTTGAATGTTTTTTTTTCTGTCTATCTAATCCGTCTATCCATCCATGTATAGATGATGACTCTTCGAGTACTCTTTATTGTGGTCCACCCAAGTGAATGTCTTGAAGTTTTCAGTCCTGTGCCACATTTGCTGCCTGGACTATATTGTAGAACAGCCCAGACAGGATCTATCAATGTGGATCTTTGTCTTCCTGTAGCTCTATAGCCTGACCTTTGTTAGTTGTAAACACAAGAAAGGAGATGGGACATGAGATGTCAGAACCACAATACTTGTCTCTCTACCAAGGACATGCAGGCATAGTGTTGTCTCTCTACAAAGGACATGCAGGCAGTGGTACCTGTGATATTTCTAGTGCATCAATTCTCTCGATAACATTCACATGCAGTTACTGTGAGGTGGCTAATGCTGTTTGCTTGCCAAGCATTTATTAAGAAACTTCACCACAAATGAACAATGATGTCAGTGTCAAAAGCCACAGAATTAACTCAAGGATATTATTATAACCCACATATTGTATGTCTCTGGTTTGTGTCAACAGCCACAGAATTAACTCAAGGATGTTATTATAACCCACAGATTGTATGTCTCTGGTTTGTGTCAACAGCCACAGAATTAACTCAAGGATGTTATTATAAGCCACATATTGTATGTCTCTGGTTTGTGTCAACAGCCACAGAATTAACTCAAGGATGTTATTATAACCCACATATTGTATGTCTCTGGTTTGTGTCATCAGCCACAGAATTAACTCAAGGATGTTATTATAACCCACATATTGTATGTCTCTGGTTTGTGTCAACAGCCACAGAATTAACTCAAGGATATTATTATAACCCACATATTGTATGTCTCTGGTTTGTGTCAACAGCCACAGAATTAACTCAAGGATATTATTATAACCCACATATTGTATGTCTCTGGTTTGTGTCAACAGCCACAGAATTAACTCAAGGATATTATTATAACCCACATATTGTATGTCTCTGGTTTGTGTCAACAGCCACAGAATTAACTCAAGGATATTATTATAACCCACATATTGTATGTCTCTGGTTTGTGTCAACAGCCACAGAATTAACTCAAGGATATTATTATAACCCACATATTGTATGTCTCTGGTTTGTGCCAACAGCCAAAGAATTAACTACAAGAAATGACTACTACTTACATATCACTGTGGGATGGCAGTAGTGTAGTGGCCAGCAATCTTCTTGCCTACCCCGTGGTCATATGTTCACATCTCCATCAAGGTGGATATTTTGTTTAAACTGACCTGGCTAAACCAAATGAGTACTAGGAAAACTCTGGGTAGTAAAGGCAGCCAGTAAGATTGGGACTGCAGCACACAGCCAGTGCCAATTAGAGCTAGCATCATACACGCCATATAACCTGAACCCTCATTAGATGAAATTTCTTGGGCAATAAATAACCTGAAGAATGGTAAATCACCTGGATGTGATGAGATACCAGAGGACCTAATTAAAGCGGGAGAAGAGAGCATACAAATCTATCAAGCATTATGTAAAAAGATATGGAAATATGGTATATGGCCAAAAGATTGGAAGAGAACTATCTTCATTCCAATACCAAAAAAGGGCAACCTGAAATTATGCACCAACTATAGAACTGTTGCCCTGATCAGTCATGCAAGTACAATTCTACTAAAAGTCATAATGGGAAGACTTCGTAAGAAAATGGAAGAAGAAATTAACGTGGTTCAAGCTGGATTTAGACAAGGAAGAGGAACAAGAGATCACATATTCAACATGCGTTTAATAATAGAGAAGTGCAGAGAATTTAATGTAAACCTATTCTCATGTTTTGTGGATTATTCAAAGGCATTTGACTGTGTACAACATCAGAAACTTTGGGAAATCATGAGGAATATGGGCTTTCCATCACATGTAATACAACTCATAAGAATGCTCTATCTAGACCAGTGGTTCTCAACCTTTTTTGGCCCATGCCCCCCTCCGCCATATTTTCAGAACATCATAAAATTTGGCCCGTGCCCCCCTTACCATATTTTCGGAACGTCATTCCCCCCTTTCATATTTCCTACCTAAAAATCCCCCCACCCCTACACAGTATACGTAAAAATGGAAGGTAAATATGTTAAAACAGGTCTAGACATCCACATAACACGTGATTTGTAGGACTACTTACTTTATAAAATGAATTTTAGAAGGATGAGACGTGCATAACTATAAAGTATGAAGGGAAAAGCTATATAAAGTAATCGGTTCTTGTATTAACGCGATCTTAAAATGATCTTCATTCCCCCCTGGAAACCCTAAAATTCCCCACTGGTTGGGGGGGGGGGGGGGGGGATTCCCCACCGGTTGAGAACCACTGATCTAGACCAACAAGCATCGGTTAGAATAGATGGCGAGACATCCGATTGGTTTGACATCAAGCAAGGAGTCCGTCAGGGATGTGTGCTGTCCCCTTATTTGTTTAACCTGTATGCCGAAAATATGAGAAATGTAAGAGATGATATAAACAGGGAGCTATATGATGCCCTAAATATCGGTGGTCATGACATACCAGAGATTCGGTATGCTGATGATACAGTATTGCTATCCACAACACAGAATGGTATAGAAAACCTAATAGCCTCAACCCAATTGAATAGTGAAAATCACAACTTATATCTTAACATAGCAAAAACAAAGATAATGCATACAGATAAAACTACTATGGAGAAAGAAATATATGTTAATGAGGACAAATTGGAGGTGGTGGAAAATTTTGAATATCTTGGATAATTGATTACCAACAACGATGACACAATGAAAGAAATTAAACGATGACTATCAATTGCTCTTCAAATACTAAAACAACTGAATAAATTATGGAGTGGGACAGACAGAACTACAGAAATTAGATTTTTAAGAGCATGCATCTTTCCCATTGCAACATACGCCTGTGAGACCTGGACACTTACTAAACAAGCTGAACAGCGCATAAATGCCTTTGAATATAAATGTTATACACGATTTCTAAGAATATCTTGAGTAAAGAAAAGAACAAATGCGTCCATACTTCAAGAACTGAATATTGAAGAAGGTTGGCTATTAAAGACGATAAAACAAAGAAAATTGAAATATTTTGGTCACTTGAAACATCACAAAAGTTTGGAGAGAACAATAATGGAGGGGTATATGCCTGGGAAGAAAGGAAGAGGAAGGCCAAAGAGAAGATGGGTGCAGGATGTGGCAGATGATCTCCAGATGGGTGTATCGGACACGGGACATCTTACTTATGATCGAGAGGTTTTCCAGAAGGTTGTTATGGGAGCGAGGTTCTGCAAAGGACATGCTACTGAATGAATCATATATGCAAAGGCCTCAAGATGTGCAAAGGGGTCATGTACGGACATGTCTGTGTTCTGCAACTGGCACAACTTGATCTGTCCCTGCATAGATAACCTCTTCTAAACATCATCTTCATGTAGCAGGCCCTTTAGACAGACTCTCAATCTCTGACTAGTTCCCCTGACTGATGTATTTTAACAACCAAGGTACCATTAACATCCTGTGTTCATCTTTGTGTTGGCCTACCACTGCCCATTCTTGCAGGACCCATGCCTTATATGACTATTCCATCTAGTCCAGCACAAAAACAAATCAATGACAATAGCACACTCTTACCATCTACGGGTCATGTAGGTCATCACACACTCAGACAGTAAGAGGGTAGGACACTCAAAGTCAAGGCCACACATCTTCAGAGCTGCCTCCAGCGTGTTCAACTGGGTCAAGTCCACGCCCAGCAGGTGGTAGTCTGAACAGCTCAACTCTGGGTCATACAACATTGCCACATTATCACTTACATAAACATATCTCATCTTCTTCTTCTTCTTCTTTCGTTCGCCTGAAATATGCTTATAACTGCAATGTCACATCTTAATAATAATAATAATAATAATAATAATAATAATAATAATGAGAATAAGAAGACAAAAGGAGACAAAGAAGAAGAAAACAGGAGAAGAAGGAGGAGGTAGAGGAGGCTAGTTGCATATCCTTTACAGCTCGTCGCAGTCAACACCAGCATTTTGTTGGCTGTTAGTGATTCCTAGGCAACTTTACGGTAGTTTGTCATTGCTTTCTGAATGACTGGCACTCATACCATTGCATGGAAACCAATGCCAGGCAATCTGCTTCCAAATTGCCCGCAGCTGTGTTGCAAACGTAGTAGGTGGGATTGCGAACTGAGAAAAAGGAGAAGAAGCAGAAGGACTGTAACAATAACATATGGAATACCATTGACAAGAACAACTGGCGTTATGGTAGCAGATCCTCAACATAATATATGTTCTGGTATAAACAATTTAAAGTATGGTTGAACTTCCTAGAAGCATCACCCCCAGCGTGGTTGACCTTCCTAAAGCTTTAGGTCTGGCATAGCTTAACCCTCCACAAACTCTCACCAAGTTGAACTGAAACCAGGCAGAAATATGATCTGAATGGCTAAGTTTTCAAAGACCTCACTATCACAGCACAGACTCCCAATAAGAGGAAACAAAACCAGCAAAAGACAAGCTGGTAAAGAAGGGCAAAGGCTGAAATGAACACTATGGCTGGCTGGTTGGTTTATTTTACTTAGCTGTAGATCAGAGGTTCCCAAACCACGGCCCGCGGGCCACCAGCTGTCAGAAAGTGGCACGCGAGGCCTCGTTTCAGTCGAGATTTCAAAAGTTCACAATAGAGGAGGATAATGTTGCCCTCTTCATAAATCCATTCATATTTCCTGATGCCAAGCTCTGTCAATTACAGCAAAACCTTCAGCACGAAGTAATTGATTTGAAATGCAATTGTGCACTGAGATGTAAATTTCTGGAGCTGCCTGCTTCCCTTCAGCTGATCATATGATTTCATTCTGGCGACTATTGCCGGTTGAACAATTTGAACACTTTCGTTCATTCGCCCAGAGATACATTTGTCGTTTTGGTGCGACTTACAGATGCGAGCAGTCATTTTCCACAGTGATCGTTATAAAAAACAAGTAACGTTCCAGACTTATCGACAGTAACCTAGCTGCGCTTATGACTTTGGGCACGGCAGATTTGTGCCCAGACATTGATAAACTGGCATCTGAACTTAAGTAACTGGTTATGAAGAACAGTTGCAATTGTAAATTAATTACATTAATCGCGATTTTCGAAATTGATTTAAGATTTATTGTTAAATGAACTTTTGATTTTAAACCAAAATATGACCGCAGTGTAATAGTGACACTGACTGCCTTTAAAGTTTTAGAAGTTTGTTGACAAAAGTTAAGAAAGGTAAGAATGATATTGCACGACTTTTATAATTTTATAACGTTGTGGCCCGCTTAACTACCGAAAATAGTAGATATGGCCTCGGAGGAAAAAGCTTGCGAACCACTGCTGTAGATTATCCTCACTGTACATCAGACCTTTCATTCCATTAAGTGCTGAGATCCCCTCCTCTGCATCTCCCTCAATGTGTAGCAGTTGATGACACCCATTCTGTTGGTATACTATTCTTCTTTTACCACCTGTATATCTCTCTTGTCTGGCTTCAGTTAAAACAAATGGGGTAGAGTTAGGGTACTCTTTGAACAACACCTATTGCCCAACAAAATGCAACCAGACATGATGGCCACAAACTCTTCAATTCAATTAATGACAAGAAGCAACGAACACAGCGGACAGATGTTTGTGAAGAAACATGACAGCCTGTGTCACATCACATGGCACATCATGATGATAATGAACACTGGAAACTGTACAGAGATGGTCACCATGTATGCCAGCTGGCACTGAACTTTCAATGTTTTCTATTACCTGGCCACAATGGTAACAGAAACAAGATAACAGTTTTGTGTTCTTGTGACTGAGATGACAACTACACAATGTATGAAATCTTACCGATGTGAGGTGATAGTGGTGATTCATTGGTTTTCTCTATCAAGTTCCACAGATCTTCTGTGTTTTCAATTAACAGCCGCTTCTTTTTCACGAGCTCAGGAAAATCAATCTACATAAAATGAATAATAAAGAAAATATACATGCACTATTTTTTTTTCATTATTGTAAAACTGTTATATATCATTTTTAGGCCATTATTATTAATATAATTTTGTATAGACATTTTCATTACATTCTTCTTCTTCTTTTCGTTCATCCGGAGTGTTTTTTCAGATGTGATTGCGGTGTGTCTGTTATGCGCCCTTGGGCCGAAACCCGTAGGCCAACACATCGACTTTAGCGTGCTTTTTTGACCAGGTAGCATTCCTGGGAGACTCTCACTTTTGTGGTGCCGTCTACATCCATGCTGGCCAAGTTAGAACGGTCGAAGACAACGGTCATCCCTCAAAGGAAGGCAGGGACAGTCCATAGCATTTTCCGCCATCCAAGGTTGCTTCCATAGTTGCAGGGCCGACACATAACGCCCTGGTTCTGGGCTAGCCGAGGGAATCGTCACGTCCTGCTCATGGCTGCTTTAAATCCTCACTTCAATATATTGGTCATTTCGTTTGCCCCGGGTCATTCCCGCACAAACCAGACAGGTTTGCAGACGGCATCCACTCAGCGAGTTTTCGGACATGTGCTTGTCGTTGCGCCAGTCAGAGCTGTTCCAGGCACGACAGACATTCGGAAAACTACCTAGTCAGAGCTGTTCCGAACAAGAGCGGCATTCGGAAACTAGGTAGTCAGAGCTGTTCCTAGCACGAGAGACATTCGGATGAGACATTTCACTCGGACGTAAATGCGTAGTGTCAATTTTTAGTTTGCCACCCGTAGGACGACACTTCCGGCTTCCGGCGGGCATTTTTTAATGAGGTTAGCCTTCCTCGGGTTTCGAGACTCTTGTTTCGGCTTCCACACAGCAAGCTTTCGCTTTGGGCTGCCACGTAATAGATTCGCAAGACAGGCGTTCCATTTCGTGTCAACGAGACAATTTTCCACCTTTGACTACACTCACTCCATGAGTGTGGTTACAGACTATAGGACGTCTGCGAGACGTGCGATCGAGGTGTTTTTCCACCTTTTGTACTCACTCACGAGGTAGGCTACATGTGCTGCCGGCTCAGCACCTTATCTCCTTGCGTCTGTGGGCGAGTAACGGTCAGGCCCTTTCATCCGGGGATACCTAATATCCCCCAGCTAAGAGCCATCTAAACGAATCTGCGCCGAGCATGTAGCGTTCTCAGCACATCATCACAATTTTGATGTAGGTTTGTGTCGGCCAGGCTCTCACTTCCGAGAGTTTATGGCTTAGAGACGTTCAGCCATACACCTCGGATGGGAGCCTTAGAGGTTATGCCCGGACTGAGATTTAGGGATCGTTTGCCTGATTTTGACTGCTATCCTCAGTCTTACCTGCAGAGCAGCAGGTTGTGTCTCTCTTAGTCTGGTCCCTATCCCACGAGCCGTCCGATATGTAGTTTTCACCCATCGGCAAGCACATGGGGTCGATGGGACACGCAAGCTCCCCCACCACGGCAAGGTGGAGACACATCGGGGGAGTTTTCATTACATTATTACATGACAGCCGACTCCGTGGCTAAAGGCTTGCGAACGCTGTTCGTGAGCCGGGTACCAGGCGTTCGAAGCTCAGCTGCGTCCAATTTGTGCAGCAGACCGTGTCGCGTTGTGTTATAACGTGCTGGTATGGGAGCCGGTCGTTCATAAAGCAATGGCAAACTACTGAACGTAACACTTGCCTAGTACATCAGCAGCTGCTGAAAAATGCTGGTGTTGACTGCAACATCCTGTAAGGGATACGCAAAAACAAAACAAACAAAAAAAATTACATGACATGGGTTTTTGTTGAAATATTATAGTTATATACAGTAATTTTGTCTCAATATTATTTGGTAATTTTAGTCTCAATATTATAAGGTAATTTTGTTTTTCTCATCGTTATAATATTAAACAGAATTTTCATCTCCTTTTACTCTTCACCATTTAATATTATGTCTCACTTAAAATGTTGTCTTCCTTTAGCTTGTCTGCGTTCCATCATTCCCTTCTGTGTGACATTTACTGAGACATTACATGTCCACATGGACAAAATACCTGATTTGTCTGGTTTTTCTTTTTTTTTTTCGTTTTGGCGTTCGCTCACTTTGAACAAGTGTAGTCCATACACATGATATGAAGTCTAATACACTGGAATGATTGTTGCGTGTGAATTAGCTTTCCCTATTACCAGTGTCCCTCACCATCAGGAAAACCCACTCAGACTCTGAGGTACTTGTAATTTACATCCCCAAGTCAAGGATGAGAAGTCAACATTTTAATCCAACAGAACTGTGTAGGAGTTGAACAAACCCGTTACCTTGGCATCAACACAAACCCATTACCTTGGTATCAACACAAACCCATTACCTTGGTATCAATACATGTATATTTCATTCTGCAAACATAATAATGAAAAGTGCACAGCACACATGACAACTTGTATATTTTATTCTAGTGTACTTGTACACGTTATTTCAATATAACCACTGTGTCAAGAAACAACACACCTCACAGAATACTGCATTTCCAAGACATTTTGCTCCTTTGAGTCGGAAGTAGGAGGAATCAAAACCACATCCGAGGGATATTATCTGAAAGAGACACAACATTTCAACATGTATACAAACCTACATGCTTAGTCAACGAATACAGAAAAGCACAAAGTTTCAACAGTCATACCTCCAAGTGGGACACAGAGGTGTTTCCAAAGCACCAGGGCCAGGTTATATACTGGCCAAGACCTATTGATATGTCCTCGTCGAGCGTCCTGGGCAACAGGTCCCTTCGGGGTCCTGGCTAAAGTCAGTAGGATCGCCGATTCCTCCGAAGTCGAAGAGTGTCTGCCTGTACGGCGAGGAACCACCAGTCTGCACACCAATAAGCCAGACATGAAACAACGGATACTCACGCAAACCTCAGGTCCTGTATGACATCACACTGATGTTGGACAACAGGATGCCTTCATCCGACATACAGGACTTCGCGTTGGAGCTCAAGCCAATGAACACAAGCAAGCAACACCTCCAAGTTTTAGAGAGTATGAGAAAGCCAGAGTGGACTCATACTTGGCACAGAGAAACTCCCAACTACACCTCCAAGTTTTAGAGAGTATGAGAAAGCCATAGTGGACTCATACTTGGCACAGAGAAACTCCCAACTACACCTCCAAGTTTTAGAGAGTATGAGAAAGCCATAGTGGACTCATACTTGGCACAGAGAAACTCCCAACTACACCTCCAAGTTGTAGAAAGCATTCTCTTTCTCCCCCCCCCCCCCCCCCCTCGTTTGCTTTGAACTCAAGCATAATCCACAAAACAAACGCGACCTCCGAACAATGTACCCAAGCTCATCCTCACCTTCCATCCACATGCCTATGCCATCAAGCACATTTTCCTCCGACATTGGTCTATCCTGGAATCCGATCCAACCACTCGTGAGGTAGTCTCCAATGGCCCTAGGGTAATATTTCGCCGTAACCAGAGCCTCAGAGATCACCTTGTGCATAGTCGCCTCCCCACGGTTACTTCATCTGTGGGCACACTCAAATGCCAGCGTAAGAATTGTATGACATGCCCATACGTTGTTCAGACACCGGCGATTGCATTCCCCCTAGGTACCTTCTCCTTGAAAGATTCTTTTACTTGCACATCCCGCAACCTGATATATGTTACCATCTGCAAACGATGTGACATGAAATACATTGGACAAACAGGCAGACGCCTTGCTGACCGTTTTAGAGAACACCGCAGAGACATTAATCAGGGCGCTGACAAACCTGTCCCCAACCATTTTAATTCTTCCAACCATAATGGAATCGACGATGTATGCGTCACTGCATTGAAACCCTGCTTCTCCAACAGCTCCAAATTGAATGCCAATTAATCAACTCTCTGGGATGCGTCCATCCAGCAGGTATCAATACTGTTGTGGAGGCTATGGTATAACTGCCATCTTCTCCAACTGTTTACACTATCTATTTCTATGCTGTCCTCCCCCCCCCCCCCCATATATTCATACCTAACTGTCCCCACACCCCTATATTTTCATATAAGACTGTTCGCATAGTTTTGGCGACCTAAATCCTATCTGGCAACCCACTATACTTAAACTCTGCAGCCAACGAGTGCCTTCGCAACTGGCAAAGCCTCCTTTTCTGTCCCACATGGGAACGAAGTAGTTGTTTTTTTTCTTTATTTTCGGTATTTCATTGTTTTATCTATCTGTGTTGTCCTGTCCTTGACAAAGATTCTGAGAATCGAAATGTCAGCCGCCCTGTGTTTCATTTTGTACACATTTGTGTGTATTTTATTTTATTATTCATTTTATATATTGTTTCTGATTTTCGATTTTTGGATTTTCACCTGTATTTCAGGATACGATGGATCTCCTTGTAAGGTTTGTGTTTAGTATGTTTCTTCTCGCAGGAGCTAAATATATCTATTGGTTTCTTTTTCATATCCTTAATGTGCAGGTTTCTCTGAAAAATTGCTACACATGGCACAGCAGATAATGATGATAATCTACACGCTAGCTTTTCTAGTATAAAACTGGATCACTGACTAACTTCACAATAATACACACAAATATCATAGAACAACATACCTGTTTCTTTGAGTGCTCATAGAGTCCCAGAAAGTTCTTCAGTAACCTGTCAAAGGCCACAGCTCGAATATAGTACCCTCTGAGAGAAGAATATGACAGAATCCAATTCATTATATCCACACTTGACGATGTCTTGATGAAACACAACAGACACCTCAATAATTGTCAATAATTTCACATTGTTTACGAATACATATCAAACAACTCATTATATCAACACCATCAAGCATCATCTCAACAATAAAAGTTGGCTGAAAAGAATGTCCAGTGCCCTCTCTCCTGCAGCTTCGTGGTGTACTCAGAAAATCCTCGTCCAGCTCATCTCTTGATGTTGTCCACACATTATCACCATCCTACATCACAAGCAAATGATTAACACCAACAACTACAGTCACCAGCATCTCAACCAAACTCTTCATTATCATATAAACAGAAAACAAGAATGCATACGTGAATAAAATAGAAGTATCCTCATTCACAGAAAGCTATTCAAATGTACTTGATACATATTACATTGGATGTTAGAAACGGATGCTTTCATATTTTGGCCATCGATTCAACTATTAACAAATATACCTGTTTGTACCAGCCGAGGGAGACAGTTGCCTCTGGTTTGCTGAGAGTAAAATATTCTATTAATAAAATATGTAACTTATAAAGTCATTCTTTAATAAAACTCACCTGTGTATCAAGGGTGCTCATCTATGATAAAACTCATCTGACTATCAAGGGTGTTCTACTACAATAAAACTCACCTATGTATCAATGGTGATAGTTTATGATAAAACTCAACTGTGTATCAAAGAAGATAGTCTATGATAAACTCACCTGTGTATCAATGGTGATAGTCTATGATAAACTCACATGTATATCAAGGGTGTTCTACTGTGATAAAACTCACCTATGTATCAAGGGTGATAATTTATTATAAAACTCAACAGTGTATCAAGATTGATAATTTATGATAAAACTCAACAGTGTATCAAGGGTGATAGTCTATGATAAAACTCTCCAGTGTATCAAGGATGTTCTACTATGATAACACTCACCTGTGAATCAAGGGTGTTCTACTGTGATAAAACTCTCCAGTGTATCAAGGATGTTCTGTGATAAAACTCACCTGTGTATCAAGGATGTTCTACTGTGATAAAACTCACCCGTGTATCAAGGGTGATAGTCTATGATAAAACTCTCCAGTGTATCAAGGATGTTCTACAGTGATAAAACTCACATCTGTATCAAGGGTGTTCTACTACAATGAAACTCACCTGTGTATCAAGGGATATAGTCTATGATAAAACTCTCCAGTGTATCAAGGATGTTCTACTATGATAACACTCACCTGTGTATCAAGGGTGTTCTACTATGATAAAACTCTTCAGTGTATCAAGGATGTTCTACTGTGATAAAACTCACCTGTGTACCAAGGGTGTTCTACTATGATAAAACTCACCTGTGTATCAAGGGTGCTCGTCTACTCAGTTTGGACACAAAGTAGTGAAGAAATGGGTCGCTGAAGTAGCCACATGAGGCGGTGGAACATTTGCTGACTATACTGCTGTCATTTGTGCCCTGGACCTGATGTATACAACCAACAAGACCCTCATCAGCTATTCAACAACACAAGACAGTAACATAGCACAATTAACGTATTCTCTACCTGATTTGACCCCATGATGAGGGTTGTCTGCAAAGGATCACCCACACTTTCATCCTGTTATGTTTCTTCCTTTTGTACCTTTGGGAAATACACTGTGAGATCTCAGTTGCTTCTTTAAGTGAGACAATGGTGTATTATCCCAAAGTCGGTACCATATTTATACAGAGAACACATTCAAACAGGTAGAGAGAGGACCATGAGTCAACAGTGGAGGAAAATCAATAAACAACATTAGATATGCAGACAATATAGTTCTGTTGACTGAAAAAAGAGCAAGATCTAGAAGAATTAGAAAACCAAGTTCAACAATGATATAACAATGGCTTGGACATAAACTTACAGAAAACAAAGTCTATGATTATCAACAAAGATAGTACCAAGCCAATTGTGAAAATTGCAGTGGATGGAAAGAAGCACTAAACACGGCAATAGTTTTTCTTATCTAGGACAGATGATGCTGGGTGTGAAGCAGAAATAAGAAAGAACAGAAATAGTCATAGTAATATTCAACAACATGAAACAGCTACTCACATCTACAAAACTTTCTACAGTTACAAATGAAAACTTCAAGACTGACATTAACTCTACACTACTGTATGGTGCAGGACAAGGACAATGAATAAACAATGCGACAATACAATTGAAGCTGTTGAATATACAAGAAGAACAAGATGGGATAAAATGAATATCATTGCAGGAGAAGAAAACCAAGAAGAAGTATGACAAAACATGGTTCGTTACTGGGGCCAATAACAGAAGCAAAGAACAGTAGCAGTAACATGAAATTTAGACCATCTCTACATGATGTAGCCAGCTTGTGGCGGTGGCGTTACGGACACAGTTCATAACTCAGTTTAAACACGTTCAAATTCGAAACACAGCTGCAGACGATTTGGCAGCAAACCGTCTTGCTTTGGTTTTTTTACAAAATGGTATGGGTGCCGGTCATTCAGAAAGCAATGGCAAACTACTGAACATAAACTTGCCAAGAGATCACAACAGCAAAAAATGTTGGTGTTGACAGCAACGACCTGTAAAAGATATGCAACTAACTTCTACACAATGTAAAAGTTCTCAGAGGTGCAGATGTAGATTCAGATCACCATCTGCTGATAAGTAAAATTATGTTGAAACTCAAGTGATACATAACATTTTACAATCATGGACTAATACAATGTGTGATATCTCAGAAATCAAGAAACTAAGGAACAATGTTTGGTCAGTTGTTAGTAAGTCCCAGGCACTGCAACAGTTAGCAGACCAGGTGAGAACAGAATACTGCAGGCCTGTATGGAAACCAATGGAAGGCAGTCTGCTTCCAAATCATCACAGTGCCGGCCAGTTATGTATATAAATCCTTGAAAAAGGGAAACAAAACCAAAAGGCATGGATCACACCTCAACCCATTATACAAACAAGAACGGAAACATAAAAAAGCAGTTGTAAACAATAGCCGAACCAGAGCTAGTAAAGTCAGAGCTCTTAAACAACACAAAAAAGATAATCAAGTCAGAAAACAGAAATGGACAAATCTATTTTTTCGCTTTGTATCCCCCACTGGGGCATAGCCGTCAACCATCTGTAATTGTCCCCCACCTCTATCTACAGTGCTACCTAAACAGGTGTATGGTTGGCCTCTGAAAGTGAAGTTTCACCAAGGGAGATCAGGTTAACATTCCCGTGCTTTATTCTAATTATCTTTGTCTTTCCCATTTGAATTTTTAGACCTAATGGTTGCGACCTTTCATCCAACATGTTTAGTTTATGTTGCATCTGATGTTGTATGTTGGACAGGAGGGCAATAGATATATCTAGACCATCAGGTGGTTTTGTCAGAGGAGTGCGCTGAATTCCATTTCTGGTGGTACATATTCTTGTCTTCATAATCCAGGCTACAATCAGTAATAATAATAAAGGTGACAAAAGGCATCCCCGTCTCACTCCTGTTCTTATTTCAGATCACACCATTATTGTTTGATATATATTGATATTGATCACACCATAATGACACCTTAGCGTTCTTCAACATCTTGATCACACCATAATGACACCTTAGCATTCTTAGACATCTTAATCCGACATTAAGGGGATGCCACCATCCCCAGATCATCCAATGAAAAAGGATCATGGATGGGCCAATGCTTGAACTTCAATATCTTTGCACCTATCCAATATAAACCTGGCCTGGTACGGACACTCTTAATCAGTCTCTGCAATCTAATACATATCCAGTCGACTTCATCAAGCATCACTGCCAGCCACCCAAACCTACGCCCACAGAATCAAAGAGTCCCCAAACTTCAAGTGATTCCTCAGCTAACCTTCTGTGGGGATGATGTAATGAAATGAATACACGATCGATTTAAAACAGCTGTAAACCAAACATTCTTTGCTGCTGAACCAGTGATCAGACAAAATCTAACAAGATGCCTACTCCATCTGTGAAAGAACTATTATCTTCATACACCAAATCAAGTTGTTCATATCAATTCTGGAATTAGTGCCAAGCAACTTACAAAGGTAGAATGAAAAAACAATTAGCAAATTGAGTAACCAAAGATATACCAGTGTGGGTGGACAAGGGGGTTAACCAGTCTGCAGGAATCCCTGTGAAGTCGACAGGTCATAAAACTGAGCTTGGCCATCTCTCAACCTCCGCTAAGTTGTGGCCATAAAGCTAACAAAGAAAAGGTGTTTTACATATTGTACTGGATGAACAATAAACACTGATCAGACCAGTTGTGCTGTATGGCTCTGAAACCTGGAGTACAACGAAAGGAGATGAAGCCTTTTTACAAACCTTTGAAAACAAAATTTTAAGACGCATCTTTGGACCCATTAGGGATACACGAAGTGGAGAGTGGAAAAGAAGAAGTAGCAAAGACATTTATGATCTGTTTAAGTCCCCGCTAATCACTGGTATCATGAAGGCTAATAGACTACAATGGCTGGGGCATATAGAAAGAATGGAAGATAATAGGGAAACAAAACTCGCTTACACTCAGGAAATAAATGACCGTAGACCCCGAGGTAGACCAAGAAGACGGTGGAGAGATAATACATATACAGACCTACAAGCACTTGGAATCAACGACTGGCAAGAGAAGGTCCACCAGAGAGACGAATGGAGACAGATTGTATCTGCAGCAAAAAACCTCAATGGCTCGGAATGCTGAAGAAGAAGAAGAAGAAGAAGAAGAAGAAGAAGAAGAAGAAGAAGAAGAAGAAGAAGAAGAAGAAGAAGAAGAAGAAGAAGAATTAACAACTGCTAAAATATACTTAGACATCAGCAGTTAGGCAGTTCCAAACAATTTTGTGAAGACAGAAAGACTTTGTTTTAAATTTGTGACTACCATAGTGAGTACGTGTTTCAAATATTTCAGTGAATGTATAATTCATTTATTCACTTCATATGATATGTAATTCTGCAGAATGCACCAGACGAGAACAAGCAAAACATATCAGGCAATAAATTGTGCAACCTATCTACTGTTTGAGGCTTCTGTTTAAAGAAACATTATCCCTCTATACTAATTACTATAAAGTTTTCTGATTTCCCACTCTTGCCGATCCCCTTTCTTTAGCTGCTTCCTATATATTTTGCCCACTGTCACTGCGAAGTGATTAATCACAAACGTTTCTTAATAATGCACGAGACATTATTCACAAACGGCTGGTCACGTGACGTACGCTTCACTACATTATTAATGTTTATGGAACTACCATTGTGTCCTCGGTAGTGTAGTGATTAGTATCTCAACCTGTCACGTGGGAGACTGCGGTTCAACTCCCCGCCGGCAATTTTTAATTTTTTTTTTAATTTTTAATAAAAAATATTAAACATTACAAACTAAAATATAAAACTGAAAAACTCGAAGCTTGTATATAAAGTGTGCTCTATGGATCTGCGGAAGCTGCCGGGGGCGCATCCCCCAGGCAGCGACGGAGTGATCGAGTGTTGGAATCGATGGATCCAATAGATGTCGTTGTTTAATGTGAATTTTATTTGCCAAATAAAATATCACAGTACGTAGAGTCGACAAATATCATCTTTGTGAGGTTTGAAGAAAAAGAACTTGCAAACAAAAGACAGACAAGAAGAGAGAATAATAGTCTTCTGAAGCCAATCGACGGCGGTAGTAAACGTCACGTGACCAGCCATTTGTGAATAATGCACGAGACATTATTAACAAACGTTTGTTAATAAAGTCTCCCTTGTCGCTGTCCCTTTGTCTCACCAACTCACTTCATCTCTGTGTTAAGTCTGAACCCCAATGCTCTTGCACACCTGTAAAATGTTGTTTCTTGGGAGATCACATTGTACTTCATCTTCAGTCTCAAATGTAAAATACTGTACTGTTAAAGTTAGTTGCATACCCTTTACAGGACATGGCAGTCAACACCAGCATTTTCTGCTGTTGGGAGTTTAGTTGACGGATCAACATCACGGCACACTGTGTAACCCATAAGTGCTCCGTTCTATTTCTAACTCAAGCCTCAGTCAGGAGAATCTCAGCTCAGTGCATGAACTCCGTAGCACTGGCGAGGATCCTGAAATTAATACTTTGGGTAGATTTTTAACTCGAAATTTTGCCCAGACTGGGCTATTAGGCTACGCTTTTTCGATTTCCAACTGCCAAGGGACATTTTACGTGTGCAACAATACACACGGGCGTCCGATCTCACTATCCAGAGACTAGGGGAAATTTTATTGCTAGAAGTCCATATGAAATAAATGCTGGTCCTCACCTGGGCTTGAACCCGGGACCTCCAGCACTGGAGGTGAACACCATACCTCGAGTCAACTCAGCCCCTGCTGCTGTTGGGATCTGTTGGCAAATTTACCTTCAGTAGTTTGCCATTGCTTTCTGAACAACCGGCGCCCTTCCATACCATTTCGTAAAAAACTAACGCAGGGCGGCCTAATAAACAGATACTTTATACATAGTTGAAGTATGGCTGTTTAAATATCAAGAATAATTTTCCAGATCGGAGTGACTATTCGCAATTCCATTGCGAATAGAAAAAAATTATATTCGCAATTGAAGTAGGTCACGTGATTATTCCTATGCGTGTGTCCACATTACAATATTTTGTTGATCCGTGTCCTCAGTAGCATAGTAGTTAGTGTTTCCGCCTGGTACACGGGAGCTCCAGGTTCGATTCCCAAATGGGGAGGTGACGTGTCCCCCCCCCCCCCCATTTTCAGGAGTTAGGTGACACCAATGCTTGTCTGATGATTTTGCTTTAGGCATATGTTTTCTACGGTTTTTGTGTATTAGGTGTTGTTTATCTTGCTGCACAAGAACCTGCACACTTGTCTTTCTGTTCTTATCTGTCCTCTACTTTTGTTATCTTGGGAAAGGAGCTTAGCCACGCGAACACGAGTTCTCTCTCTCTCTCTCTCTCTCTCTCGCTCGCTCGCTCTAAGTCTCGATCTCCCACCTCTCCCTTTCTTGTCTTTACCACTCTTGAATGTCTTTCAATACATCTTTCTCATATCTCTGACTCTCACACTATCTTCGTTATCTATCTTTCTCCTCTCTCTTTTCCACCTGCTTCAGATATACCGGGTTTTCCTGCACTTTATAATATGCGTAGCATTTCCTTTTCCTTGTTTATTTATTAATTAATGAGGCCAGTCAATCGAAAGCCTGGTGTTTGAATTGCCTAATCATGTCTTGCTGTGGCGAAGCATATTACTGTCAGCTTGGACCAGAACAGAGTCACTCAGATAGGATGCAATGGAGGCCATAGAAAGTGTCAAATTGAGAGAATCATCACTGCTGCGATATTATCAGGACATAAATAGTAGGCCGGTAACGTAAACAAACATGGATGCCTGGTAACAGTAAGTGTACAGAAATGAAAGTTAACAATTCTTGAACTCGCCTGGGGACAGAATTATTTGTAGGGATCGTTATTATTATTTGTATTGGGGATACCTGTTCTGGAAAATTATTCTTGATATTTAAACAGGACTAACGTAATGTAAAAATAAAACGGGATGCCAAAAGAACGGACAGAAGTAAGAAGAAGAGTGATTCATTAACCCTTTAAATTACCTAACCTAAATTACGGAAAAATCGGCAGAATTAAACTCGCAACAGTGAACATTCCTATTTAAATTAACCACCTTCTTAGACTTCTTAATGACCCAAACTAAAATTGATAGTGAGCAGACACTGTGCCATGTTTGTTACTTCCCGCAATTCGATTGCGAATATAATTTTTTTCTATTCGCAATTCCATTGCGAATAGTGCCTCCCTTTCCAGATTGATATCCCAAATACAAATAATTGTGTCCCCAGGCGAGTTCAAGAATTATTAACTTGCGTTTCTGTACACTTACTGTTTACAGGCATCCATACTTCTTTAGTTCCTAATATTTGTTTATTAAAAAGTCGCTTTCACCCAATTTATTGCTGAAGAATTAAAAAAAAAAAATTGTGTCTGGCAGGGAATCGAACCTCGAGAACCCACGTATCAGGCGGAGACTCTTACCACTATGCTACTGAGGATATGATTCAATGATTTGGAATCAACAAAAATGTATAATAATAGCCACTCACATCTCCCGATGACGTCACATACGTTAAGTCACGTGACTTGGCAAATCACATGACCAGTCGGGAAAGTTCCACTATGAATAAAGGGATAATTTATTCATAGTCGGTGTATGAATAGTCACTTCGATATTAATATTATTTTTAATTATAAATTAATTTCATACTTACTGCAGTTTCACGTCTGGTTTTGTTGGTTTTCCTGGTAACTGCTGATCCGCCTTCCATAACACGAAACTTGTTTGTATTATTATTATTATAATATTATCACTTGTATATTTATTTGCTTGGGCGCTAATCGCTGACGTAATGACACTTCTTTAAATCGTACAACGATAACCTCACTAGAAGCCACTTTGTACTTTTTTAATCATCAGTGTCTGCTCAAGGCGGCGGCCATGTTTGTTATTAGAAAGTATCAACAGTTTTAAGCGGAACAAACCTGAATGTGTAAAAACAAAAAGAAAAGACAAGACAAGGCATGACAGTACAACAGTCATCCCATACAGGAAAATGAGGATGCGGAAAATACTCATCTCATCTCTTCATGTTCCTCTTGTACCTCGCGGTGTCGAGGTACAGTATAAACAGCGGGAGGGTGCCCGCTTATGGGCTTCATGTATCGATATTCCCATGGACTCTGTTATTACCTGCGTCCATCGTTTACGTGGTCGGCCTCTTCCTCTGCTTCCATCTGGTCTGTACATCATTGCTTGTTGTGGTATGCTGTTAGTTGGTAACCTACTTGCATGGCCAAACCATTTGACTTGCTGTTTTCTAATAAAATCTAGTGCTTCTTTAACCCCCACTTTAGTCCTGATTTCTTCATTTCTGATCTTATCTCTTCTTGATACATTGAGTATTCTTCTCAGAAATCTCATTTCTGTTGTTGTGATTTTTCTTTTCTCGTTTTCTGTCATTGTCCAGGTTTGGCATTGGTAACATATAGTTGGTAGGAAGATTGTGTTGTAAAGTGCTTTCTTAGTAGTTATTGTTACATGTTTGGGTACTTCAATTTTAATTCACCGCAACAAAGAAGAATCCCTTCGAGCCTCATTTGCATCGGTCCGGCAATCATTTTCCGTTTTTTTTTAGTTTTGGGCCCGTAGAGCCCTCACTGTCGTCGACAGTGAGGGCACTACGGGCTCAAAAACTTAAAAACATCCATCGATCGGTCTAGCAGTCCACCGAACACTAAACCGGAAAATGATTGCCGGACCGATGCAAATGAGGCTCGAAGGGATTCTTCTTTGTTTGCGGTGAATTAAAATGGAAGTACCCATGTTTGTTCTGTAGTATTGGTGCCATTTGTCGGGACTTTTGCCTTAATTTACCCCAAACAAACATCACCAGCTATATTTAGGGTCACCAGCTATATTTAGCACTGACGGTGATCTCCTGTGTTCGGGTACAGTGCGTGTCAGAGCGTCAATTGCCACACAGTGTTTCTTTGGCTTTGGCAACCGTTTCCGCGCGCGTATGTGTGTGTGTGTGTGTGCGCGCGCGCGCGTGTGTGTGTGTCATCATGAGTTTTCTGGAACTGGAAGCAGCAGCAGTTGTCCACGACAAACTGAGTAGCGATGCTTTTCTGCAGCATCATGGCGCATCTG
The DNA here is from genome assembly GCA_963921405.1 of Cepaea hortensis. NCBI lineage: Eukaryota > Metazoa > Mollusca > Gastropoda > Stylommatophora > Helicidae > Cepaea > Cepaea hortensis. The sequence goes on from OY992878.1 coordinate 167,297,943, forward strand.
ACATTCTGCTAGACGCTGTTCTCATAATCACATCATGGCGCATCTGACAATCTGCTAGACGCTGTTCTCATAATCACATCATGGCGCATCTGACATTCTGCTAGACGCTGTTCTCATAATCACATCATGGCGCATCTGACAATCTGCTAGACGCAGTTCTCATAATCACATCATGGCGCATCTGACAATCTGCTAGACGCTGTTCTCATAATCACATCATGGCGCATCTGACAATCTGCTAGACGCTGTTCTCATAATCACATCATGGCGCATCTGACAATCTGCTAGACGCTGTTCTCATAATCACATCATGGCGCATCTGACAATCTGCTAGACGCTGTTCTCATAATCACATCATGGCGCATCTGACATTCTGCTAGACGCTGTTCTCATAATCACATCATGGCACATCTGACAATCTTCTAGACACTGTTCTCATAATCACATCATGGCGCATCTGACAATCTGCTAGACGCTGTTCTCATAATCATTTCATGGCGCATCTGACAATCTGCTAGACGCTGTTCTTATAATCACATCATGGCGCATCTGACAATCTGCTAGACGCTGTTCTCATAATCACATCATGGCGCATCTGACATTCTGCTAGACGCTGTTCTCATAATCACATCATGGCGCATCTGACATTCTGCTAGACGCTGTTCTCATAATCACATCATGGCGCATCTGACATTCTGCTAGTCGCTGTTCTCATAATCACATCATGGCGCATCTGACATTCTGCTAGACGCTGTTCTCATAATCACATCATGGCGCATCTGACATTCTGCTAGACGCTGTTCTCATAATCATTTCATGGCGCATCTGACATTCTGCTAGACGCTGTTCTCATAATCATTTCATGGCGCATCTGACATTCTGCTAGACGCTGTTCTCATAATCACTTCATGGCGCATCTGACATTCTGCTAGACGCTGTTCTCATAATCACATCATGGCGCATCTGACATTCTGCTAGACGCTGTTCTCATAATCATTTCATGGCGCATCTGACATTCTGCTAGACGCTGTTCTCATAATCATTTCATGGCGCATCTGACATTCTGCTAGACGCTGTTCTCATAATCACATCATGGCGCATCTGACATTCTGCTAGACGCTGTTCTCATAATCATTTCATGGCGCATCTGACATTCTGCTAGACGCTGTTCTCATAATCATTTCATGGCGCATCTGACATTCTGCTAGACGCTGTTCTCATAATCATTTCATGGCGCATCTGACATTCTGCTAGACGCTGTTCTCATAATCATTTCATGGCGCATCTGACATTCTGCTAGATGCTGTTCTCATAATCATTTCATGGCGCATCTGACATTCTGCTAGACGCTGTTCTCATAATCATTTCATGGCGCATCTGACATTCTGCTAGACGCTGTTCTCATAATCACATCATGGCGCATCTGACATTCTGCTAGACGCTGTTCTCATAATCATTTCATGGCGCATCTGACATTCTGCTAGACGCTGTTCTCATAATCACATCATGGCGCATCTGACATTCTGCTAGACGCTGTTCTCATAATCATTTCATGGCGCATCTGACATTCTGCTAGACGCTGTTCTCATAATCACATCATGGCGCATCTGACATTCTGCTAGACGCTGTTCTCATAATCACATCATGGCGCATCTGACATTCTGCTAGACGCTGTTCTCATAATCATTTCATGGCGCATCTGACATTCTGCTAGACGCTGTTCTCATAATCATTTCATGGCGCATCTGACATTCTGCTAGACGCTGTTCTCATAATCACATCATGGCGCATCTGACATTCTGCTAGACGCTGTTCTCATAATCATTTCATGGCGCATCTGACATTCTGCTAGACGCTGTTCTCATAATCACATCATGGCGCATCTGACATTCTGCTAGACGCTGTTCTCATAATCATTTCATGGCGCATCTGACATTCTGCTAGACGCTGTTCTCATAATCATTTCATGGCGCATCTGACATTCTGCTAGACGCTGTTCTCATAATCACATCATGGCGCATCTGACATTCTGCAAGACGCTGTTCTCATAATCACATCATGGCGCATCTGACATTCTGCTAGACGCTGTTCTCATAATCACATCATGGCGCATCTGACATTCTGCTAGACGCTGTTCTCATAATCACATCATGGCGCATCTGACATTCTGCTAGACGCTGTTCTCATAATCACTTCATGGCGCATCTGACATTCTGCTAGACGCTGTTCTCATAATCACATCATGGCGCATCTGACATTCTGCTAGACGCTGTTCTCATAATCATTTCATGGCGCATCTGACATTCTGCTAGACGCTGTTCTCATAATCATTTCATGGCGCATCTGACATTCTGCTAGACGCTGTTCTCATAATCACATCATTGCGCATCTGACATTCTGCTAGACGCTGTTCTCATAATCATTTCATGGCGCATCTGACATTCTGCTAGACGCTGTTCTCATAATCATTTCATGGCGCATCTGACATTCTGCTAGACGCTGTTCTCATAATCATTTCATGGCGCATCTGACATTCTGCTAGACGCTGTTCTCATAATCATTTCATGGCGCATCTGACATTCTGCTAGACGCTGTTCTCATAATCATTTCATGGCGCATCTGACATTCTGCTAGACGCTGTTCTCATAATCATTTCATGGCGCATCTGACATTCTGCTAGACGCTGTTCTCATAATCACATCATGGCGCATCTGACATTCTGCTAGACGCTGTTCTCATAATCATTTCATGGCGCATCTGACATTCTGCTAGACGCTGTTCTCATAATCATTTCATGGTGCATCTGACATTCTGCTAGACGTTGTTCTCATAATCACATCATGGCGCATCTGACATTCTGCTAGACGCTGTTCTCATAATCACATCATGGCGCATCTGACATTCTGCTAGACGCTGTTCTCATAATCACATCATGGCGCATCTGACATTCTGCTAGACGCTGTTCTCATAATCATTTCATGTCGCATCTGACATTCTGCTAGACGCTGTTCTCATAATCATTTCATGGCGCATCTGACATTCTGCTAGACGCTGTTCTCATAATCATTTCATGGCGCATCTGACATTCTGCTAGACGCTGTTCTCATAATCATTTCATGGCGCATCTGACATTCTGCTAGACGCTGTTCTCATAATCATTTCATGGCGCATCTGACATTCTGCTAGACGCTGTTCTCATAATCATTTCATGGCGCATCTGACATTCTGCTAGACGTTGTTCTCATAATCACATCATGGCGCATCTGACATTCTGCTAGACGCTGTTCTCATAATCACATCATGGCGCATCTGACATTCTGCTAGACGCTGTTCTCATAATCATTTCATGGCGCATCTGACATTCTGCTAGATGCTGTTCTCATAATCATTTCATGGCGCATCTGACATTCTGCTAGACGCTGTTCTCATAATCATTTCATGGCGCATCTGACATTCTGCTAGACGCTGTTCTCATAATCATTTCATGGCGCATCTGACATTCTGCTAGACGCTGTTCTCATAATCATTTCATGGCGCATCTGACATTCTGCTAGACGCTGTTCTCATAATCACATCATGGCGCATCTGACATTCTGCTAGACGCTGTTCTCATAATCATTTCATGGCGCATCTGACATTCTGCTAGACGCTGTTCTCATAATCACATCATGGCGCATCTGACATTCTGCTAGACGCTGTTCTCATAATCATTTCATGGCGCATCTGACATTCTGCTAGACGTTGTTCTCATAATCACATCATGGCGCATCTGACATTCTGCTAGACGCTGTTCTCATAATCACATCATGGCGCATCAGACATTCTGCTAGACGCTGTTCTCATAATCATTTCATGGTGCTATCGCTGACTGGCATGCGGTTGTTGCACACAGTGAACAACTAGGGTTAGAATTGAATATTAAGAAGACACAGATTATGGTCGTCACTGGGAAGAAGCAAATACCACAATGTGATATACGAGTAGATGGGCATATTCTTCAGCAAGTGAATCGATACAGTTATCTCGGCACAGTCATAACATCTGATGGGGGATGCCTTGAAGAGATTAGAACAAGAATTGTCATTGCGAAGGTACCCTTTTGCCAGATGAAAAACATACTGACCAATAACAAGATATCAATTGAAATGAGAAAAAGAGTGTTGAAGTGCTACAAAGAACCTATACTTTTGTATGGATGTGAAGCGTGGACAATAAGCAGTTAAGCTGGAAAAAAAAAACAGCTGATAGCTGTGGAAATGTGGTTTCTGAGGAAAATGCAAAGAATACCATGGACAGACCGAAAAACCAATGAACAAGTCCTCCAAGAAACAAATGAAAATCGTAAACTGATTAGTGAAATTAGACGTAGACAGTCACAGTGTTTTAGACATGTTATGAGAAGAAATGAATTGGGGAACTTGGTGACGACTGGGAAGATCGAAGGGAAGAGACCAAGGGGAAGACCGAGAAGTAAATACCTGGATGGCTTGGCCACGTGGCATGGTCGAGTCAAGAACACTGAGCTGATCCACGACTCTGGTGATCCAGTGAGATGGCAGTACATGACCGCCCACGCTTATCGGCATGGCACATGATGAATGGATGGATGGATGGATGGATCACTGACTGACTGACTGACTGACTGCGTCAGGACAGAAGGAGATGCCGTCGACATTCACCATGTATGTCGGCAGGACATCCTCCCGCTGAGACAAGGCACGCGGCTGCAAGGCTCGCGGGGTCTCCCGTACAGACAGACCCCATTCTTGCTGACATTGTTCGATTCTGCGCCCCCCCCCCCCCCCCGCAAGAATAGCGCACCGCATAGTAGTAGAACATTGCACACCGAGACAATTGCGCATCGAGCTACGGCGCAACACAGGGAATCCCTGGATGTGACGTCATACCTTGGGATTCCGTTTGTTTGGGGTGAATTAAGGCAATGAGTTGGTTTGCATTATTGCATCTATTTTCGATCTCGTCTTCTGCTTTGGCATTTGATGATATTATACTTCCTAGGTACTTGAAAAAATACTATCATCATAAAATGCCTTGCCGACTGGCATGGAAGATCATGCGTCTCCATATCTTGAGATTCAAGTGCTGAATCCCTTTTGAGACATGACTCAGACACAAGACTACAAAGAATTTTTCTCTCTGTTCTCCTCTATCTCCTTTTCCACAAATCCTCCAGTTGTCAGATGTTCCAGTGTTTGCCTTCTTATAATATCTGAATAACGAAGATACAAACAATAGATTGCACGATTTATTGCCTGGCACATATCTGCCTGTCTGTCTATTCTTGCTGATCACTTCGCGTAATTGATCTGTTCTGCCTGATCACGTTGTGTAATTGATCTATTCTGCTGATAAAGTTGCGTAATCTATCTATTCTGCCTGATCACGTAGCGTAAGTAAACTATTCTGCCCGATCACGTTGCATAATTGATCTATTCTGCCTGATCACGTTGGGTAATAGGTCCATTCTGCCTGATGACGTCGCGCAATTGATCTATCTTTCCTGATCTCGTTGCGTAACTGATCTATTCTGCTTATCACGTTGCGTAATTGATCTAGTTTGCCTAATCACGTTGAGTAATTGATCTGTTCTGCCTGATCACTTTCCGTAAATGATCTATTCTGCCTGAACACCTTGCGTAATTGATCTATTCTGCCTGATCACGTAGTGTAAGTGACTTATTCTGCCTGTTCACGTTGCATAATTGATCTATTCTGCCTGGTCGCGTTGCGTAATTGTTCTATTCTGCCTGATCACGTTGCAATTATATATTCTGTCTGATCAATTTGCGTAAGTGATCTATTCTGTCCGATCACGTTGCATAGTTGAGCTATTCTGCCTGAACACGTTGCGTAATTGATCTATTTCTCAGAACCACGTTGCATTATTGATCTATTTTTCTTAATGACGTTGCGTAATTGATCTATTCTGCCTGATCACGTTGCATAATTGATATATTTTTCCTGATCTCGTTGCGTAACTGATCTATTCTGCTTATTACGTTGCGTAATTGTCTATTCTGCCTGATCACGTTGCGTAATTGTTCTATTCTGGTTGATCACATTGCGTAATTGATCTGTTCTGCCAGATCATGTTGAGTAAATGATCTAGTCTGCCTGATCACGTTGCGTAATTGATCTAGTTTGCGTGATCACGTTGCGTAATTGATCTATTGCCACGCTCCCTGGCCGAGGAGTTAACAGATTTCTCCGTAACCCCGAATATTCTGGTGATTGACGTGAGCGCACGAAAATTGGAAGCGGTCCGAGTCGCGCCAGTGACTTATGAGAGTATGGAGCCGGTCGCTCAGAAAGCAATGGCAAACTACTGAGCGTAATCTTGCCAAGAAATCAACAATCAGCTGAAAGATGCTGATGTTGACAGCGATGTCCTGTAAAGGATATGGACACACACAAAAAAAAAGATCTATTCTGCCTGATAGTAGTGGGGAGGTGGGTGGAAGGCGCAAAACGATTATTATTTGGCGGATCCTCCTCCGATGACCTTGACCTCGGGTGATTGAGGTCACTTCTCCTCGGTGTCTCAGATGGGTGGGTATGAGGCTATAACTAGGTCATATCTAAGGGAGATAATTCTAAAAATTATGTTTCTAAGGGCAGATAACTATTGATTGGATGTATACAATTTTAATTAATATGGGAATAATTAAGGTGAGCTGCGCAACGTGCTTACTCTAGAAGAAGCAGTTGGGGCATAAATAAGATCAATTGCGCAACGTGATCATTCTAGAAGAAGCGGTTGGGGCATAAATGAGAAAAGTTACGCAATGTGCTCACCCTAGAAGAGCCTTGGAGGCATTAATAAGATAAGTTGCGCAACGTGCTCACTCTAGAAGAAGCAGTTGGGGCATACATAAGATCAGTTGAGCAATGTGCTTACTCTAGAAGAGCCCTGGAGGCATAAATAAGATACGTTGCGCAACGTGATCATTCTGCAACTGCTTGTATTTATGCTTGAACTGCATCATCTATAGTGTAGTGAGCATGTTGCGCAACTGATCTTATTGCTCATTCTAGAAGAAGCATTTGGGGCATAAATAGGATCATTTGCACAACGTGCGCACTCTAGAAGAAGCAGTTGTGGCATAAAGAAGATCATTTGCGCAACGTGCTCACTATAGAATAGTGGTTCTCAACCGGTGGGGAATCCCCCCCCCCCCCCCATGGGAATGTTAGGGTTTCCAGGGGGGGGGGGGGGATTAAGATTATTTCTAGATTGCGTTAATACAAGAACCGATTGCTTGATATTGTTTTTCCCTTCATACTTTACGGTTCTGTACGTATCACCCTTCTGGAATCCATTTTATAACGTAAGTTGATCCGCAAATCACGTTTTATGTAGATGTCTAGACATGTTTTAGTATGTGCTATTAAATTTAGCTTCAGTTATTACGTATACTGTGTAGGGGCAGGGGGAAATTTTTAGGGACGAAATACGAAAGGGGGGGGGGATGACGTTCTAAAAATATGATGAGAGGGGGGGGGTGATGTCCTAAAAAATATGGTGAAGGGGGCACGGGCCAAAAATGGTTGAGAACCACTGCTATAGAAGAAGAAGTTGGGGCATAAATAAGATTATTTGCGCAACGTGCTCACTATAGAAGAGGCAGTTGGGGCATAAATACGATCATTTGCCCAGCGTGCGCATTCTAGAGGAAGCAGCTGGCTAAAAATATGCTCATTTGCGCAACGTGCTTACTATAGAATAAGCAGTAGGTGTATAAATATGATCATTTGCGCAACGTGCTTTTTCTATAGTGAGCACGTTGCGTAAATGATCATATTTATGCCCCAACTGCTTTTTCTATTGGGAGCACGTTGCGCAAATGATCATATTTATGTCCCAACTGCCTCTTATAGAGTGAGCACGTTGTGCAAACGATCATATTTATGTCATAACCGCTTTTTCTATAGAGACTACATTGCGCAAATGATCATGTTTATGTCCCAACTGCCTCATATAGAGTGAGCACTTTGCGCAAATGATCATATTTATGTTCTAACTGCTTTTTCTATAGTTATCACATTGCGCGAATGATCATATTATGCCCCGACTGCCTCTTATAGAGTGAGCACTTTGCGCAAATGATCATATTTATGTCCCAACTGCTTTTTGTATAGTGAGCATGTTGCGGGTGGCATTAAGAGGGCTAGCTAGTACGCAATGTAAAGATTTTAGTACTAAGCGTGAGCACCATAGTAGGAGGTAGCTATGGGGGGTCGTGATGTGACGACGGGGGACTCAGAGGTTAGTAACCGCAGGAGTAGGCATTGGACCGGTCTCACTTAGGGTTACATCTGGAATGTTAGCGGGACTCTGTGTTTTTATAACCCTAAATTGTTGTAAGCCAACTTGAGTATGCTGCCATGCCTGTGTTTGATATGATAAACCAATAAAGACGACAAGGAAAGATATGGAGTTGATTTATCTGTGAGTCAAGGTTGACGACTTTACCTCACCTGCCCTGTTATACCATATGTGTCAGACATTATTGGTAGTGCACGAGACAGAAGGCTGTGGACAGGACCACCTTCTCCACACGGCGACATGAGCAAGACTGATACCTCAACAGAAAACTAACTAACTAAAGAGGGTCAGTAGTGGAGTTTATACAAGCACATAGAAGAGATCGTTTGAGTCGAGCAGGGCAGTACGTTTTACCGTCATGGGCAGATTATGACGATCACAAGTATGATAATGATGATACTGGTGATGATGATAGTGATGATACGTATAATGAAGATGGTGATCTTGGTGATACTAAGAAACGCTAGATGACGTACTCCAAGAGGAGTAATATAACACTTTTTATTGCATGTATAAATAAGTGATTTCAGCAAAAATTACTTATCTCTGTAGGGAATTCAAACGCAAAATTCCGATAAAACATTTAAGGCAGTAGCGGCATCAATGTGCATGTAACTTCTACTAGAACTTTTGTTCTCACGGGATCCCATGATGGCAATATATACAAGCGAAATACATTAAAATATAACTACTTGTTTCGTTGGATCAGTTTTTTAACATATTTTTACAGAAACAGAACGGTCTAAGTGTTGCGAATTCCAAACAAGCAGCTTGTCCTCCGTAAAGATTGAGCCTACCTATTTCAGTTCCTACACTCAATTTCGTTACGTTTTTGTTTTCATATACACTGGCTTCAAACAAAGCCTTTCCTTGGTTAACTTATAATTTTACTTTGTATACAATAATTCCCGGTTTCCCTTTGTAATTATCGTATTTGAGGGAAATCTTCAGCACGTGAATGACCTGCTGAAGTTTATCAACAGCGCACACATTCTTGTCCGTCTTTGAATTCAGTGCTTTGAGTACAAGCTCAGCCAAGACTTCTGATAACTTCGATGTAATATTGATTTCCTCAAGCACAAATCTGATGGGATTAGTGCATCCTTGCATGTCCTGTCCCATGGGATCTTGTCAAAGAGACTGATTCCATGCTTGAGAGGAGGAAGCGGAGGTGGCATGCTGCCTCTGAAGTAAAGAAGATCTAAGAGAGTTGCATGCGTATCAAAATGTGACGTCAGACGTTTGGTGTTTCTCTTTAAATTTGCAGCCACGTCCGGGTATTTCTTCAGAAACCAGCCTGGAAATGTCAGGATGGTGTACGGTGTCTTGCTTTCAACATGCCCGTTGACAGAATTTCTGAGCCTTCCATTCTTTACGCCGTGGTCTGAAAATTATATTAGCACAGATCTATTTAGGAGACCCTTGTCACTCCACGACTTGTAATAACCTAGTATATGCTCATCAAACATCTTAGCATCACTCGGCTGACGGTGTGTTGGTTTGCTTATCACAGCCACAGCAAAAACAGGTTTATTTTGAAATGCGTCCAAAAAAGAATTTAGGTAATCTAACTGAAAATTCATTTCCACCTGGTTACCTGCACAGTAAAAATTTTCTTAAACATATCCTTGTCTTTATCTATGGCCAAAGCTAACGGGCGGATATTATATCTGGCAAATTGATTCAGAAAACCTTTTGTGTAGCAATGAAAAGCAGCACATTGCGGCCAGTCTTCCGTGTACAGAGTGAGGTAGCCAGCGTTTTCCAAGATTCGTCACACCATGTCAAATGTATCTATGTGGCTTTTATCACTCCACCATTTCCTGACTTACCAATTGGAATTGGCGATGTGGCTTTTATCACTCCACCATTTCCAGACTTACCAATAGGCATGACCTGCAAATAGGGGCAAAACATTGGGGAAAGTGTTCACTCCCGGCTGAGAATGCAATGTTAGATCAAATGAATTCATTGTGTTCATTAAATACGAATATGTTTTATTGCAGCCTCTGAGAAACTGGTTTCTGGTTAATGTATCCATGCCAATCATAATTACGTTTAACGTTTCTTTCGGAGCTGTCATAACTTCACGCTTCTTGAAATTTAGGGAATCGATCTCACTAAACTGCTCTTTTGAGGGAATTAGGGAATAAAAAACTCTTTGATACGACTTCAGATTTATTGTTTGTACACTCCACTTTGAAAAATTCCGCATCTTTTGGAAATTCTATCTGGTCAGTGAACGGTTTTGACCATTTGGTAAATTTATAATCATGTTCGTCACTGTCGTGACGATAAATATTTCTGTATCTACATTCTTTAAAATCATCGTTGGTCATGTATGCATCGACCTTGTTGGTGTTGATCTTCAGTGTTTTACCCGCCTAGATGTAAGTCAGGTCGGGCATGAATATCCCCTCACAGCTGAGTGTCTTTTTGTCCATTCCTGCGATCTTCATAACGCTAGGCTCGTATGGGTTTATCTTTGGGAACTCACAGGCCGTTGACATTTGGTCGGAAGAATATGTATTGTAGAGACGGAACAAGTACAAGTACTGTGTGGTGTAATTTTTGCTGCCTTGAATATCTAGCTGTTGGTATGCCATACTCAAACATATGTTAACTGAATTTGAAACGAACTGCTCCCGGACATCATTAGAAAATATAATAGTCACACAGCAACAGCAACACGACGGCAAACATCGACCGCACAAAAAACGGGCCCCCTGAAACAATTGATAGACAATCTTAATTAAATGTAAGAATACAATTTTATATTTCAGGTGTAAAGAAAATCATCTCAGTTAGCCTTCTTCTTCTTCTTCTTCTTCTTCTTCTTCTTCTTCTTCTTCTTCTTCTTCTTCTTCTTCTTCTTCTTCTTCTTCTTCTTCTTCTTCTTCTTCTTCTTCTTCTTCTTCTGCTGCTGCTGCTGCTGCTGCCACCCCCCCCCCCCGATCTCCAGTCACCAAGTACAATCCCTTAACTAGACATCTCACCACACACCCACCCACCCACACACACACACACACACACACACACACACACACATATCGCCACCCATACACCCATCCTCACCCATCAACACATTCCTCATCCAAAAACACACACCAACTACCCACACACACACACACCCCACCCACATATACCCCACCCACACACATCCGCCTTCCCACCCACACACACACATCCCCCACCCATACAATCATCTCTAACACACATCCACCCCTTACGTACTCATCCATCAACTACTCACACCCACACATCACCCACCCACCCACCCACCCACCAACACATGCATCTCCCATCTACCCTCCCACCCACACACACCCCAACCACCCAGCCAAACACACATCCCCCATTCTCACATACATCCTTCATCCACCCGCACATCCCACTGGAACAGGCAATGAGAGCCCTCATTAAGGAGAAATTGTATGGATACATAAACAATGGCGATAATACATGGATACATATCCCGGACAGGGATGTGCACTGCTAACGAGCTCAAACGAAGGCGAGACTCGAGTATAGTGCTTCCATATTGACATGGGTGGGCCTTGGGTTCATACCAGAGTGCGATCAGCGTTGCCAATATTTAAAATTCAAATCCCGAAATAGCCAAATTAATCAAAATGAACAGTTAACAATTTTCATTTTATTGTGTACTTTCAGAACAGATGATAGACACGTGAGGGTTGTGACTGCCGCTTTAAGAAAATGGTAACCATGCGTATTAAATGATACACTAGATGTATGAAGTGTTGTAAATTATACCCACGATTTACGGTGTGTTGTACATAATACATATAATTTAGGACGTGGCGTAAATGATACACACGATTTAGAGCGAGTTGTAAATGATACACTAGAGTTAGGATGTGTTGTAAATAATACACAAGGCTTAGGACTTGTTGTAAATGGTACACTAGACTTCGGACGTGTTGTAACTGATACACAAACTTTTCTGCATGCTGTAAATGATACACTACATTTATGACATGTTGTAAATGATACACAAGATTTATTGCGTCTTGCAAATGATACCCACTAACCTGTGGCTATGTTGTAAATTATACAGTAACCTTAGGACGTATTATAAATGTTACACACGATTTAGGGCGTGTTTTACTCGATCCACCAACCTTTGGGCCTGTTGTAATTGATCAATATCGTCATTAGTTCCCAGTGCAGTGAATATTTGCGTGCTATGTGAATTCAATCTTCAGCTGTTCGTGACTATTCAACTCTTTGAGGAAATGTCATCTAGCATTATGTTCCCACCATGCAATAGTCCCTGTGACACAAGTGTAATCTGGTCAGCCTGTTAGACAATCAAATATACATTATGTGCTAATTATTAGATTTTTAAAGAAAATAATAAGGCCGCCTTGACGTAGTCTTAAGTGTGCTTTCTTGTCACACTGTGATCAGAATGCAATTCCCAGGCTGTAGCAGAATGAAGCCTTCAGACTAGTTCGACTATGAAATTAAATGAGACTCGGATATGAGCACTGGACATCTTCAGAAATGTCTGGGACATTTTCTGACAAATGATTGTGAATTGTCTGCAATGAGAAGGCGACGGCCAACGGAACTGGTTAATTCACCTTATTGTAGCGTGGCCTTGTATATGTGTCGGCCTGACAGTTCACACTCCTACAACAATGTTTTTTCGGTGATACTATTATGTCCTGTGAAGGACATGCAAAATAAAATGTATTCTGAGATATGTAGTCACCACTGCATTCAATGCAAATCCTGCATCGCTGATAAAGTGCTTGGATTCCTGTAGCACTAAATTATCTTGGTCTCGTGTGTAGTCACCACTGCATTCAATGCAAATCCTGCATCGCTGATAAAGTGCTTGGATTCCTGTAGCACTAAATTATCTTGGTCTCGTGTGTAGCCACCACTGCATTCAATGCAAATCCTGCATCGCTGATAAAGTGCTTCGATTCCTGTAGCACTAAATTATCTTGGTCTCGTGTGTAGCCACTCATGCACCATCTGCTGTACCTCTTCATTGGACCGAAAAGTCTTTCCTCCCAATGACTCTTTGAGTTGTCCAGACAGATGGAAATCACTTGGGGTTAGGTCTGGCGAGCACGGGGGATGTGGTACACACTGAATGTGGATGTCAAGGATAAAACAAAAACGATGTAGTACACACTGAATGTGGATGTCAAGGATAAAACAAAAACGATGTGGTACACACTGAATGTGGATGTCAGGGATAAATCAAAAACAATGTGGTACACACTGAATGTGGATGTCAAGGATAAAACAAAAACGATGTAGTACACACTGAATGTGGATGTCAAGGATAAAACAAAAACGATGTGGTACACACTGAATGTGGATGTCAGGGATAAATCAAAAACAATGTGGTACACACTGAATGTGGATGTCAAGGATAAAACAAAAACGATGTGGTACACACTGAATGTGGATGTCAGGGATAAAACAAAAACAATGTGGTACACACTGAATGTGGATGTCAAGGATAAAACAAAAATAATGTGGTACACACTGAATGTGGATGTCAAGGATAAAACAAAAACAATGTGGTACACACTGAATGTGGATGTCAAGGATAAAACAAAAACGATGTGGTACACACTGAATGTGGATGTCAAGGATAAAACACAAACGATGGATAACAGAACGATGCTCCTCTTTGTATGAAATGTGTGTGCGTATGTGTGTGTGTGGGGGGGGATCTTTAAACTGTAATTACGTCACCGCAATTACGTTACCGTGTTACATATCTCTCACCGTGATATCAAGTGCTTAACACCTTTGATATCCTTAACAACAATATTGACAGTTTCAAGACTATGATATGGTTATTTAAATTATATCACACTTTTAAGGTTTTAATTTGAAGCTCCCACGTATAACCTGCAGCATTTTCCTTATTGCAAGTTGTATACTCCCTAAGCGGTTCTACCCCCGCTGGTGACTTGCGGGATAACTGAGCCGGTCGCTCAGAAAGCAATGGCAAACTACTGAGCGTAATCTTGCCAAGAAATCAACGTACAGCTGAAAGATGCTGATGTTGACAGCGATGTCCTGTAAAGGATATGCAAAACATTTAAATACTCCCTAAAGAATATACGATAGCGCAGTGGCTAGTGCCTTTGTCTGCCATCCCGATGCGTGATCTTGTTGAGACATCAACAGCAGCTGAAAAATGCTGGTGTTAACTGCAATGTCCTGTAAAGTATATGCGGAAAAAAAAATAATGTAGTGAATCTTGGAATGTAAACGAATACATTGAGTAGAACTTGGAAGTAACGGAGATGTGGTTCCTGATACGAATGTTGCGAATTTCGTGGACTGCCGGAGTAACTAACAACGACTGTCTGACAAAGGCCAATGAAACTAGAACATTATACATTTAACGATGCGAATGAGACAAACAAGCTTTCTTTGATCACGTGATGAGAAGAGAGGCTTTGAAGAACATCGTGACAACTGGAAAGATCAAGGGGAAGTGGGGGGGGGGGGGGCGAGGGGCGAACAAGAGAATTTATGATAGATGGACTGAGACGGTGGCATGGAGGAATATTATTAGCAAACTAGATCCAGAACACCAAAGAGCAAGATCTATGGAGAGACATGTACGCCTACGCCAGCCGGCTGGGCACTTGATGACAATGATAAGGAAATTATGTGAAAAATAAAGACAACCAGTGGGATACTGATCATCCATCCACTGCCGATTAACTGGCACCTGGCCGTCCACAAGAAAAGATGAGGAGACGCATCGACGTATCTTCTCGTTTGGTTGTTTTTAACCCCCTTCCTCTTTCCTCCCCCTCCCCATAGATTATATACGTCCACAAGAAAAGATGAGGAGACGCATCGACGTGTCTTCTTGTTTGGTTGTTTTTAACCCCCTTCCTCCTTCCTCCCCCTCCCCATAGATTATATACGTCCACAAGAAAAGATAAGGAGACGCATCGACGTGTCTTCTTGTTTGGTTGTTTTTAACCCCCTTCCTCCTTCCTCCCCCTCCCCATAGATTATATACGTCCACAAGAAAAGATAAGGAGACGGATCGACGTGTCTTCTCGTTTGGTTGTTTTTAATCCCCCTCCTTCTTCCTCCCCCACCCCATAGATTATATACCCTCGACTAATCTACGCAGATATGGTTGGATTTTGAATCTGTTTACAATTGGATAGGGAAACCAGTCCCCGCCAAACCCTCTCAGCTGACTTACGACAAGCATGATAGATTAAAAACACATTTTGACTGAATTGTTGAGTTGAGTTAAGAACCGACATCACTGCACTCAGGACATTCCCATACATGCTCAGTCCCCTCGTTCAACAGCCAGCGAAGAGTCATACTACTAATCGTTCCCACCGCTATCTGATTAAAAGTTCTCCTGGTCTTCCCTCTCAATTTTGAGATTCTTCCAGAACCCCTGCCGATCCCCCGCAATTTCATCCTTTCCACATATGGGTTCTCAATCTGTTCATCCGCCTTCCCCACCTGGTCCCACAAGCGCACGATCACCTCCCCCTTGTTCATAGGCAAGATACCACCAAGAGGTGCATTCCCTGCTAGCCTATCAGCCTGTTCATTCCTCCGTACACATTTTGACTAAGAGACTCAAAGTATCAGTTAAAATGAAAACACAACCACAGATACAGGAGGTGTGGCAGATTAAAGTGCGATTACTTTCTGCTTCTCTGATAGGCGCCTATAACACATGGTTATACAGTAGTTATATGTCATTGCTCTTTGTGTGACTATAATGAACTGATTAGTCTGTTATAGGGAAATGGAAGAGCCACATTTTGCATATACCGTAGTAGTTACTTACGTGTTTTCACATACGGCGCTGCGTGTTTGATTTAGACACGGTATGTCATTCCATTTGTATCCCACCACGTGCATTTGGTCATACAATACTCACCTTGTAAAATAAAACCAGATTATTGGTAACACAAAAATGAACACAAAACACGGGACTAATTGCAGTCGTATTAACTATTAGAATCATGGAGAGCAGCGTATGGGCAGCTATATTCCCAAGCCTGCACCTGTTAAATTGCGTCCATACAAAGGTTATGTATTGCATACTGTATTTTACAAATAATAAACCATCTTTAAAATGCACCGAGGTCATGGCAATTAGGCCTTAGCGTTGATTGTAAAACAAGTTGATTAATCGACAGTGGCGGTTCCAACTTCACAGTGAAAGGTCACCCCATAATGTACCGTTCTTGTGACTGTGAATATCACACATAATGCTCCTCACTGCCCCATGTGAAAAGTTGAACAGAAAGTAGTCTCGACAAACCAACACCATGCACAGGCATGTATTCATACAGCCGCTACCAGAATGCCGACATAAAAATCCGCCATAAAATTACATGTCATCAAGTATGGAGGTCTTCATTGTTCTCTCTGCATTTCTCAAAGGTGGATCTTACTTTGGAGACGGCCGTTGGTTCCTCTGCCCTGACTAAAACATGCTTGTACTTCTTGTAATTAATATTCTATTGTACTTGCAACCCTCTCCATGATAATTCGCAAAAATGATTTTGCTAGCATGACTTATTAATGCCAAGGTTCGAAAATTAGTGCAGTTTTAATATAGTTCAGGCCCCGGTGAGGACCAGGATTTATTTAAAAAAAGAATCCACCGGGACTTCCAGTAATTTCCCCTGGTCTCTGGGTAGTGAGATCGGACGCCCGTGTGTATTGTTGCGCACGTAAAAAATCCCTTGGCAGTTGGAAATCGAAAAAGAGTAGCCTAACGGCGCTGCCCGGGCAAAATGTCGAGTTAAAAATCTACCCAAAGTATTTCAGGATCCTCGGCGGTGCTACGGAGTTCGTGCACTGAGCTGAGTTTCTCCAGACTCAGGTTTGAGTTAGGAGGAAAACGGAGCACTTATGGGTTACACCCGTGTGCCGTGATGTTGATCCGTAAACTAAACTAAACTAAATTGGTGAACATAAATAACATGGTGTAATTAAAAAACAAAAATAAAGTAACAAATAAAAATAAATATACACGACACAACGAACGACGTTTCCATTATAATAATCTTCATCTGAAATGGAACAACACAAACGTATCTGAAGAAAAACAAGAAATTTTAAAATGTAATCATATTATTATTAAAACACAAACCATTCGTTGTTAGAAAGGCGGCGCAGAGGTTCAGTTCAGTTCAGTTCAGTTCAGTTGTGAAAGGTGACAAATGCGAACGTGTGAAGCCGAAGGTGCGCAAACAGTTCATTATCATCATCAAGTGCCATGCCGACTGGCGTAGGTGTTCATGACACTCCACAGATCTCGGTCTTTGGTTTTCTGGATCAATTCTGCCGTAGATATTCATCCATGCCATCGTCGCAATCCATCCAGCGTTATTTCTCGTGGCCTGCCTCTCTTCCAATCGATCTTTCCAGCTGTCTCGATGTTCTCCAACACCTCTCTTATCACATGACCAAAAAACGCTGTTTGTCTCTGTCTTATTGTTGTATATAATGTTCTAGTTTCATTAGCCTGTTTAAGGCATTCGTTGTTAGTTGCTTTGGCAGTCCAAGGAATTCGCAACATTCTTCTATTCAACCACATCTCTGCTGCTTCCAATCGCTTCCTAATTTGTTCATTTACATTTCAAGATTCACAGCCATACAGCAAAACAGGTTCTGATTGATTGACTGATTAATCTAGAAACCGACATCAGAGCATTCGGGGCATTCCCATAGGCGATCCACCCCATCCTCAGCAGCCAGCGAAGAGTTCCAACACCAAAATAGTACCAATAGCGGTCTGATTATATGTCCGTCTCGCCTTTCCTCTGAGCGTTGAGCGTCGGCCAGAACCCCTCGTCACTCATCGCTGCCTCATTCTTGCCAGACCGTGATGATCCATTTTCTCCTCCGAGGTGTACACGTGCTCCCACAAGGCCGCAACCACGTCTGCCTTATCATGCATCAATACTCCACCAAGTTTTGCAGAGCCAGCCAATCTGTCCGCCTGTTCATTCCCCAGCTCACTGGCATGCCCCAAAGAAAAGTTCTCTAGCGGAGAGTGCTGGCAGCGGCATTCACCGTTGATATCTAATGGACTAAAGGACCTCCGAAGCAAAGTAAGCCACTCTGCACGAAACATGCCTGTCCTCACCTCCCTCAGCATGCTTTCTGAGTCAGTTACTATCACGGTGTGTGTGTGTGTGTGTGTGTGTGTGTGTGTGTGTGTGTGTGTGTTGTGTGTGTGTCGTATCGTATCGTATCGTATTCTCGATCCAGCGGAAAGCTGCAGTGACCCGCTTCCACCTCCATTCCTAAGCTAAATGTTGTGGTATCATATGCCAGGCTCTCCTGAAACAAACGTCGGATATTAGCCTTTGCTATGAACCTCCAGGCACTTCTCCTACCTCTCGACACCGAACCATCTGTGTAGATAATAACATCACCCGAGCGAGCATTATCCTGAATTAGTTGCTGGATTTCCACTTCCGTGGCCCCTGCTGGCTATTCCCTGCACTCCCGGCTCAATGTGATTATAACTCTGCACAAGTCTGACTGCTCCGCTGGCACTCTGACCCACTCCTCTCCTCGCCTAACGTTCTCCAAGGGGCACACCTGTCCGATCGTATCCTCCGCCTGAGCCATCCATGATTTCCCTCTTATCAGTCGCTGACCCTTAACTTCGTCCAGCGCCACATGCAACGGGTGATCTATGTCTGCAGCTACTCTGAGGTATCCCTTTGCCTGCATCACCTTGTGCCTGCCTGCAACAGTCTGCAAACCAAGGATGTAACGCATACACACTATTGGGGTGTCTCTGGTGCATCCCAGAATGACCCGCATAACTTCGTTTTGTATGTGCTCTAACCTCACCAGCTAACTCTTTGATACAGTGAGCAGTCCTAGTCCACGATCAATCACTGAGAGGATCGTCTTCTTCTTCTTCTTCTTCTTCTTCTTCTTCTTCTTCTTCTTCTTCTTCTTCTTCTTCTTCTTCTTCTTCTTCTTCTTCTTCTTCTTCTTCTTCTTCTTCTTCTTCGTCTTCGTCTTCTTCTTCTCTTCTTCTTCTTCTTCTTCTTCTTCTTCTTCTTCTTCTTCTTCTTCTTCTTCTTCTTCTTCTTCTTCTTCTTCTTCTTCTTCTTCTTCTTCTTCTTCTTCTTCTTTTTCTTCTTCTTTGTGTATATTAGACCTTTTTTAAATGTGCTAACGGAGGGAAAGAGGCACCTAATTTCTCATACTTAAAGCTATCTAGAGAAGCAGAGAAAGCGATAATAGAGAGGAGATCACTGCGTATTAGAATTTTTATTTAAAAAAAGCAACATTTAAAACCCTAAGATTTTGCCTAGGAAGTAAAAGTGAGCGGCATGATACTGAACATATCACCCACCGAGTTCCGGTTGGCCTATATTAGAGAAGCACCGTCTTGGTGTTGTTCAGTTGCCACTGCCATAGAGAAGAGTACTAAGGACACAGGCTTGGTAGACGAGGACTTTTGTTTTGGCAGTAAGTTTCCTGTTCTCCCAGACTCTTTTTCTTAACCTGTTCGTTGTTGTTGCTGCCCTACCAATCCTGATGTTGATTTCCTGATCTAGGGATAATTTGCTATTTACCTCTGATACTAGATATGTAAAATGGTCTACTATCTCCAGTTCGGCGTCGTCAATAAAGATTGACGGTACCCCATGTGCACCTTGTGACATAATCTGTGTCTTTGTTTTGTTAATTATTAAACTAAATTCAGAACAAGCATTGGAGAATACAGATAGTAGATGTTGTGATTCTTCCTCAGAGTGGGTCGTAATTGCAGCATCATCCGCATAAAGCACTCTCTGATTAGTACCCTGCTAATTTTGGTCTTGGCCTTCAATCTCTGAGCATTGTAGAGGCCGCCATCTGAGCGTGAGTGAATGTATATACCACCATCCTGATCATGAAAGGCATATTTCAGTAGAAGTGAAAAGTATATTCCAAAGAGGGTGGGGGATAGCACACAACCTTTCTTAACTTCACTCTTGATTTCAAACTCTTTTTAAGTTGCACCATCAAACTTGATTATACCCTTCATGCCTGTGTGGAACGACTCCACAATGGACAGAAGAGTTGGTGGGCAGCCAGTCTTCTTTAGTGCTTTTTAGTGCTTTGAACAGACCCTCACGACTGACCAAATCGAATGCCTTTGTGAGGTCGATGAAGGCAATACACATTGATTGATTTTGTTCCCGGCATTTTTCTTGCATTTGTCGAAATGAGAATATCATATCAATGGTAGACCGGTTCTAACGGAAGCCGCACTGTGATTCGGGGTAGACTTGATCTCCCAGGACTTGAAGTCTGCGCAGAACAATTCTGGGAAATACTTTCCTAACAATACACAGAAGTGAGATACCCCTATAGTTGTTGCAGTCGCTCCGATCGCCCTTGTTCTTGTACAGTGTTATGATGCTTGAATCTTTGAAATCCTGTGGTACTTGTCCTTCTCGCCAGCATAGCTCTATTAGCTGGTGGATCTGTAGAGGGAGTGTATCGTGCCCTCTCCTGATAACACATATTGGAAATCCATCCTTACCTGGAGCCTTGCCAGATGCAGGTTCATTTATAACACACTTAACTTCTGTTATAGTGGGAAGTGTGTCCAGGTGGTCAAGAGTTGGTAAGGCATCTATGGCGTTGAGGGCATCATCCGCTAGTTTGGTCTCACTTGAGTAAAGCTCTAAATACTGCACTACCCATCTGTCCATCTGCTGTTTCTTATCAGTGATGATTTCTCCAGTCAAGGTTTTCAATGGTGCACTTCTTTTTATCAATGGACCACAGGCTTTCTGAATCCCTTCATACATGCTTCTGATGTTTCCCATATCACTTAAATTTTGAATGGACTTACATAACTTGAACCAATAGTCATTCGCATACTGCCTGGCAGCCTTTTACACATCCTTCCTTGCTTGCTTCAGCTCACTCAGAGTGTTACGCGTTGTTCTTTCCTTGTTTCTTACGAAAGCTATCTTCTTTTTATCAATCAAGGGTTGCATTGTCTGGCTATTTGCCGCAAACCAGTCCTGCCTCTTGTGGTCCACAGTGCCGTAATCCCCTACCGCTGTTTTATGAAGAGTTTCCTTAAGTTTACCCCACTCTTCACTTGCTGTACAATTTTCTGGTGTATCAGTGAAAGCGTTTTCAAGTTGCTGTTGGAACTCAAAGCACTTATTAGGATCGTGGGTGTTAATAATATTAATCCTGGGGCTAGATTTGCGTTTAACTGTGTAGATTCTCTTTGGTCTCAGTCTATCTCTTGCAACAACCAAAGAATGATCCGTATCACAGTCAGCACTGTGGTAATTTCGAGTGATGATGTTTGGTTCAGATGATGTCTCCATGTGATGATGAAGTCCAGCTGATGCCAATGGCCGGATCTTGGTTGTTTCCATGTGACCTTATGCAGCTCTTTTGTTTTAAACAAAGGAGTTTGTAATACATAGGTCATGTCTGATGCAATGCTCCAGCAGCCTTTGCTCATTTTCATTCATGCGACCGATGTTGTACTTTCCAAGGCACTCTGGCCATGAACTCGAGTCCTTGCCCATACGAGCATTGAAATCACCGAGCATATAAATGAAGTCGGATTTTGGAGCTGCCTTGATCACAGAGTCTAACTCCTCATAGAACGAATATTTCATATCATCAGAGGAAGTGAGTGTCAGTGCATATGCAGTGATAATAGTGGCAAAACCACAAGAGGCTGCCAAGCGCGGGGATAATAGTCTTTCATTACCTCCAACTGGAATTTCAATTATTCACAGTAGTGAATTCGTCACTGCAAAGCCCACACCATGTTGACTTTTTTCTGCCTGCTCTCTAACCTTCCAAAAAGGTGTAATTGTTTTCCCTGAGTGACAATTCCTCAGCGAGGCAAGTCTCCTGCAGGCCAGCAATATCAATGTTAAGACGATTGAGTTCGGCATCAGTAACATCCGTTTTTCTCACATCGTCAATATTCGTCAGGCCAGTGGAAAATCCTGGACACATTGTTCTTACGTTCCAGATTGCAAGCCGTAGTTTGAGGTTTTTTTTTTTTTTTTTTTTCATTTTAGTAATACCTGGAACATTGGTTTTACAGCCTGCGATACAGATTTTGTCCTAGCCCCAAGCACCCATAGAAGCAGGCAGCTTTCCACTCAGGCATTGAAACCGTTGCTGCAGCGATTGATCTTGAGGACGCATACAACAGAGTACCACTGGATTTTTTTTATGTTTCAGCTTCTTGAACTAAACGTAAGTCCATTCCTCCTTAGTTGGATCGCTGCAGCCCTCTTCCAACGGAAAGTAGTTTTTAGATGTGGCAGTTGGACTTCGGAACCAACAACAATATATCCTGGCCTACCACAGGGATCACCATTATCTCCGGTACTGTTCAACGCCTACACAGTGAGAATCACCAGTGAGCAGATCACTCGACCTGGCAGGACATTGTCATAAGCCGATGATGTTTTAGTGTACCGTCAGGGTAAGGATAGAGAGCAGGTTGCTGTGGAACTACAAACCGAACTCAATCGCATAAGTACTTGGTGTGATGAAGCTGGGGCAATGATCAACCCAACAAAGGCAACAGTGACTTGGTTCTCGTTGAATAATCATATTGTCAACACCCCAACACCAACTGTAATGCTGTGTTCAGAGACGGTGGAAAGAACGCAGGCAATGAATTACCTGGGGATACGGTTTAATCGAAGCCTTGCTTATAATGTGATAACAGGTGATAACAAAGGCCAAGCGGGGTTTGGCTGCGATGCTGGTGATGGCGGCAGCAAACTGTGAGCAGCGCCATCTATGTCTTCTGTACGAGGGGCTGGTCATGTCTATTTTGGAGTATGCAATGGCAATCTTGACTCTCAGCCGTAAGCAGATAGAAAGGATGGAAAGGATACAGAATGAAGCTATGCGCATTATTCTTGGATGTACAAGAGATACAGCATGCAGGGCGATGCGCTACCTTCTTGATTTTCCAACCATTGAAGAGAGAATACAAGTTTGCAGGGCACGCGCCTACCTCAGAGTTAACGCAAACACACAACATCCACTGCATAGTGAAATTATGAAGGCGAAGGGCAGCAGGTTAAAAAGAGGACGGTCGTGGATGGGTCAAGCCGAAGACATTCTTCAACAGGTGTGTTCACTTGAGGACTTAGAACCTGTCGAGGAGTGGGTGCAAGTGCCAACAGATTTCTGCACATCCTTTTCAGTTTGCATCCAACTAGATAGAAAATGCAGACAAGAAAATCCGGCTGCTGTTGAGGCTGAAGTACAAGAGTTGATTTTCAAGAATTCTATAGACGGTGATGCGGTCATCTACACAGATGGGTCGGTCGTCCAACATGTGAGAAGCTCATGGGCCTTTACAGCTCGGGCCGGAGGGAGAATTGTGAAGGAGGACTCTGGTGCTTTCACTGAAACCACAAGTAGCCTGACTATGGAAGCCATGGCAGTAAGTAAAGCAATAGCATGGCTCGAAACACAGACATTCACTAGGGCATGTTTCCTTAGCGACTCAATGAACATGATCAAGAGAATAGAGGAGGGGTCGATCCGAAGAGAATGGTTGCTGCCTCTGGAGCGGTCTCGGCTGGCAAAGATTAGTTTCATCTTCGTGCCAGGGCATGCGGGAGTACAAGGAACTGAGCGGGCTGACAAGCTCGCAGGTGAGGCTACTGTGGAGGGCGGACGCGCCATGGACCAGGCTGACATTCTGAATGCTCTACGAGAAGTAAGACTTTTGCGTGAACCAAGTGATGACTGTGAATCTACAACCATGGCCAGACTGCGAGAACAGCAAATTAAAAGAGGGATGACCAAACAAGAACACTACGCAGGAAGCCAAAGAAGGTTGATAAACCAACACAGAACTGGCGTCGTTAGCCGCTACACGCTGCGGGATTTGCTGAATGGTTCGATGTGCAATGAGGATGATCTGTCGACTAACTAACTAACTAACTAACTAAATCCAAAATGACGGCATCGCAGATATCAATTGGACTCGCATGTATACTTTTTGAACTACTAAAGTTGAAGAGAAAACAAGTTTAAAGATTATTAATAATTTATCTGTATACTTTTACTATTTTTTTATAATTTAACATGACGGAACATATTTTTTAAAGTCAGTTTTCATATCCGTCTATGACCAGTTTGAGACATTCTCACCTGTCTATGACCAGTTTGAGACATTCTCACCTGTCTATGACCCGTTAGAGACAATCTCGCACAGACTGGCAGTACAATTTATTGTAGAATTAACTGTAAATGAGAAAATACTGTTGTTCATCAATGGTTGTGTCTGTTGAAGACATTTTTCTACATGGACCCCATTACATTCAGAAAATGAATTCTGATGCCTGATCATTTGTGAAGACTAAACGTTTAAATTTTAATACTTCATTACTTGATCATGTTTTTCAAATTGGGTATTTACTAATGAGTAACGGCCTAGCAAGCCGGCAGGGGATCTTCATACTGCTCGTAGAAAAACTAAGAAGTATAAACAGACTGACCCAAATGGATAATACCCGGCAATGTTAATGGACTACGAGATAGATCCGCGATTCAAATAATAGGAACAAAGAATGTCTGCGGTTTTAATAGTAAAGAAGAACAACTTATAGAAACAATGAAAGAGAGGAAAATTGGACTGATGGGAATAGCGGACACCAGAATAAAGGGAGAAGGATGCAAGGAGATCCACCACAGTTACACGTTTATCTACTCTGGAGTGGAACAGCAAGAAAGGGCAAGACAAGGTGTGGGAATAGTCATTGAACCACGGCTAGCAAGAGGAATACTAGAAATAAAATATATATCAGAAATAATCATAACAGTAAGAATAAAAGAACAAACAATTACAACATATGTACAAATATACGCACCATATAATACAAACAATAATGAGCAAGAATGCGAGGACTTCTACGAAGACATTCATG
This sequence comes from Cepaea hortensis, assembly GCA_963921405.1. NCBI lineage: Eukaryota > Metazoa > Mollusca > Gastropoda > Stylommatophora > Helicidae > Cepaea > Cepaea hortensis. The sequence continues at coordinate 167,323,260 of OY992878.1, forward strand.
ACGTGCTAAATAAAACGGATAAGCAGGACAATATCATAGTTATGGGAGACTTCAATGCAAGACTAAGACACAACAGAGCGGGCATAGACAAACATCTTGGAGTATTTGGAGACCATCATAATGAAAGAAATGATAACGGAAGTAGACTGAAAGAGCTATGCAGCCAACACGACCTCTATATAACAAATACATTCAATAAACACATGACTCACAAATATACACCTGGTATAAATGGAACGATTTAGTTACTAAAAGCCAAATTGATTGTATATTACACAGAAAGAGAAATATATTAGATGCAAGGGCAGCGCCCAATTTAGGTATAAACACAGACCACAAAGCAGTCGTTGCCACAATAAGAACCATCAGTAGAAGGAAGCAAAGACCAGGAAAATACATGTCATGCGAATCAGTAAACTTAAAAAATCTCAAAGACGAGGCAGTGAGGAAAAATTATGAAAAAGAGCTAACTAAAATCTTTTTAAAATTACCCATAGAAAGAAAGACAGTGGAAGAAGAATGGGAGATGTTCAAATCAAGCATTTCAAATACTGCAAAGATAACATGTGGGACCATGAAAAAATGCAAAACACGGATAACGAAAATAACAAGTTGGTGGAACGCAGAAGTAAAGAAAGCTGTAAAAGACAAAAAGGAAAAATATAAAAGTGGTCAAAGAGCAAACAGGAGTGCGATTACATAGAATATAGAATAGCGAGAAGTCATGTGAATAGAATAGTAAAGAGAGAAAAACAAAAAGACTGGAAGGAGTATGAAGAAACTCTAAATAAAAACTACAAGGAGGCAACTAGAAACTTCTATAAAAAGATAAGTGCAATGAGAACCAGAGGAGAACCCTTTAACCCAACTGAAATAATTAATATTATAAATGGAGAACCAATAAGTGAACAAAAACAAATCCTAATAAGATTGAAACAGTACTTCGAACAACTTCTCAACATCCCATCAGATGTCACAGGAATTCAAGAAGCCGAAACAGATGCCACCGAAAAACTAGAACCAGACATACTGAAAGACGAAATTATAGAAGCCATCAGATTAGCCCCATTGAACAAATCACCCGGACAAGATGAAAAACCAAATGAACTAATTAAAGCAGCAAGAGAAGTAGGAACAGCACGGCTACATAGACTATTCAACCATGTTTGGGTAGAACAACAGACACCACGAGACGGGGGAAACGTCATAATTGTCCCCATTTGGAAAAACAAAGGCAGCAAAAGAGACTGCACACAATACAGAGACATTTCACTGTTGAGTCATACTGGGAAAATATTTTGCAAAATCCTTGAGAAAAGGTTACGAACTATTATAGAACCCCAGCTAAGCGAAAAATAACTTGGATTTAGGAAAAACAAAGGGTGCACAGATGCCATTTTTGCTCTTAGACAATTTATAGAAAAATCAATTGAATTCAATGAAACACTCTACTTAGCCTTTGTCGACCAAGAAAAGGCACTCGATAGAGAAGATAGAAACAAGCTGTGGGAAATTCTTAAACAATATGGAGTGAGTACACATCTAACAAACCTATGCAGAAGTTTATACAACAACAGTGAATGCATAGTGAGGGCACGACTGGAGGGCACTCAGAACCCTTCACCATAAGATCGGGAGTACGACAAGGTTGTGTCTTGTCCCCTCTCTTAATTATAACATATATAGACAAATGCTATCACGTTGACTGCGACACGAACAAAAGATGCCCAGTGAGCGGATTTCAGAAAATGTATTTGTTCATGATCACGATACTCAAATATCCGTATCTTCGCTTCTAACTGACTTACAGGCATCATTTAGGTAGCGTTGGATTTGGTTTTTCAAGGCCTATTTATCTGGGGTTGTCTCAATAGTAAATACCCAATTTGAAAATCCTGATCAATATACCCAAGTAGTCTAGGTTTACACATTAGTATTACTACACTACTACGGTCTACTAGTACTATTTAGTACTAACTACTCTAACAACTAAAAAAAAAAAAAATAACAACTATATACTAGTATTACTACTAACTAAACCACTTTACTTGACAAGCGCTTGACGCCTGCAGCAGTCTGAACACGGTGAGAAATGATGTGAGTGATGACGAATACATGAAATTGTGTAGCCTAACGCTGAAAGTTGACCATCACCTACCAGATGTAGAGACGACGATCATCATCATCAGCAGCAAGTAGGTGGACCAGCTAGAGCCGAGAACCTGCAACATTAGAGGAACTGGGTCCATAAGTCCAGGCCGCCCAGAGGTCAAAGTTCACGGCATCCCAAAAAGTTATAGATCAGGGGACGTCACTGCCAGCGCCCGCCCAGCAGATGCAACCTGCAGGTATATAGGAAGCCAGGCCAGGATGCTGCCACGCCCTTCTCAGAGCCCATTCTCCACTGGTACCAGCCTGACATCCAGCTCACGCCTGTGGCCCCTAGTAGCTGTCAGCAATTGACAGCGGCCACTCCCCCCCCCGGACATCGGCTGTGAAAGGCTAGCTAAACCACGCGAGGGTAACCGATTCGGCCTCAAGCCAATCGGTGAACTAGGGTATGCCTACCCAGCATGTGAAAACAGGATTCGACAGACTGTGCGGAAGAAATCATTGATGATTCAAAGGGCAAGACGACGTTTACCTGCAAAGCGTTATGGAACGGAAGCAATTGCAAACTACTGAACGTAAACTTGCCAAGAAGTCACAACAGCAAACAATGCTGGTGTTGACTGCAACGTCCTGTAAAGGATATGCAACCAACTTAACGTCAGAAATAGATCTTCACGGATGCATCCTCCCTCAAAACACTGGCATCGCATGACAACGTGGGTGGGTGGCGGCATGTATGTTCGCCTGGTTCTGTGTGAGTGCATGGAGATATGTGTGGGTGGGTGGGGGTGGTTTGGTGGGTGGGGGATGTGTTGGTGGCTGCGGGATATGAGGGTGCATGGGGGATGTGTCTCACAACATTGCAATATGCACTGTTTATGTTTACAACTTTCATTTGATAATGTTTTTTTTTTTGGTTTTCTCATGTGAATGTATCATGCGTAATATGCATTGTTTATGCTTACAAAATCCATTTGACAATGTTTTTTTTTTCCCTATGTAAATGTAACATGCACATTTGATGAATGAAAGATGAGTGATCGAAAGGGCCGAATGTAAGACGGGCCTGCGTGCCCAATTTGTTACCCTTTTAAAATAAAGTTCGTTCGTTCGTTCGTTCGTTAGCTTTCTCGCGTATCTGTAGCACTATGTTCTTTCCAAGTTCTTCTCTTCTCCGCACAACTGAACTTGCCGAAAGGCTGATAGTTCCAAACAAATCGGCTTTCTCAGGAAACAAGCCATTTGCTGCTTCGATCATACACTCTTTGATGAAGTTGGCATCAGTAGACGGCTTTCCTCGTTCTGCCATCTTATGCACTGTTTTGTAACTTCTATGAGTGACAGATTAATTTTCAGCAAATTTTCGCGTGAAGAGATTTCTTGTGTTTTAAAATCACGTTTAATGGTCTCATATTTCCCAGAGCCTAACTTTCCAGAAAACTTGTAATATGTTGATATATGTTTTGTTTCGTATTGACACCGAAGATTGTACTCTTTCAAAACGGCCACACTTTCGCTACATATTACGCAACTGGTTTTCTGGTCTTTTGTTTCCACAAAGAAGTACTTTATTCCCAATTCTTCACTGAAAAATCGACACTCGGCGTCCACTTTCTTTTCCTAGTAGCCATAATGAAGGGTGAAGTTTTCGAGAGACGTAGTATACTGGGTACAAGATTTGGTCGTGTTCTTGGAGAAGCACACCTCCAATGGCTACGGAGCTCGCATCATATCTTAATCTAAAAGTAATGTTCAAATTTGGCAATTTCAGAATAGGTGATTTAGAAAAATATGACAGAATCTTATTAAATGCTGGCCTTAAACATTCACTGTTTACAATCACGTTGGGATGTTTATTTGTTAGTAGATCAGTGAAACATTTGGTCAATTCAGCAAAATGAGGAATAAACTGTCTATAATAGTTTAAAAGACCTAACATACTTCGCAACTGTTTCTTAGTTGTTGGAAGCGACAATTTCAAAATTCTGGACATGATGTTATCGTCAGTTGATATAAAGCCATTTGAGATCTAATAGCACAAAAATGAAATTTCCTGAAAGTCTATATCGACTTTGGAAGGTTTTACAGTCAGTCCATGATGTCTAATCCTGTCAAATGTCTGCTGTAGTGCTGTTATGTGCTCTGTCATGTCCTTTGTGTGTATGCAAATGTCGTCCATGTACCAAATGATGTTAGCAATGTCTGTCAAAAGAATTCTTGTCATTCTGACGAAGGTAGCTGGTGCATTGACTAATCCGAAAGGTAGTTTACACCATTCGTATAAACCCCACGGTGTGGCAAATGCAGTCAGATGTATACTATCAGGATGTACAGCTATCTGCCAGTAGCCTTTTGTCATGTCAAGTTTAGTAAAATAACGTGAGTCAGATAGTTCAGTCAAGATGTCTTCACAGTTCTCATCGGTTCTAAATCCAACTGTGTAATGCTGTTGAGTTTACGATAGTCCACACAAAGTCTAATAGTGTTGTCCTTTTTGCGTACTAGAACTATTGGTGAACAGAAATGAGATTGTGAACGTCGAATAATATGATTTGCTTCTAAATCAATGATTTCTTAATGAAGTTTTTCTTTATAGTGTATCGGGATGGAATATGGTCTACACTTAATAGGAATGTCAGATGTCAAGATGATTTGGTGTTGTACTAAATCTGTCTGTCCTGGGCTGTCAGAAAAGATCGTCCTGTAGTCTTGTATCAGTTGTCTGCAACTGTCAGTCTGTGTCTGCGTCAGTTTAGGATTTACCTTAATGTCCTGTAAGTTGGTCGTCGTGTCAAGAACTGGTGTCGGTATCTCGTCAGTGTCGTTGTCGTCCGTCTGGTCCACTATGGAGGTGCTTGCTGCAGTCTCTACTTGTTCGTCTTGCCTGTGGTGATATGGTTTGAGCATGTTAATATGGAAAATTTTATGTTTGTCCCTAACTGCAATCTCGTAATCTACCTCGAAATTTGTCGTAGCACTTTGAAAGGTCCTTGCCATGAGTCAGTTAGGAGATGTCTATCACTTGGCAAAAGAAGAAGAACGTCCTGTCCTGGCGTCAGTGTAATAGTTCTATTTCCTCTGTTAGCATATTGTCGGTAAATAGCTCCTGATTTTTGGAGAGCTTCTTTAGCTAAGATACATGATTTCATAATTCTATCACGCAATGATGTTACATGTTCATATGGTGAAATGGATATAGACAAAGTTGTACTTTCAGTCAACATAGATTCATACAGAGATAATGGGCCGCGTGGTTGTGCACCATATAACATTTCGAATGGTGAGAACCCAGTGCTGGAATGGGGCACTTCCCTATATGCAAACAAAATGGCAGGCAGATAAGTATCCCAATCTTCAGGATGTTCTTGGGTTACCTTAGAGAGCACATGTTTCATATCGCCATTAATCTTTTCCACTATACCGGTCGAATGTGGGTGGTATGGACTGTTGAAGCATTGTTTAACACCCAACATTTTGGTAAAGGCTTGTGTAGCTGAGGAAATAAACTGGCTACCCCGATCTGAAAGGATGGTATCAGGGAATCCTACCTTCGCAAAAATATGAAAGAACACTTCCATGATGTCTTTGGAAGTTATGTTCTTCATTGGAATCGCTTCTAGCCAACGAGTACATAGATCAATGAGTGTTACAATGTATCTATTACCTTTAGATGTTATATGGTTCAGAGGACCAACTATATCGACCGAGATCTTTTCAAACGGTCTACTAGCCAAATCAGTAACTTGCAATTCAGCTTGTGGGTGTTTACCCTTTTTGACAAGCTTTTGACAGATGTCACACGATCTGCAATACTGTTTGGTATCGCTGCAAAACTTTGGCCAATAAAATTGAGTAAGTAACCGTGCTCTATTTTTAGCATACGCCATGTGTCCTGCAAAGGGTATGTCATGAGCTAAATTCAATGCTTGCTTGCGGTTTTCTAACGGTAGCACTGTTTGTTCGATAGTGCTGGAACCTTTGGTGTAGTACCGTGTTAGAATTCCGTTCTTCAGAGCAAAGTACCATTGAGCATTCTTTGCTACTCTTGGCTTTTGGCCTACAAGTTTAAAATACTTTTGCAGAGATCGATCGGCTTTTTGAGATGTTATAAACGTCTCCCTAGTTGTCTCAGGAGATGTTACAACTGGACTTACTCGTTGTACAGCCTCTATCTGATCGATTAGATCTTGCATCTGTGCAGTAGATCTAGTTACTGCATTTACTACATTACAATGATCATTCTCATCACACATTGATGTTACATTCATACAATTACATGTATGTTCTGGCGTAGCCAGGTTGGTATTTGTACATTCATTTACAGGTGGTAATACATCATGAAAGGTGACTGGTGATGAAGGTGAAATGGTAGTATCAATATTACAACTGACAGTTGATGTACTGCTGTCATGCGGTATGTCATTCACTTCAGGAAGGTTTCCAATGATAATATCGCAGCAAGGATTGGTTAATGCTGCGCATTTAACCTTTCCTGTAAGGAATGGTGTAGTTATATATGCCCATGCAATTGGATATTTCTCTATGTTTCCTGAGAATGTCCTGCATGTGACATATTTACCAATATATTGTGATGGTAAAATATAATCTTTCTTTACACCAATGAGAGTACTGCCGCTATCACGTAAAACTGTGGCAGCTCTACCATTAACATACCCCTGGTGGATGTTTAGTTTACCTTTGGAGTTTACTACAGAATTGGCCTCCTCACTGGTAAAAGGTATAGAATGGCCGCATATTAACACGCCATCCTCATGAAATTGATCACAAATGGTACATTTTTCCTGATGGAACACCTCAATGGAATGTGCTGAGTTTACTGGGTGATCTTGTACACTTTCATCTTCTGACGAAGAACTGTCAAACATGGCTGCATTAGCCTTTTTGGTCATTGACTTGCCTTTACAATCTTTACGCCAGTGACCATAAGCTTTACAAAGGTAACATTTGGTAACTTTTCTGTAGTTCTTCCTTTCTTTATCTTGCTTAGACATGTAATTATGCAAGTACGTAGTGTACCCAGGGTTTTGGTCGCACATATCATTCTCATTGTGTTTATAATCGCAATATTTGCACTGATACAATTCTCTGCAGCTTGTTTATAAGGTCTTTGTTTGGTATTTGACCCTGCCTGATATTTGCCATATGTAGCTGCTGCTACAAAGTCTGTGCTGGTCAGACTACTAGAGAAACAATGCTTATTGGCTGCAAAATAACCAGAGCCACGACTTTCAATCTGTTGAACACTTTCACACTGACATTCCAACAAAAATTTAGAAAAGGGGGGTGGGAGAGATGCGATAATCTTATCTCTCAACATAAGATCAACTAATTTGTCATAAATTCCATTTACTTTGGCTGCTGACAGCCATTTAGAAAAAAATATTTTGAATTTCTGAGATGTAATCAGAGAACGTGTGTGTTGGCTTGGGAGACAACTTCCTAAACTGTTCTCTATAACCTGATCATCCAGTAGAAAATGTGACATAATTTTAGATTTAATGTACAGATAATCTTCTTTCAGGTCATTTGGGATCGACTCTATGACTTTAAGAGGTTCCCCAGAAAGACTTCTTACATATACTATCCCCCATTCAGGTTTTGGAATGTTGTAATGATCCATAACAAATTCAAAATTTTGGGTGAATGCTGCTATGCAATCACCTGTGTTGTAACTTCTGATCAGACCTTGGTACTTCTTATGAGGTTGATCTTTGTCTGTTTCTCTATTAACTTTATCTTTAGAAGATTCAGCTTTAAGTTGTTCAATTTTCATTTGTGTTTCTTGCTCTTCTTTCTTACTCTGGGCTAAGATCTCAGCTTGCCTCACTGCAGCTTCTGACTGTGCTTGTTGAAGCTTTAAAGCAGCTTCTGATTGTGCTTGTTGAAGCTTTAAAGCAGCTTCTGAGTCTGCCTCTTTACTTTTCAGAGCAGCTTCTGATTGTTTTAGCGCAGCTTCGGCTTGTGCCTGTTGAAGCTTTAGCGCAGCTTCGGCTTGTGCCTGTTGAAGCTTTAGAGCAGCTTCGGAGTCTTTTAGAGCAGCTTCTGATTGTGCCTGCTGAAGCTTTAACGCCCTTTCGGCAGCTCTCTCATTCCGCTCAATAATTTGCTCTTGTTTCAAAAGATATTCTGCATATTTATTTTCACTCCATGTTCTCAATCCCTCACCAGACATATTCATTTTTAAACCCATTTCAATGAAATCGTGTAAAGAAGACATGATGAACAATAGGTATGATGGAATAAATATAAACAAAATTACTTATGATGTTAGTAAGTTACAAATATTTCTAGCACAGTTAATGTCTAAAGCCAGACTAACGAAAGTATAAAGAGGAATGGCAAAAATTTTATACTCAAGTAATCCTTGGGTAATGTGCTGTTCAGTGGTGCTCTATATCCCACTGGAATGTCTTTCGGGTTGACGCACAAAAAATTTTTGAAGTTCACCAGACTCAGGTAAAGTTGACACAAAAACCCTGTACTTTTTAAACTAAACGAAATTAGAACGTTTGTAAATGTATGGTGTGTGTAATGTCACTGAAGTCTGTAAAGGTTTGTATGCTGTCAAGTATTATTGTTAGTCGTTACCACAATCAACAGCTTTCACGCTCACACTAACCCTACTCAATGACATTCAAGGGCACGGCCGCCATTTTGGATTTTAGGTACAAAATTTGTTGAATTTAGTGATAAGTCTGAAGACGCCTCGATTGGCTTCAAATAATATCTTCACACTTATAATTTAATTAAATCAACTCTATTTAATTGTTACTTTACCCTAATCTATGACTTGCGCACTTCTATTGGCATTTTCACATTCGCTTCAAACTCGGACCAAAAAAAAAAAAAAAATTTACAAGTTCGTATTTGATTCAAAACCCGGACGAAAGCCACCACGTTCGCACTTGTCAGAGTCTTGCGTAGAGCAAGATAAGTAGCTCGTTTTCTGGCAAGTGTGAAGCAATATCAAACTATCAAATCACACGAAGTGAATATCCGAAAGTATTATTCACACGCTTTATTTACGCGCTGCATTTATTATCGCACAAACATCGCGCAATGACAATCCATAGCAATCATTACGGCATGAACAATATCACTACAATACATAATAATACATGCAAGCAATAAACATCTCACTTACAAGTCAAACTATTCAAGCGTTCGAATCAGTCTCCCACTGTCGTACAGGCTAGCTCTCAATGCAGATTCAAACACTCCTCGCATACCCATGCGACCTGTCCATTCAAACACCTAAACCCGTCTGCCAGTTCTGGCGTTCTACACGCTACACGCCAGTCGGCGCTCACGTCAGCTAGTGTGACTCCTGCAAGGTTCACGGGTTGTACTGCTGACCAGCGGTCGTTTAAGCTTTGCTCAATTGCTGTGCTTGGCTGCTTATCCGGGCGTCGTCGAAGACGCCGCGTTCTCTCTGCAGTGTTTAACATCACTCAGGGTTGCGTGTTGTTATGTTGTCTGGCGTTGGTACAGACAACGCGTCGCAACCTCGGATGTGAGACCTTGACAACACTGGATCTGAAAATGAAAAAAAAAAAAAAAAAAGAGACATTAAATTAGAAACATCATTAAAATCCTATTGAAACACAGAAAAGCAGAGGTCTATATGTCACTGGTGAAGCTACGGCTCAACAAAGGTACATATACAGCTTATAGGTACCTTCGTGTAACCGCACAGAGATGATAGAGATAACAGCACAAAGCCGACTGCTCATGGGCCGTAGAAGAAGAGAGGAGTAAGAAGACATAGAGAATCTCATTTTAGCTCTACGGCTAACAAGAAAAGAAAAGATTTAGAAATAGCAGAATAAATTCAGGTCCGTGTACGGGGAATCAGAATAATGTAATTGAAAAGATACAACAACATCTGATTAATAATGCCAATGCTCTAATAAATAAAATTCATGATTAGATGCAATGACAAAATAGGCATCCCCATGAATAAGCATACACATGATCATCCTCCACCCTGCCAGTGATCTTCCATCACAGCATGGGTAGTCATCCAACACAGTACCAGTGATCTTCCATCACAGCATGGGTAGTCATCCAACACAGTACCAGTAATCTTCCATCGCAGCACTGTAACTGTAGTCTGTTACACAACACTAGCAATGATCAGACAACAAGATGGAACAAAGGTCGTTCATTCAGTTGCATGTCCTTTGCAGAACGTCGCTCTCATAACAACCTTCCGGAAAGCCTCTCGATCATAAGCAAGATGTCCCGCTTCAGATACACCCATCTGGAGATCATCCGCCGCATCCTGCACCCATCTTATCTTTGGCCTTCCTCTTCCTCTCTTCCCAGGCATTTACCCCTCCATTGTTGTTCTCAGGCACAGACATAGCTATTATATTCCTATGTTCCTATTTAAACTATGAGGGTTAATTCAAAACTCACCCCACAGCAGATAATCGTCAATCCACAATCAAGCTTCTCTTGGATCTTCTGGATCTTCACAGGGCCTGTCTACCCTCTCAACTGCGGTCTGGAAAAACAGTGGCCACGCTCCGCCATGCTTGGGGCACGTTCGCCTATCTGCTTGGTAGTGGCTCAGAGGGATGAGTTCAAACCATCTGCTGAAAATTAGACATCAGCATCTCTTCGGCCTCAGTTGTTCTCATGGCCTGACTGGGCTCTTATAGGCACGCCAACACAACACCCCAGCATCCTATGCATTTTTTTTATCAGGGTATCATGGGATATGCTACTCCATACTCTTGTAGAACCGCGGCAGGCGGCTTCATTTGGTAATATAATAATCTCATCCCGGGAAGGTTAACCCGGTCAACAAATGCCCGCAGAAGTCGAATGTGGCGGCCTAACGGCGCAAGAACGCAGCTCTGTTGTAAACAGGCACAACGCAATCACATCCGGAAAAAAAACTCCGGATGAACGAAGAAGAAGAGGAAGAAGAAGAATCTCATAATAAGGTTTGCAAAATATATAAATAGGACCGCCTAAATAAACAGCCTAGAGTAGCCAGGAGGTCTCCGTATGTTTGAAGATCTCCTATTATTCTAAGCATAATATTTACATTTAAATTGTATCATAACGTCACGTGATTCATACGTTATATCAAGCAAGTTCGAGTACCGTCGGCGGGCCGGATGAAATGACGTGGCGGGCCGGATGAAATGACGTGGCGGGCCGGATGAAATGACGTGGCGGGCCGGATGAAATGACGTGGCGGGCCGGATGAAATGACGTGGCGGGCCGGATGAAATGACGTGGCGGGCCGGATGAAATGACGTGGCGGGCCGTAGTTTGGTGACCCCTGCCGTAGACAATGAATGGTGCTGGCTTGTTGTATATATACCTGAGGGGGGGGGGGAAGGGGCTGAAGGACAAGTAATTTATGGACCCACCCACTCCCTTAACTAAACAAAGGGGCTGAAGGACAAGTAATTTATGGACCCACCCACTCCCTTAACTAAACAAAGGGGCTGAAGGACAAGTAATTTATGGACCCACCCACTCCCTTAACTAAACAAAGGGGCTGAAGGACAAGTAATTTATGGACCCACCCACTCCCTTAACTAAACAAAGGGGCTGAAGGACAAGTAATTTATGGACCCACCCACTCCCTTAACTAAACAAAGGGGCTGAAGGACAAGTAATTTATGGACCCACCCACTCCCTTAACTAAACAAAGGGGCTGAAGGACAAGTAATTTATGGACCCACCCACTCCCTTAACTAAACAAAGGGGCTGAAGGACAAGTAATTTATGGACCCACCCACTCCCTTAACTAAACAAAGGGGCTGAAGGACAAGTAATTTATGGACCCGACCACTCCCTTAACTACACAAAGGGGCTGAAGGACAAGTAATTTATGGACCCACCCACTCCCTTAACTAAACAAAGACACAGACAGTGACTTGTAAATAATAGGTGTGAGCTGCTGTCACCTAATGGGGAAACAACAACAACAACAAAAACAAAAACTACAACAACAATAACAAAAACAACAACAACAACACGTAGGGGGGAGGTGTGAACTCGTGGCAATGTCAATAAGAGGGGTGCTGAACTGGGGTGTGATGGGTGGCCATAAAAAGGGACGGGGTGGGTGTGGCCGAGACTGGATCCTCTAACCTCCGAAGCCGTACAGTGTGCGGCCCTGGCGCTTGAGGGCGTAGACGACGTCCATGGCGGTGACGGTATTCCTCTTGGCGTGCTCGGTGTAGGTGACAGGGTCGCGGATGATGTTCTCTAGGAACACCTCGGGTTTCCTCATAGATGAGCCCGGAGATGTGCTTGACACCTCCTCGGGCCAGTCGGCGGATGGCAGGCTTGGTGAGCAAAAGGCAACCCATTTTACAAAATGTAAACAGGTATATATAGCGTGTACTTGAGCTCGCACGAGAGAGAGAGAGAGAGAGAGAGAGAGAGAGAGAGAGAGAGAGAGAGAGAGAGAGAGAGAGAGAGTCCTCCGGACAAACCCACAAGTGCTCAGTCTCAAGCAAAGATAGACAAGACACACAGCGAACTCTGGTGCATTCAGGAAGATTGCTGCACTGATGATGCCATTAAATAGGTGGACAAAATATCCACCTCAGCCAACATTGGCTTAGAGAAAAATGAACGCCCGTTCAAGTAAAAGTTCATGGTCTCCGCGTCGGCTCCACTTCTGAATAAAGTTCACCATGGCCCCCTTTTTCCAGGAGTCAAGCAGCACTGGCCCAGTATAGTCAGGCTACACCATGGCACCCTTTTTCCAGGAGTCAAGCAGCACTGGCACTAGTAAAGCCAGGTTACACCATGGACCCCCATGTTCCAGGAGTAAGGCAGCACTGACACTGGTAAAGCCAGGTTACGCCATTGATGACGTCTCCAGGAGTCAAGCGGCGCTAGTAGTATGGACTAGTGCTTCAGGAAGAGGCAATTCTTCTCTCTAGCAATGTCAACTGAGGTGGGGGATGATGACAACCCGATTGATTGGCATCCCTCACCAGGCTAATAAATTATCGCGCGGACCTGAGAGGGAGCTGACCAAGAAGATGTTCATTTCCACAAGCCGGCTCTGAACGCGGACCTGAGACAGAACTGTTACAATAATTCAAAACAATGTTTTCCCGTGATGAATTTGAATAACGAAGACACAAACAATAGATTGCACGATTTATTGCCTGGCATATTTCGCTGCATCTCGTCAGGTACATACTGCAGAAATCACACAACTTACGTGAATTAATTAGATAAATCCTTCAAACTGAAATATACACATGTTCGCACAGTAATGTCGATAGTCTACCACGATAATTTTAAACTGACTAACATGTCTTTCTGCTTACACAAGGACGGCTTACGAAGGTTGATTAGTATAGCTTCAGCAAACTTTAACAATCGACTACTTTGTGTGTTGAACAACACACGGAAGGCACTGTCTCTTTCAACCACGTGAGCAGTCTCGAGCACATGTCTCCCGACCGATGAAGCCAGACTGTTCCGGTGTGTCGGCCTGCCTTGGCTACCATCTTCTGTGTGTAGGCTAACTGTGGCGTTTACTAACTGGGGGACAACAGCACACACATGTGATTGTAAGGGGCTGACACAGCATACAGAGAAGGGTCGAGACAGACATGTTTCGTGCAGAGTGCCATGATTACAGTTAAATGGAAGAACTGGCCACAGAATTCAACACCAGTATCCAGAGGGGTCAGATCAAAGAAAAATGGCTACACAGCTACTTGCTGCCGCTGCCAAAACCGAACAAAGACCATTCCAAGATAAGCGGCTACAGAATCATAACGATGCAGAACACTGCGGGCAAGTTACTGGAGAAAATTGTAGCACACAGACTTGCTTGTGACTTGGAACAACTCAGCTGCTTCCCGCCCACACTTGGAGGGTACAGACGCAACAAAGAGTCATGGCTGAATGCGGCGGTCTTTTCTCAAGATTTCAGGTGAGAGAAGAGACATGTGCGGCCGCCATAGACTTAGAGGACGCATATAACAGAGTATCTTTCGAGCACTTGATGCAAACCCTCCTCAGACTGAAAGTGCACCCTCACCTTGTACGATACGATATGTACAGGGTTCACCACTGTCACCAGTACTATTCAACGTGTATACGGTGCCGATCACTGAACAACAGTTGGACGGGAGGGGTAGGACTCTGTCATTCGTTGATGACATCCTCTTGTATCGACAGGATCGAGATAGACAGACGGTTGCCAATGATATGCATGGCGAACTAGATCGTATTTCCTCATGGTGTGCTGATGCCGACGCCCTTGTCAACCCTGCAAAGGCATCGGTTACATGGTTCTCCCTAAACAACCATATTGTGAAAACAGACCTGCCGGCAGTAAGAATGGATGGGAGCATTTTGAGTAGAACCCAGTCAATGACATATCTTGGCTTGAGGCTTGATCGTAGCCTGTCCTTCAGAGATCATGTCGATTATGTCATAACGAAGGCTCAAAAAGGTTTGTCAGCAATGAGAGTCATGGCGAGTGCCAATATCGAGCAAAGACTGCTAATACTTCTGTTCCAAGGACTTGTGCTTTCACGCATCGAGTATGCCCTGGCCATCCTCACTGTCAGCCCTACACGGATTGGAAGACTTGAAAAGGTATAAAACGAAGCCATGCGCATCATTCTGGGCTGCACGAGAGACACCAGCTGTGTAGCAATGAGATACCTCATTGACTTCCCGACAATGGAACACAGGATCAAGGTCTGGAGAGCTCGTGCATACTTAAAAATAAGTGCAGATGAGCAGCACCCTCTGCATGACGTTATATTCAGAGAAAAGGGTAACAGGCTAAAGAGGGGCAAATCATGGATGGGTCGGGCGGAAGATGTCGTCAGACAGGTCTGCAGTCTTACCAGTATCAACCCCGGCAAGGAATGGGTGTCGGTGCCACCAGCTTTTAAGTGCACTTTCTCCTGCATTATCACACTCAACAGACGGTGCAGAGAGCAGAACCCTGCCGCTGTAAATGCAGAGGTTAACGCGCTCATCTATGAACACTCACATAGTCCCGAAGTGCTCATCTATACAGATTGATCTGTTGTAAAGCAGCAGAGAAGTGCGTGGGCATTTACAGCCCGTTCAGCGGGCCGAACCGTTCAAGAATCCAGTGGTGCCCACTCTATGACCACGAGCAGCATGACGATGGAGGTGATGGCAGTTACACAGGCTTTCATATGGCTGGAATCACAGCATTATATCAACGTGTGTGTACTAAGTGATTCAATGAGCATGATTCAGAAGGTCGAAGCTGGATCTGTACGTAGACAGTGGACTGAGTCGCTGCGGAAGTCTGTTGTCCGTAAAGTCACCTTCATCTTCGTCCCGGGACACGCGGGAGTCGAGGGAAATGAACGAGCTGATAAACTGGTTGGCTCTGCACCCCCCGGTAGATGGCCAGCCCATGGATCGTGCCGATGTTATTAACGTCCTCAAAGATATGGCGAGAACAGAGGACTTTGACGTCAGTGATTCCACATCGCTGCCCAGGATGAAAAACTTGGGAGTAAGAATCGGCACAGCCAGACGCGAGAGGTACATCGGGAAAACAAAGCGCCTTGTCAACCAACACAGAACTAGCACTATTAGCCACCGGACGCTGATGCAAATGCTGCGGGGAGGATCTGAGCACCTATGGACATGTCCGGAGTGCAATGAAGATACCCCAACTGATAACTGATAACATCAAAGATATGGCCACACCTTGACATCTTTCAGCCAGGACATGCTTTTCAGCCCAGTTAGTTTATGGATAACTTATGACTGTGTCTCATCATTCCTCTCATGCCGACAGTCTTGGGGCAACTCATATCTTTGCAGCCGGCATATTAGTCAAGCTGATAGTGTCAAGCGCAGGTTTCAGGACTGGGCTTGTGGGCTGCGACAGTGAGGTGAAAGACTGGCCACCAATTCCCCCGTACATCCAGGCCTGGGTTTGTGGGCTGCAATACTGGAGTGAACGACTGGCCACCAATTCTCCCCTACATCCAGGCCTGGGCTTGTGGGCTGCGACAGTGGGGTGAAAGACTGGACACCAATTCTCCCCTACATCCAGGCCTGGGCTTGTGGGCTGCAAGACTGGCCACCAATTCTCCCGTACATCCAGGCCTGGGCTTGTGGGCTGCGACAGTGGGGTGAAAGACTGGCCACCAATTCTCCCCTACATCCAGGCCTGGGCTTGTGGGCTGCAATACTGGAGTGAACGACTGGCCACCAATTCCCCCGTACATCCAGGCCTGGGTTTGTGGGCTGCGACAGTGAGGTGAAAGACTGGCCACCAATTCTCCCCTACATCCAGGCCTGGGCTTGTGGGCTGCAATACTGGAGTGAACGACTGGCCACCAATTCCCCCGTACATCCAGGCCTGGGCTTGTGGGCTGCAATACTGGAGTGAACGACTGGCCACCAATTCCCCCGTACATCTAGGCCTGGGCTTGTGGGCTGCAATACTGGAGTGAACGACTGGCCACCAATTCCCCCGTACATCCAGGCCTGGGCTTGTGGGCTGCGACAGTGGGGTGAAAGACTGGCCACCAATTCCCCCGTACATCCAGGCCTGGGCTTGTGGGCTGCAATACTGGAGTGAACGACTGGCCACCAATTCTCCCCTACATCCAGGCCTGGGTTTGTGGGCTGCGACAGTGGGGTGAAAGACTGGCCACCAATTCTCCCCTACATCCAGGCCTGGGCTTGTGGGCTGCGACAGTGGGGTGAAAGACTGGACACCAATTCTCCCCTACATCCAGGCCTGGGCTTGTGGGCTGCAAGACTGGCCACCAATTCCCCCGTACATCCAGGCCTGGGCTTGTGGGCTGCGACAGTGGGGTGAAAGACTGGACACCAATTCTCCCCTACATCCAGGCCTGGGCTTGTGGGCTGCAAGACTGGCCACCAATTCCCCCGTACATCCAGGCCTGGGCTTGTGGGCTGCGACAGTGGGGTGAAAGACTGGACACCAATTCTCCCCTACATCCAGGCCTGGGCTTGTGGGCTGCAAGACTGGCCACCAATTCCCCCGTACATCCAGGCCTGGGCTTGTGGGCTGCAATACTGGAGTGAACGACTGGCCACCAATTCTCCCCTACATCCAGGCCTGGGTTTGTGGGCTGCGACAGTGGGGTGAAAGACTGGCCACCAATTCTCCCCTACATCCAGGCCTGGGCTTGTGGGCTGCAATACTGGAGTGAACGACTGGCCACCAATTCTCCCCTACATCCAGGCCTGGGTTTGTGGGCTGCGACAGTGGGGTGAAAGACTGGCCACCAATTCTCCCGTACATCCAGGCCTGGGCTTGTGGGCTGCGACAGTGGGGTGAAAGACTGGCCACCAATTCCCCCATACATCCAGGCCTGGGTTTGTGGGCTGCGACAGTGGGGTGAAAGACTGGCCACCAATTCCCCCATACATCCAGGCCTGGGTTTGTGGGCTGCGACAGTGGGGTGAACGACTGGCCACCAATTCCCCCGTACATCCAGGCCTGGGCTTGTGGGCTGCGACAGTGGGGTGAAAGACTGGCCACCAATTCCCCCATACATCCAGGCCTGGGCTTGTGGGCTGCAATACTGGAGTGAACGACTGGCCACCAATTCTCCCCTACATCCAGGCCTGGGTTTGTGGGCTGCGACAGTGGGGTGAAAGACTGGCCACCAATTCTCCCCTACATCCAGGCCTGGGCTTGTGGGCTGCAATACTGGAGTGAACGACTGGCCACCAATTCTCCCCTACATCCAGGCCTGGGTTTGTGGGCTGCGACAGTGGGGTGAAAGACTGGCCACCAATTCTCCCGTACATCCAGGCCTGGGCTTGTGGGCTGCAATACTGGAGTGAACGACTGGCCACCAATTCCCCCGTACATCTAGGCCTGGGCTTGTGGGCTGCAATACTGGAGTGAACGACTGGCCACCAATTCCCCCGTACATCTAGGCCTGGGCTTGTGGGCTGCGACAGTGGAGTGAACGACTGGCCACCAATTCCCCTGTACATCCAGGCCTGGGCTTGTGGGCTGCAATACTGGAGTGAACGACTGGCCACCAATTCCCCCGTACATCTAGGCCTGGGCTTGTGGGCTGCGACAGTGGGGTGAAAGACTGGCCACCAATTCCCCCGTACATCCAGGCCTGGGCTTGTGGGCTGCAATACTGGAGTGAACGACTGGCCACCAATTCCCCCGTACATCTAGGCCTGGGCTTGTGGGCTGCGACAGTGAGGTGAAAGACTGGACACCAATTCCCCCGTACATCCAGGCCTGGGCTTGTGGGCTGCAACAGTGAGGTGAAATACTGCCCACCAATTCTCCCCTACATCCGGGCCTGGGCTTGTGGGCTGCGACAGTGGGGTGAAATACTGGCCACCAATTCTCCCCTACATCCAGGCCTGGGCTTGTGGGCTGCAAGACTGGCCACCAATTCTCCCCTACATCCAGGCCTGGGCTTGTGGGCTGCGACAGTGGGGTGAAATACTGGTCACCAATTCTCCCATACATCCATGCGTGCAATATGTGATGATCCAAACATTTCACAGACCCATCAAAGAATCTGCTTTGGGGCAAATTAAAAAAAAATTATAATTTTGCCAGTTCTTTGCTTCTTCTGCTTGAAGAGTTTAGTTGTACCTAAGATTTTATCTGGTCCTTCCTCTTCTACTCGAAGAAGATTAGAAGAAGAAGAAAACATTCAGTAGAAAGTACAGAATAAGAAGCCAACTAGTCTTTGCTCAAATGTGACATGTTGACATACAAATGTGACATGTTGACATACAAATGTGACATGTTGACATACAAATGTGACATGTTGACATACAAATGTGACATGTTGACATACAATTGCGACATGTTGACATACAATTTCAAATAAATGACACTAAAATAACACAACTGGTTCAATTGTGACATGTTGACATACAAATGTGACATGTTGACATACAAATGTGACATGTTGACATACAATTGTGACATGTTGACATACAATTGTGACATGCTGACATACAATTTCAAATAAATGTTACCAAAATAACACAACCAGCTCAATTGTGACATGTTGACATACAATTTCAAATAAATGACACCAAAATAACACAACCGGTTCAACTGAATAAGAAAATATAATTCATCAGACATGTTATTAAGCATGTACAAACAAAAGAATTATATTTTAAGTTAATATAAAAATGCAACCAACGATAACAAATATTTACATCTTAACTGAAAGAAATAAAAAGACAAGGAAACCCATAATGATTTGAGTGTTACTTCACACATGATCAGGTCACTGGTTCACATCACATAAAAATTGGAGTGTGACTTCACATATGATCAGGTCACTAATTCACATCAGTATGTGAACAGAGACGTAAAGAAGAAAACCCAATTCTAACCGGATGTTACACCAAATATAAACAAAATCAAGGGAAATGAAAGAATGTTCTGAGTATTCATTGTACAAGTGGGCTTCAAATGAAAACCTGAAAAGTGTGATGGAAATTGCAATAACCATGCCATTGTTTTGTAATCTGTCAATATTGTTCTTAAGGATGTCAAGCACGTGACATCATGGTACAGACAAACATGGTGATGACATAAGGACAGTTTAAAGATGGCTGTCTCACTTTTGACATACACCAAAAAGGATCAGTGTTCTATTATCTGGTTTTTTATCAGTGAAGTTAGTTAGTTAGTTAGTCGACAGATCATCCTCGTTGCACATCGGACCATTCAGTCCATAAGTGCTCGGATCCCCTCCTCAGCAAATCCCGCAGCGTGTAGCGGCTAACGACGCCAGTTCTGTGTTGGTTTATCAATCTTCTTTGGCTTCCTGCGTAGTGTTCTTGTTTGGCCACCCCTCTTTTAATTTGCTGCTCTCGCAGTCTGGCCATTGTTGTAGATTCACAGTCATCACTTGGTTCTTGCAAAAGTCTCACTTCTCGTAGAGCATTCAGAATGTCAGCCTGGTCCATGGCGCGTCCGCCCTCAACAGTAGCCTCACCTGCGAGCTTGTCAGCCCGCTCATTTCCTTGTATTCCCGCATGCCCTGGCACGAAGATGAAACTAATCTTTGCCAGCCGAGACCGCTTCAGAGGCAACAACCATTCTCTTCGGATCGACCCCTCCTCTATCCTCTTGATCATGTTCATTGAGTCGCTAAGGAAACAAGCCCTAGTGAATGTCTGTGTCTCGAGCCATGTTATTGCTTTACTTACTGCCATGACTTCCATGGTCAGGCTACTTGTGGTTTCAGTGAAAGCACCAGAGTCCTCCTTCACAATTCTCCCTCCGGCCCGAGCTGTAAAGGCCCATGAGCTTCTCACATGTCGGATGACCGACCCATCTGTGTAGATGACCGCGTCACTGTCTAGCGAATTCTCGAAAATCAACGCTTGTACTTCAGCCTCAACAGCAGCCGGATTTTCTTGTCTGCATTTTCTATCTAGTTGGATGCAAACTGAAAAGGATGTGCAGAAGTCTGTTGGCACTTGCACCCACTCCTCGCCAGGTTCTAAGTCCTCAAGTGAACACACCTGTTGAAGAATGTCCTCGGCTTGACCCATCCACGACCGTCCTCTTTTTAACCTGCTGCCCTTCACCTTCCTAATTTCACTATGCAGTGGATGCTGTGTGTTTGCGTTAATTCTGAGGTAGGCGCGTGCCCTGCAAACTTGCATTCTCTCTTCAATGGTTGGAAAATCAAGAAGGTAGCGCATCGCCCTGCATGCTGTATCTCTTGTACATCCAAGAATAATGCGCATAGCTTCATTCTGTATCCTTTCCATCCTTTCTATCTGCTTATGGCTGACAGTCAGGATTGCCATTGCATACTCCAAAACAGACATGACCAGCCCCTCGTACAGAAGACATAGATGGCGCTGCTCACAGTTTGCTGCCGCCATCACCCGCATCGCTGCCAAACCCCGCTTGGCCTTTGTTATCACCTGGTCTATGTGCACATTATAAGCAAGGCTTCGATCAAACCGTATCCCCAGGTAATTCATTGCCTGCGTTCTTTCCACCGTCTCTGAACACAGCATTACAGTTGGTGTTGGATTGTTGACAATATGATTATTCAACGAGAACCAAGTCACTGTTGCCTTTGTTGGGTTGACCATTGCCCCAGCTTCATCACACCAAGTACTTATGCGATTGAGTTCGGTTTGTAGCTCCACAGCAACCTCCTCTCTATCCTTACCCTGACGATACACTAAAACATCATCGGCATATGACAATGTCCTGCCAGGTCCAGTGATCTGCTCACTGGTGATTCTCACTGTGTAGGCGTTGAACAGTACCGGAGATAATGGTGATCCCTGTGGTAGGCCAGGATATATTGTTGTTGGTTCCGAAGTCCAACTGCCACATCTAAAAACTACTTTCCGTTGGAAGAGAGCTGCAGCGATCCAACTAAGGAGGAATGGACTTACGTTTAGTTCAAGAAGCTGAAACATTAAAAAATCCAGTGGTACTCTGTTGTATGCGTCCTCAAGATCAATCGCTGCAGCAACGGTTTCAGTGCCTGAGTGGAAACCTTCATAGACATCATGGGCAAAGACTGCTGCATTGGTCCAGGTTTCTCTTTTTGGACGGTACCCACCCAGGGTAGGTGGGAAAACACCTTGCCTCTCTAGTTGGCTTGATATTTTCCTGGCAATTACCTTCTCCAGCAGCTTGCCTATTGTATTCTGCATGGTTATAATTCGATATCCCTGAATTTTCTTGTGGTCTTTGTCAGGCTTCGGCAAGGGAATCAGATAGCTGTGTAACCATTCCTCCTTGATGCTAGCACTCCCTATACTGTTGTTGTACATGTCTGCTAGTTTCTCTAGCTCATTGTCGGTACACCTATTTATGTCGTCGTATCTTATGCCATCAGGACCTGGAGCACTGTTTTTTGATCGTCGAAGCACAGCCTTGATTTCTTGCACTGTCACTGTGTCTTCATCCGAAGTGTTCTGGGCCTTGCATCTGTCTGAGGTGACCTCCTTGGCCAGATTCCGGCCTCCCATGTCTGTCTGGTTGCTCTGCTCAAGGTAGCGTTCAAAGAGGGCTTTGCCCTTGTCCTCGTCAGTCCTCTGCCAGATGAGGTCAGCACCTTGGAAGTCAGAAATGCTCTTATTCTTGACTACACCACTCATGCTTTTATGTAGTCGCCAGAACATATTCAGTGACTTGTCTGTGCTTACTCTTTGACACACCTCTGCCCATTTTTCGCTTTTAACCACCGTGACCAGTTTTTTGAAATAGCTTACTTTTGTGTGCATCTCTCTTTCTAAGTGCAAGCAGGGACTAGGATGACCAGCTCTATTCTTCTTGGCATTTTGCCATCTCCTTACAGCACTACGCTTATCCACCCAAGCCTTCTCCACCTCGAAACTCCACCACGGTGGCTGCTCCCAGCTTTTTTTCCTTTTCTTCCTGCCCTGAAACGTTCTGCGCTTGTCACGTCT
The DNA here is from genome assembly GCA_963921405.1 of Cepaea hortensis. Taxonomy (NCBI): domain Eukaryota; kingdom Metazoa; phylum Mollusca; class Gastropoda; order Stylommatophora; family Helicidae; genus Cepaea; species Cepaea hortensis. The sequence continues at coordinate 167,345,829 of OY992878.1, forward strand.
TATTTTACTCACCACATCTTGCCCTGTACTGTCATACTGGAACGTCTTTACCTTTAGCTTGTGCTGCCTGGTTCTGCCTTTCTCCACCAATATGCTGCATGGGTGGTGGTCGCTGCCATGGTGTCCTAGGACACCCCATCTACACACTGTAGTGAGTGAAGGTGAAACTAGCGCCAGATCAATAGCACTGTCCTCATCGCCTGGACGGCTTGCTGTCCTGGTGACACAGCCACTGTTGATACAAACCAGGTCGATGGTTTCCAGTGCAGTCTCGAGCTCCTCCCCTTGTGTATTGGAGGAAGTGTTTCCCCATGATCTGCCTTTAGCGTTGAAGTCACCACAGAAAATAACATTTCTCTCGTGGCCTAATATGCCACTTAAGCACTGCCACTTCTGGGCGTCCACACTCGCATTGCGGGCATAAACATTAACCAACACGAATGGTGTACTGGAATGAACTCTCAACGCCTGTTATCAGTGAAGTAGTGAAACCTATAGAAATTTATCGGCGAATGAAGGTCCAGTATGCTTGTCTGTCAAACCTGCAAGTGTATAAAGTGGAGTAGGAAGTTTCAAAACGTCATGACTTATGTGATGACTGTTCACGATAGGGGCAGGCAGAGTAGTGACCCCAGAGAATTTTTTTTCTACAGGAATCCAAGCACAGAGCATTGTTTTCTACAGTAATCCAAGCACTTTATCAGCGTTGGAGGACTTGCTTTGATAACAGTAGTAACTACATTAAGAAATTATATGTTTCTTCTTAACATTTTTGCCAGAATATATTCACCAAAAACAAAAGAAACATTTAGGGTTTTCATTTGAAACCCCCTCGTAATTTGAATTCATTCAGCATAAAATAAAATTAAATGGAACTGTCAACTTTACTTGTGTTTTCTGGTATACTATACTTGTGCTTTTTGGTACATGCCACCTGTGCTATTTGGTATACTGCACCTGTGCTATTTGGTATACCTGTGCTTTTTGGTACATGTCACCTGTGCTATTTGATATACTACACCTGTGCTATTTGGTATACCACACCTGTGCTATTTGGTACATGTCACCTGTGCTATTTGGTATACAACACCTGTGCTATTTGGTATACTACACATGTGCTATTTGGTACATGTCACCTGTGCTATTTGGTATACAACACCTGTGCTATTTGGTATTCTAAACCTGTGCTATTTGGTACATGTCACCCGTGCTATTTGGTACTTGTCACCCATGCTATTTGGTATACCACACCTGTGCTGTTTGGTATACTACACCTGTGCTATTTGGTACATGTCACATGTGCTATTTGGTATACTACACCTGTGCTATTTGGTACATGTCACATGTGCTATTTGGTATACTACACCTGTGCTATTTGGTACATGTCACATGTGCTATTTGGTATACTACACCTGTGCTATTTGGTATACTACACCTGTGCTATTTGGTATACTACACCTGTGCTATTTGGTATACAACACCTGTGCTATTTGGTATACAACACCTGTGCTATTTGGTATACTACACCTGTGCTATTTGGTATACTACACCTGTGCTATTTGGTAAATGTCACCTATGCTATTTGGTATACTACACTTGTGCTATTTGCTACATGTCACCTGTGCTATTTGGTATACAACACCTGTGCTATTTGGTACACTACACCTGTGCTATTTGGTACATGTCACCTGTGCTATTTGGTATACTACACCTGTGCTATTTGGTAAATGTCACTTGTGCTATTTGGTATACTACACCTGTGCTATTTGGTACATGTCACCTGTGCTTTTTGGTATACTACACCTGTGCTATTTGGTACATGTCACCTGTGCTATTTGGTATACTACACCTGTGCTATCTGGTACATGTCACCTGTGCTATTTGGTATACTACACCTGTGCTATTTGGTACATGTCACCTGTGCTTTTTGGTATACTACACCTGTGCTATTTGGTACATGTCACCTGTGCTTTTTGGTATACTACACCTGTGCTATTTGGTATACCACACCTGTGCTATTTGGTATACTACACCTGTGCTATTTGGTACATGTCACCTGTGCTTTTTGGTATACTACACCTGTGCTATTTGGTATACCACACCTGTGCTATTTGGTATACTACACCTGTGCTATTTGGTATATGTCACCTGTGCTTTTTGGTATACTACACCTGTGCTGTTTGGTATACTACACCTGTGCTATTTGGTATACCACACCTGTGCTATTTGGTATACTACACCTGTGCTATTTGATACATGTCACCTGTGCTGTTTGGTACACAATCCCATAAGTTAATATGACATGAAGAACAACATCCCAACAAAACCAAATCTCTATGAAAGTTTAACAGAAAGACTAGAATATTAACACATGCAAACAATTCTTTCAGCAAACATGAGAGAATGTAACTGATGCAACGAACGAACAAACTTTATTTTCAAAGGGTCACATAATGGGCATGCAGGCCTGTTTTATGTTCGGCCCTTCCAATCACTCATCTTTTGTTAATCATTGTGCATGTTACATTCACATAGGAAAAAACAAAAATATTGTCAAATGAATGTTGTAAACATAAGCAATGCATATTACCATGTTATGAGACAGGCAGAGACACATTCATAAACACACACATACAATCCTTCATACATACTTGCATCAGTTACCCATAACTCTCACAGTACACACTCTATAATACACAAAAAACACACTCCCTTGCATACACATATACTTTCTCACAATCACAAACTCACTAACAAAAGTTTATTTATTTATTTATTTACTCTCTCTCTCTCACTCACTCCCGCCCGCGCATGTACACACACACAGTCTCTTGTATAAACTGCAATGCCCTTTTTTTAAAAGTTGACTCAGTGGTCCATAAAGCTTATCTGTCAATGTTGTTTTTTTAGGCCAGAAGGTTTGCCTAGGTGTGTATGCATGCAAATGCAGCTATTGAGCTGTTATGAAACAATTCTTACAAACAACTGTACATTATGTTAATACAAAGAATATCAATACTGGTGAGGTCCTCTAAAGAAATCATATTGTATCACGCATGTTGATAATATTAATCTCATAACAAATAATACATGACAATCAAGGGGACACCACCACAATGATTATCAAAGGAGGAGTTTTTGGGCAGTCAAAGGTCAAAGAGCCAGATTGACAGTGCACTGAACATAACAGTCTAAGACAGTGATTCTCAACAGGTGGGGAATTTCCCCCAGGGGGGAATGAAGATTATATCAAGATCGAGTTAATACAAGAACCAATTACTTAATATTGTTTTTCCCTCCATACTTTACAGTTCTGTACTCCTCGCCCTTCTGATATTCGTCTTATAACGTAAGTAGACCCACAAATCACGCTTTATGTAGACGTTTAAACTTGTTCTAGTATGTGTTATTAAAGTTCGCTTCCATTTTTACGTATACTATGTAGGGGCAGAGTGGGGGAGGGGGGATTTATAGGGAGGAAATACGAAAGGGGAGTAATGACATTCTCAACATGTGAAGGGGGCATGGGCCAAAAAAGGTTGAGAACCACTGGTCTAAGGGATACACCTAGAGCACATGTGGGCAGATGTGAATTGTTATTTACATGTGTGGTGTCAAATGAGGGGCATCCATTGAGAGATTGTAATGCAATGGATGATATGAATGCCAAACACAGACAATCAGACAAGTTGAGAAACATCTAATGGCAGTGGAAACATGGTTTCTAAGGAAAATGCAAATAATACAATAAACGGACAGAAAAATAAATGAGCAATCCTACAAAAAAAGTCTCAGTTGATTCCAGAAATTAGATCTAGACAGTCGCGATGTTCTGGACATGTTATGATGAGAAATTAACTGGAAAATTTAGTGACAACTGGCAAGATTGATGGTGAAAAGGGAAAGGCAAAGAGATAAATATTTGAATGACTTTGCCAGACAGCATATCTGAGACAAGAAGATAAATCTGATCTAAGATGGCCCACTCATATAGGCACAGAACATGATGATGATGATAAATACAAGAGGCGAAACTTGCACATGTTTTCTGTCTACTAATGTAAACTGTACATGTTTTACTTACACATTTAAATCTAACCTCTGATACTCAGAACACCCTGGACACATACAAACTGAATATAGCACAAAAACACCAGTATCAAGTGATGGATTTCAAGCATACAACAGATCAACCACCTGTCTGTAATGTACATATTCACACTGTACCATATCTAAGGGATGAATAGATTAACCAGCTGTCTGTAATGTACACATTCACAGTGTACCATATCTAAGAGATTAATGGATTAACAACCTGTCTGTAATGTACACACATTCACTAAGAGATGAATACCTATCCTTCTCTGTCACTCTGCTTCGACTCTAAGACAAAGAGGATACACAATAGGCTCTGGTATATAGGACTAGATCATGCAGACTGTCTCACCACTGGACCAAGACATCAAAGGTGGCTGACAGGTGAGAGGAATGACCAGGTGTATGGCAGTCATGCTAGTGAGAACTCAATGCTGAGAGTCAGTTATAGAAACAGCAATGCCAGTGAGAACTCAATGCTGAGATAGTCAGTTACAGAAACAGCAATGCCAGTGAGAACTCAATGCTGAGATAGTCAGTTACAGAAACAGCAATGCCAGTGAGAACTCAATGCTGAGATAGTCAGTTACAGAAACAGCAATGCCAGTGAGAACTCAATGCTGAGGTAGATAGTTACAGAAACAGCAATGCCAGTGAGAACTCAATGCTGAGATAGTCAGTTCAGAAACAGCAATGCCAGTGAGAACTCAATGCTGAGGTAGATAGTTACAGAAACAGCAATGCCAGTGAGAACTCAAATACTGAGATAGCCAGTTACAGAAACAGCAATGCCAGTAAGAACTCAATGCTGAGGTAGCCAGTTACAGAAACAGCAATGACAGTGAGAACTCAATGCTGAGGTAGATAGTTACAAAACAGCAATGCCAGTGAGAACTCAATGCTGAGGTAGCCAGTTACAGAAACAGCAATGCCAGTGAGAACTCAATGCTGAGGTAGATAGTTACAGGCGCAGCAATGCCAGTGAGAACTCAATGCTGAGATAGCTAGTTACAGAAACAGCAATGACAGTGAGAACTCAATGCTGAGATAGCTAGTTACAGAAACAGCAATGCCAGTGAGAACTCAATGCTGAGATAGCTGGTTACAGAAACAGCAATGACAGTGAGAACTCAATGCTGAGATAGCTAGTTACAGAAACAGCAATGCCAGTGAGAACTCAATGCTGAGATAGCTAGTTACAGAAACAGCAATGCCAGTGAGAACTCAATGCTGAGATAGCTAGTTACAGAAACAGCAATGACAGTGAGAACTTAATGCTGAGGTAGATAGTTACAGAAACAGCAATGCCAGTGAGAACTCAATGCTGAGGTAGATAGTTACAGAAACAGCAATGCCAGTGAGAACTCAATGCTGAGGTAGCCAGTTACAGAAACAGCAATGACAGTGAGAACTCAATGCTGAGGTAGCCAGTTACAGAAACAGCAATGACAGTGAGAACTCAATGCTGAGATAGCTAATTACAGAAACAGCAATGCCAGTGAGAACTCAATGCTGAGGTAGCCAGTTACAGAAACAGCAATGACAGTGAGAACTCAATGCTGAGGTAGCCAGTTACAGAAACAGCAATGCCAGTGAGAACTCAATGCTGAGATAGCTAGTTACAGAAACAGCAATGCCAGTGAGAACTCAATGCTGAGGTAGATAGTTACAGAAACAGCAATGCCAGTGAGAACTCAATGCTGAGGTAGATAGTTACAGAAACAGCAATGCCAGTGAGAACTCAATGCTGAGATAGCTAGTTACAGAAACAGCAATGCCAGTGAGAACTCAATGCTGAGATAGCTAGTTACAGAAACAGCAATGACAGTGAGAACTCAATGCTGAGGTAGATAGTTACAGAAACAGCAATGCCAGTGAGAACTCAATGCTGAGGTAGATAGTTACAGAAACAGCAATGCCAGTGAGAACTCAATGCTGAGATAGCTAGTTACAGAAACAGCAATGCCAGTGAGAACTCAATGCTGAGATAGCTAGTTACAGAAACAGCAATGACAGTGAGAACTCAATGCTGAGGTAGATAGTTACAGAAACAGCAATGCCAGTGAGAACTCAATGCTGAGGTAGATAGTTACAGAAACAGCAATGCCAGTGAGAACTCAATGCTGAGATAGCTAGTTACAGAAACAGCAATGCCAGTGAGAACTCAATGCTGAGATAGCTAGTTACAGAAACAGCAATGCCAGTGAGAACTCAATGCTGAGATAGCTAGTTACAGAAACAGCAATGACAGTGAGAACTCAATGCTGAGGTAGATAGTTACAGAAACAGCAATGCCAGTGAGAACTCAATGCTGAGGTAGATAGTTACAGAAACAGCAATGCCAGTGAGAACTCAATGCTGAGATAGCTAGTTACAGAAACAGCAATGCCAGTGAGAACTCAATGCTGAGATAGCTAGTTACAGAAACAGCAATGACAGTGAAAACTTAATGCTGAGGTAGATAGTTACAGGCGCAGCAATGCCAGTGAGAACTCAATGCTGAGATAGCTAGTTACAGAAACAAAATGCCAGTGAGAACTCAATGCTGAGATAGCCAGTTACAGAAACAGCAATGACAGTGAGAACTCAATGCTGAGATAGCTAGTTACAGAAACAGAATGCCTTGCAATGAAAACATGGAAACAAAAACGTGACCTAAAGCAGTGTCCTCCTAGGGGTCTATGATATGACAGTGTCATCAGACTTTGTAGGCCTGAATGCACGGAGCAATTGGTGGCCCGTCGTTCCCTCACTTCCGCGGGCGTCAAACATGTGTGCGGCTGTGCCCATGACATTATCAAAGCAGCTCGCTATCAACTTTGCTAATGGGCTGGCTGCCTTGTAATGAAGTTCAAACAAACTTATTTCACATGTCAAAATGTGATATGTGACACCCAGTTTTCTGTGTATTTACACATGTACAAATCAGAAAAGATTGCATTATAAGAACAGTTGATCTAATTCATATAAAAGAGAAACTGAGGCCACAAAATCAAACACAAAGCCATTATAATGTCACTCTGTACAAGACAAATCAAAAATACATGTCAAAAATAGAGACATAAGAAAATATAAAAATACTCCATAAAACATGGATTAACAAAGAATATGAATATAAACTTTCAAAGAGAGACAATACTTTTTGTCTTACACTCAAAAGGAATGCTTTGTACTTAATTTTTTTTTTTTAAACGAACTGAATCATTACAAATAAATGCACAAACATTTTTCATGCAATAACAATAACTGGAATGATGGTCATAATTGTTACATCTTAAAAATAACATCTTTGGTAGAAAATCAAATTACATAAATAAATCTCACGAAAGAAAATAGAAATAAAAACAGCATGCAAAGTGAATGAGGCTACAGAAATAATACATCATTCTTTACATTCATACTTAATTCTTAAAAATCAACATTTTCTCAGTATGTTCATGTCTATTCCCATAACATCCTCCGATCTGTCAATAACCTAGCTGGCAGAGGTGATCAGATTTCCACACAACCCTCAGTTTCTAGATACAGGTGTAACATGGCTTTTCATATGTGAATGGTACAAGTGATATTTGCCAAAACCTCTGAAAGAATATGACACATATTCTGACATGAAGACGTACCATGCACAGACATCAACATTTCCTTAATTAAAACAACTACAGGCCTCTCAAACAACGTCCAGAATAGACACTACTATATCGGCCATGTGTGTGTGTTTTATGATTTGCAGAAATATGGATTCTATTCTATACAAGTTTTCAATAGTTGATCCTCTAACGAGTACTGCAGTGTCTGAGAAATGAGAGTTTCTGGCACCTGGCTCTCATAGCTCAAAGAAATGAGAGTTTCTGGCACCTGGCTCTCATAGCTCAAAGAAAAAATCAAAACTACACCTCCATGTGATAGCAGACAGAAAACACATCAGTGTGGCAAATACAACTCTGGGGACAGAGTATCCCCTGGGATAAGTGGACACGTCTGGGATGCCCTGTGTTTTTAGCTAGAGTCAAACAGAGGGTCTTGGGCATGTAATAACATATGATACCAGTAATAACATCTAGAGAGGTTTACAATGCATTAAAGATGAGAATTGTCAAATGTTATGTGTTGTGGACAATGAACAAGCAATTAGAAAGTTGAATAGCGGCCAAGGAGATGTCGTAATTCATGGAAACAAAAACAGGAAAGCTGGTGAAGAATGGAGAATCCTCCTGATGGGTTGTGATGAGAGCGATGTTCTGCAGAGCACTTGCTATATGATGGAGAGTCTATGATATCAGATGAGAGATACTGTATCACAGAGATATATGATATCAGATGAGAGATACTGTATCACAGAGATCAAGAACACAGATCTACATGATGGTGAGTCTATGATATCAGATGAGAGATTCTGAATCCCAGATATCAAGAACACAGATCAGCAAGCAAGAACTGCACTTGATCAACTGAAAAACATCCCATGAACTACATCACTACCATTGGAAGTTACAGAAAAGAATTCTTGCATGTTACATTGAAGCAATTTTAACATATGGTTGTATTACATTGAATCAATTTTAACATATTGTTGTGTTACATTGAACTAATTATAACATATGGTTGTGTTACAGTGAACCAACTTTAACATGGTTGTAAATCCTGGAATGCTGAAATACATTAGACAGTTAAAATAAGTAATCTTAATCCTTTGACAGAGGTTAAGACAAAGACAACTTATCACACACACACCACAACAGGGCTGTCACATTTTATGAGAACAGAAACAACTCAAACATATTGTAACTAGATAAAGGACAAACTGAGAAGTTTCTTGATTGTCTTTCATAATAGCATGGACACATTTTATCAGAATATGAGGGGAAGTCATTAAGTAACAGACATTTTACAAATGATTGTACAATGTGAACCAGAAATTGTGTGGGTGTTATTTCTTCACAAAGTCTCTCCCTGGAAACACACTGGCTCCACTTGTCCACTAGCTGGTTGATGCCTTCTAGGAACAAGTTTTTGGGTGTGGCCTTAAACTAATATTACCTGTCTTTATGACCTTGTTGTCATCTGCAAATCTCTGACCCCACACATTTCTTTCAATTGAAAGTCCAATGGTGCAAAGTCGGGACTGTTTGCTGAATGTTTCAAGACCTCACATTCCAGAGCATGCAGTAAATCCACCGAATGCGTACGAGGGCAGGCATTGTTGTGCAGCAACAATACTCATTCTGGGAGAAGAGAAATGCCTGGCATTTCTATCATATCATGGGCTTTAATTTGTTTACTAGCATGTCACCGTATCGAGCACAAGTCAGTTTCACCCCTGCCTTGGAAATGCACCAATATAGGGCCCTTGACATCCCAACAGATGGTCATCATGTCACTCCTAGCTAATTCCTGCATCTTGTTTTTCCATGACCCTTTGATTTCCATTTTGAAATCTTTATGCACATTCTTACACTCTCCCCTGACTCAAATGACCATCTCCATAACGAGCCATCACTCTTCTGTAGATTTCACAAGGTTTCAAACCCCTTGACCACACTAAACAAAAAGTAATAACGCTGCGTTCTTCTACAGTGCAATTCAATAGTAGGTCAGCCATTCTACAAATGCTAATGAGCATATGCAAACTGCCCAATCCTCACAACCTCTACATGGGGTATTGCTTAAGAGCCATTTTGTGTTCTGTAATATGTTTCAGTGTCCATATTCTTTATAAAAAAATTAATGTTACTTAATGACTTTTCCTCGATTATTCTGTTAAAGACCAGAAGATATGGAGGAACTTTATCATCCACACCAACTAACAAGGCAAATGCTGATGATTCTGTACATTTCTACAATCAGTCAAATATGATACCAAACCCAATTATATAATCGCAGCTAGAATAACTGACTATGTTGCTCTCATGGCAACAAGTGAAATGCTAGCCACTGATGCCTGTCAGTGACAGGAACACGCATGCCAGTGTTCACAGGACAGTCTCTAGAGCTACACAACTGTCAAACTGAACATGAGAAACAATCATAAATGCTGGCTCATAAGTAAGTGGTTGACAAAGTTGGAATATTTTGAATACATATATTACACATGCTTGTTCTGAATTTCGTTTACCAATTAGCAAAAAGAAGACACAAATTATGTCACAAGGTGCACATGGGGTACCATCAATCTTTATTGACGACGCCAAACTGGAGATAGTAGACCATTTTACATATCTAGGATCAGAAGTAAATAGAAATTATCCCTTGATCAGGAAATCAACATCAGGATCGGTAAGGCAGCAACAACAATGAACAGGTTAAGAAAAAGAGTCTGAGAGAACAGGAAGATTACTGTCAAAACAAAAGTCCTTGTCTATCAAGCCTATGCCCTTAGTACTCTTTTTATGGCAGTGAAGCCTGGACAACTTACTCATACCAAGAGAAATGTTTAAACAGCTTTCATATGCGGTGTCTGTGAAGAATACTTGGTATTAATTGGCAAGACAAAATCACAAATACTGAAGTATTGGAAAGATCAGGTTGTGTGACGTCTTCGCAGATTTAGATGGATAGGACACGTTAGGAGGATGGATGATGGTAGAATACCAAAGGCCATCTTTTTTGGTGAATTACAGACCGGTAAGAGATCTCAGGGTCGGCCTCTACTACGATACAAAGATGTGTTAAGCGGGACATGATTGATACAGGCATTGATAATGCACATTGGAGCAAGTCGCCGCTGATCATGTTGCATGGAGGGCAAATATCAGAAATGGAATAAAGACAAAGGAGAAAATGATTGCAAATAAGTCACACACTGAGCGTGCATGACGCAAGATGGTGCATGACGGTGGAAATGACCATATGTTCACATGCATCCACTGTGGTCGAACATTTACAGCAAGAATTGGCCTGATCAGCCGCATTCGCTACCACCATGGATTGTAGTTATGCCTTTTTGAAGCACAATGTAAACTAACTATCGTCTGTCAAGACAACAAGGTGCCAAGGTGCAAGAGTTATATTACACATAGGACATGAGTGATGGGAGCTATGAAAGACAGCAGTGCCTCCGAAGTCCCAGTCACAAAGATCAAGCCTCACACAGCTAATGCAACTGGTTCCACCCACAAAGTCACACAACAGACCATCAACACATCTAAATCATTTATAAAAACATATCTAAGACTTTGACGCCAGTAAATCCACATCATTGTCAAGAATGAGAGACTTGGGAGTAAGAACTGGCTTGACCAGACATAGAGGCATATCGGGAGAATGAAGCATCTCGTTAACTAACTATTAGCCGCCTTACGCTTATGCATTTGTTTGGGGGGGGGGGGGGGAATCTGAGCACCGATGGACATATCCAAGTGCAGGGACAATACCCCAACAGATAACAGATATCTCAGTCATGATAACAGATATGTCATTTATGTGACATCACTAAATGCACCTATAACCTTTCACAGACAAAGTCATCACTATCATTGGCACCTTGTCGTCTTGACAGACGATAGTTTGTAAGGGATGGAGTTATTGCCTCTTCATAGCACAAAGCCTGGGCTAAAATATAGAGATCATGTGTTGCCCATGCAGCATGATCCCTCTCTCGGCCTGCCTAGTTCACTCCAGAGGAAAGGTAACACCTCTACATCTGAACAAGACAAGCTGCAGAAGCTGCCGGATCAGCAAAGCAATGCTCGAATTGTCCGCCTGTCGGAGCTTCGATCCTAGACCAGCCGCCAACCAAGGCTTAGGGCCTGGTCTGCCCTGCCATGACACTGTCTTTAGGTTGCATTTCCTCGCACCAGGGTAAGGCTTGTACCCTCCCAAATGCGCTCTTCCGCCCGAAGCCGTTGGCACAATGTGGGGTGTTGGGTTTGGTAAGCGCCGCCCAACGTTCGGCGCTAACAGAAAGCAGGTAGTACCGTCTACTGTTATACAGTAGCTCAGTCATATCTGACTAAGACCTGACACAATCCTGACAAAGTCAAACATCTGAATAACAACCATGACACAGAAATAGAAATTGGACGGAAAACTTGTAATCAAAAGTCTAATAATGTGGAGACGTGTGGACACAGCAAAAGAAACTGAGAAAGCATATGGCTGTAACTCTGTCTTTACATTTAAAACACTCAACTGCTGTTTTCTATTTACACAATATCTTAACCAGTTGCATGTGCACATAGAGAATATTGTATTGATTCATAACACAATTAATGACTTCAACTTAAATATGCTTAAATGAAAATGTAATTAAGGCATTTCACATGAACCAAAAATGGAATTAAGGCTTTATACTTGACCATAAAATACAGTTTTGGTCCAGAACATCAACCAAAAATGGAATTAAGGTTTTATGCTACCTCCAAATAGTAAGTTAGATCCTCGACAGCAAACAAAACTACAATATAGGACCTTAACATAAAACAAGAATGAAATGTATGTCCTTTACACCAAACACACAACAATTAAGATCCAACGTATGATACACAACTGAAATTTAAAAAAAACAAACAAAGATGGCATAATGTCTTCAACTCATTCGCAAAATTAATTAAGTTCTTCCATTCTCCATTCAGAGGACAATGGAATTAACATTTACCAGTCAAGACATCATCACAATAATTATCTTCCAGTCATCCAACCACACAAACAAAGAACTCCCTCAACACGATAACAGTGAAATGAATGCAGCCAAAAACACATGGAATGCCTTCATGATGTCCGCTTGCGCCTGCACACCTTTTTATGATCTTTATGCCAGTGTTCTTGCTGACACTTGACACTGCAGTAGGATGTGTTCCAGCAGCAGTGGTACATGGCTTCCTCCTCACAGAACTGGCACTACAGGTAGATGAGAGAAATGTCAAATATTACATCATTAACAAGAATAATAACAACAGATATCAAATCTCGTGTCACCATCAACAACGAACCATGGTTTTCTCCTCTCAGAATTGGACAAATACATCGAATCATCATCATCATCATTAACAACAGTGAACCATGGTTTTCTCCTCTCAGAATTGGACAAATACACAACATCATCATCATATTCATCAACAACAGTAAACCATGGTTTTCTCCTCTCAGAATTGGACAAATACATCGAATCATCATCACCATCAACAACAGTAAACCATGGTTTTCTCCTCTCAGAATTGGACAAATACATCAAATCATCATCATCACAATCATCATCAACAACAGTAAACCATGGTTTTCTCCTCTCACAAATGGACAAATACATCGAATCATCATCATCATCAACAACAGTAAACCATGGTTTTCTCATCTCTGAACTGATGACAGAAGTGGACAAATAGATATCAAATCGATGGCATCATCATCATCAACAACAGTGAACCATGGCTTTCTCCTCTCTGAACTGATGACAGAAGTGGACAAACAGATCTTATCATCATCATCAACAGTGAACCATGGCTTTCTCCTCTCCAAACTGACAACAGAAGTAGAGAAATAGATCTTATCATCATCATCATCATCATCATCATCATCATCATGAACAGTGAAACCATGGCTTTCTCCTGTCCGAACTGACGACAGAAGTGGACAAACAGATCTCACCATCATCATCAACAGTGAACCATGGCTTTCTCCTCTCAGAACTGATGACAGAAGTGGACAAATAGATCTTACCATCATCATCACCTTCAACAGTGAACCAAGAGTTTCTCCTCTCAGAACTGATGTCAGAAGTGGACAAATAGATCTCATCATCATCATCATCATCAAGTGCTAACTGGAGAGGCCTATTATGCTTCTCTGCATCTTGAGATCTCAAACAGCACGTAACAATTCATGTGCTGATACCTTTCTGTGCCATGATAAAGGTTGTCATCAATAACCTTGTTGTCTTCTTTTACCTCTTGTTTCATAAATCTGTCCAGCGGTTGCAACATGTTCCAGTTTCTGTCTTCTCATATTTTGGCCAGATAGTGATGAAGTCCTCATTCTGGTTGTGTTTGTGTCTTAGCCTCTGTCACAACACACAGATGACTTATTTTAGCTGCCCAAGACATGTTCAGCATTCTTCTATACACTCATTATCTCTGAGACCTGAAGAGATCATTTGGTTTGTTGACTCCATCCATCATGTGCCATGCCAATAAGCGTGGGTGGTCATGTACTGTCATGTCACTTGATCACCAGAGTCGTGGATCAGCTCTATGTTTCTGTCTCAACCATGCCATGTGGCCAAGCCATCCAGGTATTTATTCTCAGTTTTCCCCTGGGTCTCTTCCCTTCGATCTTGCCAGTCGTCACCAAGTTTTCCAATTCATTTCTTCTCATGAAATGCCCAAAAAATGTTGACTGTCTACGTCTAATGTCTCTAATCAGTTTACAATCTTCATTTGTTTCTTGAAGGACTTATTCATTGGTTTTTCTGTCTGTCCATGGTATTCTTTGCATTTTCCTCAGAAACCACATTTCCACATCCATCAGCTGTTTTTCAGCTTGACTGCTTATTGTCCAAGCTTCACATCCATACAAAAGTATAGGTTCTATGCAGCACTTCAACACTCTTTTTCTCGTTTCAATTGATATCTTTTTATTGGTCAGTATGTTTTTCATCTTGCAAAAGGCTACCTTCGCCATGGCGATTCTTGTTCTAATCTCTTCAACGCATCTCCCATCAGATGTTATGACTGTGCCGAGATAACTGTACCGATTCACTTGCTTAAGAATATGCCCATCTACTCGTATATCACATTGTGGTATTTCCTTCTTCCCAGTGACGACCATAATCTGTGTCTTCTTAATATTCAGTTCTAACCCTAGTTGTTCACTGTGTGCAACTACTACAGCATCTACTAAATTGTGCAGGTGTGTTGACTATTGTCAAGGATTCACAAGCATATGTTAAAATTGTTTCTTTGTAACATGCAAGAGTTACTGACCTAACATCCAATGACAGAAATGTGTAACAAAAAAAGTTCTTTGTTTTATGAAATGCAGTGTTTGCTGATCCAATTCTGTTTTTCTATCTCTGTGATACATCTGCCATCTGGTGTTATCTCTGTGATACATCTGACATCTGGTGTTATCTCTGTGATACACCTTCCATCTGATGTTATCTCTGTGATACATCTGCCATCTGATGTTATCTCTGTGATACACCTTCCATCTGATGTTATCTCTGTGATACATCTGCCATCTGGTGTTATCTCTGTGGTACATCTGCCATCTGGTGTTATCTCTGTGATACACCTTCCATCTGATGTTATCTCTGTGATACATCTGCCATCTGATGTTATCTCTGTGATACACCTTCCATATGATGTTATCTCTGTGATACATCTGCCATCTGGTGTTATCTCTGTGATACATCTGCCATCTGGTGTTATCTCTGTGATACACCTTCCATCTGATGTTATCTCTGTGATACACCTTCCATCTAATGTTATCTCTGTGATTGTGAAACCTGGACTGTTTATCAGTGACATACTAGGAAATTAAACCACTTCCACAGTCTGCCTTAGGAAGCTATTGAAGATTAAATGGCAAGACAAGATCCCAGATACTGAAGTCCTAGAAAGAGCGTCCATGCCCAGTCCACACTCTACTTATGAAGAATTAGGAACAAATAGGTATTGAATTTCCAATTCATATTGTTATATCCTGCTGCAGCCGCTGCTTTTTCTTTCCATTCCATATCATTTAATGAAGAATTAGATTCGTTGGGCTGGTCACTTAACTCGCATGCCAGATCACAGGCTCCCTAAATAAATTTTTTATGGCGAGCTGTGTTGTGATAAACGCTCCCAAGGTGGCCAGAGGAAATGCTTTACACTCTGAAAATCTCACTGAAAGCTTTTGGAATTCATCATGACACCTGGGAGACTGCTGCCAAAGACCGAAATTCGTGGCGTACATCATTACGCAAGGGTGCAGTCACGTGTGAAGTAACCAGGACTGCAAGAGCTGTGAAGAAAAGGCTGGACAGAAAAACCACCGCAGAAGATCCTCCTCCTGGAACGTCAAGCATTCTTTGCCCACATTGTCAAAGAACATTTCGAGCCAAAATAGGCCTTATCAGCCATCTTAGAACTCACGGCTTCATACTTTCAACCACACTGGATGAAATGAAAGGTCATCATCATTCTTGATGGACAAACAACAAACAATTCATCTCTGTGATACATCTTCCATCTAATGTTATCTCTGTGATACATCTTCTATCTGACATTATCCATAGGAAATTTCTATACTTGTTACAAATGAATACTATTGACTTTAATTGTATATCTAGCATGATGTTTCTTTTAATATTGCCTTTTTTCTGTCTTCCTATTATTCAAGCTGAGGCCCATCTTTTCACTTTCTACAACCATTGTATCTATCATTTATTTTCTGTAGTTCCTTCTGACTTGTTGCTATCAAGGCAGTCATCAGCATAATATAAGCTTTTATATTATATACACCAACTGAGATCCCTGTCATTGTTTTAATAGATTTTATTATGTGCTCACTGTACAATGAAAACAATTCAGAGGACAGAAGACATCTTTGTCTGACATCCTTCTTTATGCCCTGAAACTTTCATAAATAGTTGCCGATTTTTACAGCTGCTGTTTGCTGCCAATGTATATTCTTTAATATTCACAAACCTCTGCTATCAATATTTAATTATTCTGGTAGTTTGATTATTTCTTCATGCGCCACACCTTCAAACACTTTTCTATGAAGCATAAGTACAGATATTTTTCTGCTTCTTTAATTCTTTTTATAATTAAAGTTACTTAGTTGCATATCCTTTACAGGACATTGCAGTCAACACCGACATTTTTTGCTGTTGTGATCTCTTGGTAAGTTTACGTTCAGTAGTTTGCCATTGATTTCTGAATGACCGGCACCCATACCATTTTGTAAATAACCAAAGCAATGTGGTCTGCTGCCAATCGCAAGCAGCTGTGTTTCAAACGCAGGTATGCGGGATCACGAACTGCACCTGTAACCCCTTCGCATGAACTGCCTGTAACCCCTTCGCACGAACTGCGCCTGTAACCCTTCGCCACGGACTTTTTATAGCATCCTGAGAATATATATAGCAATTTTTGCCCTTTACCTCGACAAATCCACCCTGTTTATCACCAAAATCCACCTTGTTTATCACTAAAATCCACTTTGTTTATCACCAAAATCCCCCTTTTTTATCACTAAAATCCCCCTTTTTTATCACTAAAATCCACCTTGTTTATCACTAAAATCCACCTTGTTTATCACTAAAATCCCCCTTGTTTATCACTAAAATCCCCCTTGTTTATCACTAAAATCCCCCTTGTTTATCACGAAAATCCACCTTGTTTATCACTAAAGTCCACCTTGTTTATCACTAAAGTCCACCTTGTTTATCACTAAAATCCACCTTGTTTTATCACTAAAATCCACCTTGTTTATCACTAAAGTCCACCTTGTTTTATCACTAAAATCCACCTTGTTTATCACTAAAATCCACCTTGTTTATCACTAAAATCCACCTTGTTTATCACTAATTTGTGATTTACTCATTCCCCCCCCCCCCCCACTTTTCTCATAACTGTTCTCAGTAACAGCTTTGTCTTATGACCCACTTAAGGCCTACTGTGCAAAGATCTATTACATTTAACGCACCTGAATTCCCTGCAAGAGCTATAATTATGCATCCACACCAGTCATTACTATTACTAAGTCGTGTAGTATTGATTTTTCATTTTGTCCATGCCTTTATAATGCATATCTTTTATATTGTTGCCGTTTTCAGTTAGCCTTGAATGATGGGTGAATGATATAATGTATGAAAGAGAGTGATAGAAGGGCAGAATGTAAGACAGGCCTGCGTGCCCAATTCTTAACCCTTAGAAAATAAAGTTTTGTTGTTGTTGTTGTTATCTTAACAGGTCACCAGGAATGTTCCTCTATTACAGACATCATTTACAAATTTGATTATTATTTCAATTACAAAATACCCCAAGGCCTCAATTTCCTCCAATGTAATGCGGTCAAGTCCTGGTGTCTTTCCTTTCTTCTGTAATGTTGTGCCCCCTCAACTTCTGCAGCAAGTACTGGCAAATCTTCACTGCTATCTTGAATATTTGCACCAGCTCTCTTATCATATATTATGTTATTTTGTCTCTTAATGTTGCACCATCCTTTGATTTTAAACATTGTGTGGTATTTCACGTTTCCTATCTATTAAGGCAGTGGTTCTCAACCTTTTTTGGCCTGTGCCCCCCTTCACCATATTTTTAGAATGTCACACCCCCCCCCCCCCCACTTCTTATTTCCTACCTAACCACCCGTCCCCGCCCCTACACAGTATACATAATAATGGAAGCTAAATTTAATAGCACATACTAAAACAAGTCTAGACGTCCACATAAAACGTGATTTGTCTGTCTACTTACTTTATAAAATGAATTTTAGAAGGATGAGACGTACAGAACCGTAAAGTATGAAGGGAAAAACAATATCAAGTAATCGGTTCTTGTACTAACGCGATCTTGAAACAATCTTAACCCCCCCCCCCCCCCCCTGGAAACCCTAAAATTGGGTGGGGGGGGGGAATTCCCCACCGGTTGAGAACCACTGTATTAAGATATTTATTTGTTGGTACATGGAATGTTTTTCTTGTGATTTATCCCAATTTCAGTGCCTTTCTGATTCAGAGACAAGAATTCTAGCCACCAGGCTACAGAGACAACCACTGTGACACTGTACCTGTCCCTAATATCTCTGCCTGTTGTAACACTAGATCTAACTAGATGTTCCGTGCAGTCTTCTTGACAGTCTTCAGGCTGAATCTCATCTTTTCTACAACTAGAACATGACCACCATGGCAGTCTGCTTCTGGCCTATTTTTTGCTCTTACTAAACTGCTCATGAATTTCTCTGGACTCGGTATGTAGTCAACATAATTTTGACCATTATCTTTAGCGCCATTTTGATCCATAATCATTACAAACATAGATAAATGGCTTTCTCCACACAGAACCAGCACTGGGTGTAGACAAAAACACAACACCTGACAACAACAACAACAACAACAACAGTGATACATGGCGTCCTCCTCAACTGGAACTAGAGGTCCCTTGGCAGATATTGTCGTCATATCTAGGCCAAGGCATGATGAAGTGAGGCAGCCATTTCCTTCCTCATCACCTCTTCTCCCTCAACAATTTGCAGACAATTCTTAAAATCATATGCTACCAATTTACAATGTAGTGTTGGCCAACCCCAGATCCATACTGAGCCACAAATATACTCCTGCCACTGATGAGTCCTGAACCATGACCACTGCCTCAATGGGTAAGCATGCTAACCACAATGCTACCTGGCACAACAGGTAGGCAGACAAGGACATATCACCTCACTGTTGTCAATGGCAACAGCGTCTTACAACAGTTGTTTACACGACTGTTCCATTACACATGTCAGGAGGACGCGGGACTAGGCTGTTGCAATGACACAAGTCAATGTAAGAATGTTTCTACACATTTCCTCCTGTCTTCTTGAGGCACTGATCACTTGTATGCAATGCCTCTCCTTCCTCTCCCCTCCCACTGGAGCACAATCCCCCAACCAACTCATAAGGAGCCTTTTGTTGACTTACTTTTCATGATTGGCTGAATTTTGTGGCTAAAGTGTTCTATGGGATGAGATTGCCAGTGTTAGGAATCTCTGACAACATGCATGGCAGGTTACAGTGTTACTATTCTTTGCTTTTCTAACGGGCCCCAGTAACGCTTGACTGATTTGTGTGAAATATTCATGTGACAGGGTTAGCACTACAAGTTAGAAAGTCAGTTGCATGTTTTTTTACAGGATGCTGCACTCAACCCCAGCATTTATTGGCTGTTTGTAATTTACTAGGCAAGTAAACGTAGTTAAGTATTTAGCCACTGATTTATCAAAGGCTGACGCCCCCATACAATGGAAATCAAAGGAAAGCAGTCTGCTTCCAAATTGCTTGTGACTATTTCGAACCCTGGACTTGGTATGTTGAGGAATTATGAAACTGCATCTCATTATCCCCTTTGGCCCAGACGCCAGTTACACTACAAGTCAACAGATTTCATCTGACCAGCACCATGTGATATATGTCAACCATCAAACAGCCTCTCACACAGACACACAGGACAGTCAGTTATAAATGTAACATCCTCCAGCCAGCTGCCTGCCTGAACTTACCCACTGCTTCCTCTTGGCCTGGGAGATGGCCTCCTTGTGTTTGGCAGCCAACTTTTTCATCTCCTCCATGTACTGCTCCCTGGCTCTGTCTTCCCCAGCTCTCCTGGCCTTCTCAACTTCCACCTTCATGCTGGCCAGCGTCCGCTCCACCGCCTGCTGTTTATCTTTCCCAAAATCCTCTTGGAGCTGGGGGAAAAAATTACATAAATAATCCAGCAAGCAATAACAGGGTTATTCTAGAACACAGAAAGTAGCCAGTCCAACCTACCTCACTGAGGTTCAGCCTAGACCCAATCACAGTTAGTAGACAGAAAGTAGCCAGTCCAACCTACCTCACTGAGGTTCAGCCTAGACCCAATCACAGGTAGTAGACAGAAAGTAGCCAGTCCAACCTACCTCACTGAGGTTCAGCCTAGACCCAATCACAGGTAGTAGACAGAAAGTAGCCAGTCCAACCTACCTCACTGAGGTTCAGCCTAGACCCAATCACAGGTAGTAGACAGAAAGTAGCCAGTCCAACCTACCTCACTGAGGTTCAGCCTAGACCCAATCACAGGTAGTACAGTAGACAGAAAGTAGCCAGTCCAACCTACCTCACTGAGGTTCAGCCTAGACCCAATCACAGTTAGTAGACAGAAAGTAGCCAGTCCAACCTACCTCACTGAGGTTCAGCCTAGACCCAATCACAGGTAGTAGACAGAAAGTAGCCAGTCCAACCTACCTCAGAGAGGTTCAGCCTAGACCCAATCACAGGTAGTAGACAGAAAGTAGCCAGTCCAACCTACCTCACTGAGGTTCAGCCTAGACCCAATCATAGGTAGCAGACAGAAAGTAACCAGTCCAACCTACCTCACTGAGGTTCAGCCTAGACCCAATCACAGGTAGTACAGTAGACAGAAAGTAGCCAGTCCAACCTACCTCACTGAGGTTCAGCCTAGACCCAATCACAGGTAGTACAGTAGACAGAAAGTAGCCAGTCCAACCTACCTCACTGAGGTTCAGCCTAGACCCAATCACAGTTAGTAGACAGAAAGTAGCCAGTCCAACCTACCTCACTGAGGTTCAGCCTAGACCCAATCACAGGTAGTAGACAGAAAGTAGCCAGTCCAACCTACCTCAGAGAGTTCAGCCTAGACCCAATCACAGGTAGTAGACAGAAAGTAGCCAGTCCAACCTACCTCAGAGGTTCAGCCTAGACCCAATCACAGGTAGTAGACAGAAAGTAGCCAGTCCAACCTACCTCACTGAGGTTCAGCCTAGACCCAATCACAAGTAGTAGACAGAAAGTAGCCAGTCCAACCTACCTCACTGAGGTTCAGCCTAGACCCAATCACAGGTAGTAGACAGAAAGTAGCCAGTCCAACCTACCTCACTGAGGTTCAGCCTAGACCCAATCACAGGTAGTAGACAGAGAGTAGCCAGCCCAACCTACCTCACTCAGGTTCAGCCTAGACCCAATCACAGGTAGTAGACAGAAAGTAGCCAGTCCAACCTACCTCACTGAGGTTCAGCCTAGACCCAATCATAAGTAGTACAGTAGACAGAAAGTAGCCAGTCCAACCTACCTCACTGAGGTTCAGCCTAGACCCAATCACAGGTAGTAGACAGAAAGTAGCCAATCCAACCTACCTCACTGAGGTTCAGCCTAGACCCAATCACAGGTAGTACAGTAGACAGAAAGTAGCCAGTCCAACCTACCTCACAGAGGTTCAGCCTAGAACCAATCACAGGTAATAGACAGAAAGTAGCCAGTCCAACCTACCTCACTGAGGTTCAGCCTAAACCCAATCATAGGTAGTAGACAGAAAGTAGCCAATCCAACCTACCTCACAGAGGTTCAGCCTAGACCCAATCACAGGTAGTACAGTGGACAGAAAGTAGCCTGTCCAACCTACCTCACAGAGGTTCAGCCTAGACCCAATCACAGGTAGTAGACAGAAAGTAACCAGTCCAACCTACCTCACTGAGGTTCAGCCTAGACCCAATCATAGGTAGCAGACAGAAAGTAACCAGTCCAACCTACCTCACTGAGGTTCAGCCTAGACCCAATCACAGGTAGTACAGTAGACATAAAGTAGCCAGTCCAACCTACCTCAGAGGTTCAGCCTTGGCCCTATCACAGGAAGATCTAAAACAAGATAACTAGTTTTCAGAAAACGTGTCAAAGACTCAGGGAAGACCACCCTGAATGAGTGGTCCACCTCAAGTAGATTAGAGGTAACCCAGTGCCCCTACATGAGGGCAGGGTAGGTGTAGGTGGTAAATAGGAAGGGGAACTATCAACCAGTTCTCTCATGAGACACGGAGGTGTCAACCAGAGAGTAAGCACTCTGGTCACGGCGTAATCACGCCAGCGTAACAGATACAGAGAACTAGACTCAAGAGAGACCACGACTCCAAGCGTGCTGAGTAATGCAGCACGCAGAAGCCGAAGTACGCACAAGGTCACTCCGCGTACCGTGTAATCAGCACGTGGAGATTTCCTCAGACAGGGGACAGACCTGGTAGTGAGCGCATCGCTTAGCGTCGATGCGTATTCTTTAGCCAGTATATAGAATTAGCAATAGGGTTAGAAACGACTAGTGATAGGCAATTCTGTGGTGTATTCATGTGTGATTTATTAGCGACCGTTTTTGTGCATTGATGTAATGTAAAGGGCCTGTGGCAATAAAATGTATAATCAATACCTCTCGTACGACTGACAAATCTTTTTGTGTGGTGAGCGAGAGAAGTTATCCCGTAATGCCTGAAGCATCGGTTGCTGACAAAACGTTTCAATCATCACTCTTAAACAGGCTGTTAGGTCAGCAACAGTTAATCTATCAGTCTGTTTACAAGGGATGATTACAAGCTGCTGCTGGCCCGCTGGGTGGAGAGCTAGTGTATGATACAGGTGATGTAGTGTAGACTCTGGAATCTGCTGGAGAGTGTAGCTGAACGACCTATATCTGGAAAGACTGGCTCAGAAGGGAGTGAGTACACGGTCTGGGCAATACTTAAAGCATACAGAAAAAAAACCAGGCAGACAAATGAGTACTAGAATAACCATCATGGGAACTCCTTGGTGGTTTGTGAAGGAGACACAGCAGATGTGGGGAGTTGCCAAGTGCACTGATGTCAATTTTACAATTCAGTATTTGGGTCAACATCTGGCGTGCTGATGCCAAGGCAAGGGGTTCAACCCCTACACCAGACAGTTGGACTAAAACGTTGACCCCTACACTGGACAGTTGGACTAAAACGTTGACCTTTTGTCCTTGACTTGGGGACGTAAATTACAAGTACCTCTGAAGTTGAAGTGGGTTCGCCTGATGGCGAGGGACACTGTTAATAGGGATAGGAAATCCACACACAAAATTCAATTCAACACAACTTGAAGTAGTGCGTATGGACAACGCCCGAGTTCAAAGCAAAAAAATATTCAGTATCACCATTGAAGTAGTGATATTCTAATGTATCACAAATGTATAACAAAAATGGTTGACTTGTCTGTACCTGTTGAGTAAGTTCTCCAAGTGCCAGCCTTTTGTCCTCCTCAAATTTGTTCTCCATCTTCTTAGTGAGACTTCTCAAAGCTTTGACCAGCCTCTCCTCCCAGAGTTGATCATTCAATTGTTGCTGAGACTCCTGATCTGAAGCTGCACCGTCTGTCTGAGTGGAAGCACTCTCAGTGTGCTGCAGCAGATACACACAAGAGAAGAGAATATTCAACATGATGCAAGGTGGAAAGACTCAAAATACAGTTGTATACTATTAGAAGTAAAACTAAGCTACTGCTTTTAAATTAGAATAAGTTCTTAAGAAGTTGCTTGTCGCGCGAAGGTAGGTAAGGCACCAACTTGTCAAGCACAAGCATTATATGCGCTCACAAGAATTCTTATCATATTTAGAAATTATATTTCAGTAGATTTAAAAAGTGAATTACGCTACCCAGCATAATAACCAACAAGGGGATGGTACAGAGGTAATTTATATTGATCCACACAAGTGCACCAAATCATAGCATGCTACACGACGTTCCCTAACTCCCTCCTTTCCTCCTCATGCCATCAGCAAGACAACATGACTATCTGACAGATGGATACTGTCGTTTTTTCACTTGTGCTTAAGGGATCTTATTAGCAGTTTCAAAATGAGTTAGGAATCCAACATTATTACTTAGTTTACATTATGTGATTAATGTGCTACATTTCAAGAATATAACTGAACGGTAAAATCAGCAGGATTCCCTGCATACCCATGAGGACCATTAAATAGAAAACGGATTCGCCTAATAAATTACTCTTATATCATCATCCAGTGCCTTGCCAGCTGGCGTAGGCGATCATGTCTCTCCACAAATTACGATCTCCGACGTCATGGATCAATCTGTGTTGACTCCCTTCCGTGCTATGACACAAGACTGTCAAGAATCTTCTCTCTGTCATCCTTTATCCCTCTTACTGCAAATCTTTCCGGTTGTCACAACATGTTCCAGATTTTGTCTTCCCATAACGTAGCCTAAAAACAATGACCGCCTCTTTCTAATATTTGTAATAAGTTGTCTGCGACTCAGCTTCCCTTAAAATGTCCTGGTTGCTCATTTTGGCTGTCCAATATATTTTCAGCATTCTTCTATAAAAACCACAGATTTTTTCGCCTGTTGACTATTTGTCCAGGATTTGCAGCCGTATGTTAAAACTGGTTCTATGTAACATGCAAGAACTCTTTTTCTAACGTTCAAGGACAGTGACTTATTGCACAAAACATTCTTCATCTGATAGAATTCAGTTTTTGCTTGTCCTATTCTGCTCTTTATCTCAGTGATGCATCTTCCATCTGATGTTATCTATGTGCCTAGCTATCTGAACTTCAGCACTTTCCCCAAAATAACGTCCTGCATTTTAATTGCACATTTAGGCACAATGTTTCTTTGATATCACCATGACTTCTGTCTGTCTATTATTCCCATTAAGGCTTATTCTGCCACTTTCTACAACCACTGTAACTCTTATATATTTATATAATAAATGAATATTTACTATCAAGCTGTCTAGGGAATAGCCCTGTATCTAATATCTCTGTGTATTTTCAGGTTTTCCTCTATTTCGTCTACCCTATGTTAATTGTTGATTACTCATCAAGTTTGGTGATCCCTTGGATCTATTGTTAATTATTAATCAAGTCTTATGATCCCAGGGTCCACTGTTAATTATTCAAGTTACAGTGATCCACCTGGATACACTGTTGATTATTCATCAAGTTTTGAGATTTCCCTGGACTGTTCCTCTGCACAAACTTTCACAGGCAAGAATGTGAAACTTAGTATAGGGTCACCACACGTGTGTAGAAGGGTCACCCCAAATGTGAATAGAGTCACCACACGTGTATAGGGGCACAACATATGTGGATAGGGTCACCACACATACTAAGAATATTTTCTGTGTAGCTGTTCTAACTTAGACTTGTTGCCAGGGCAGCCACCTAATAGCCTGCTCCGTTTGATTCCCAACTGCTGAAGAACTGTTCATGTATGTCATGTGCACACTTGTTCTCTGCATTTTTCACCCTTGTCCAAGAAAGCTGAACATCTGATCCACTACTTCACTGAGAGACTTATCAGCCTGTCCCCTGCCTCGTGACCAGCAACCTAATCTCTACCAAGATAATTCTTTAAGACTATCATCTTTTAAACAATATTAAACAAGCCAAACTGTTTGCAGACTGTTGGCCTGTCATAGTTTGGAACTTCGTCGAGGATAGTTTTCCCTCCTGTAGATTGCTACACTGTCAAATATCCATCTTCTGTCAGATAACGGAAAGATTATTCTAGAACAAAAATTTGTACAGGAGTGTGAAATACTACACATATCAAATACTGTAAATAGAAATATGAGATGTGGTACCCAGTTCTTGTTCTCACAGCCATCTACTTCCTCAAATGAGAGTATAATCAGGTATATTAGAAGTCAGTGCATGGAAAAAGACAATCAACTAAACCAGAGACAGGTAGATTGGTTATTTCACATGTGTCAAACTCAAGGCCCGCGGGCCACACCAGGCCCGCTGTACAATCATATCAGGTCCGAGAGGTCTCAACTGACGCACAAATATATTCGGCCCGAGAGAGAATTTTAGGCAAAAATATTTTTAATGGCCACGACATAAAGTGCAAATCAAATTCCCTACTTAGCAGTTTTGCCGAATGATAGGCGACCTGAGGGCTTTCTCGCTTCGATCAGAATAAGCGAAAATAAAAGTTGAGTAGTTCGTCGTTATAGTGACCTAGCAATGTTCATTTGCTCGTTTTGGATTGGCACATAAGAAATGAAAGTAGTGTAGTGCCTGGATATTACATCACCTTTTCCCGCTACAGCTAACCTGATATCAATCAAGTGTCTGTCGGTAGATGCACAATCTTTTTTACATCAAAGCTAGCCTTTAAAATGACCAAGAGAAAAGTTGATTCTGAAAACAGAGCCTTTCAAAGCCACTGGGAGGCTGAATATATGTTTACTGATATTGGCGGTAAACCTGTGTGTCTAATTTGTGGAGATAATGTGGCTGTAATCAAAGAATATAATCTGAGACGGCACTATGAGACTAAACATCAAGACAAGTTAAACAGCCTGAACGCAGAGCAGAAGCTACAAACGATAGAAGAATTGAAGAGGCATCTAACATCACAGCAGATGTTTTTCACCAAAGCAAAATCACAAACTGAAGCTGCTGTGAAAGCAAGTTTTATTGTGGCAGAGGAGATTGCAAAATCAGGCTGACCATTTACAGAAGGAGAGTTTCTGAAGCGCTGCAAGATGAAAGTGTGTAACGTTTTGTGTTCAGACAAAAAGCAGATGTTTGCAAAGGTAAGCCTTAGCAGAAATATGGTTGTTGATCGGGTTTGTGAGATGGCCACTGATGAAGAAAAGATGCCAAACATCGTGCTCTGACAAACTGACATAAGAGTGAAAATGTGTATCCATCCATCCATCATGTGCCATGCCGGTAAGCGTGGGCGATCATGTTTTGCCGTCTCACTCGATCACCAGAGTCGTGGATCAGCTCCGTGTTCCTGTCTCGACCATGCCATGTAGCCAAGCCATCCAGGTATTTACTTCTCGGTCTTCCTCTTGGTCTGTTCCCTTCGATCTTACCAGTTGTCACCAAGTTCTCCAGTCCATCTCTTCTCATAACATGCCCATAAAATTTTGACGGTCTGCGTCTAATGTCTCTAATCAGTTTACGATCTTCGTTTGTTTCTTGAAGGACCTGTTTATTGGTCTTTCTGGCTGTCCATGGTATTCTTTGCATTTTCCTCAGAAACCACATTTCTACAGCCATCAGATGTTTTTCAGCTTGACTGCTCATTGTCCAAGCTTCACATCCATATAAAAGTATAGGTTCTATGTAGCACCTCAACTCTCTTTTTCTCGTTTCAATTGACATCTTTTTATTGGTCAGTATGTTTTTCATCTTGCTAAAGGCTACCTTAGACATGGCGATTCTTGTTCTAATCTCTTCAAGGCATCTCCCATCAGATGTTATTACTGTTCCGAGATAATTGTACCTATTCACTTGTTGAAGAATATTCCCATTTCCTTAATATTACATTGTATTACATATTTTGTTCTTCCTAGTGACAACCATAACCTGTGTCTTTTTACAATTTAATTCTAACCCTCGTTGTTCACTGTGTGTAACAACTGCATCTACTAAATGTTGCAGGTCCTGTTCATTGTCTGCAATCAAGACTGTATCATCTGCATATCTAATGTTATTGATGCATCGTCCCCCATTGGTGATTTCTTCCATATCTTCAATATTTCTGAAAATACTTTCACTGTACAGGAAAAACAGAAAATGTGTATACCAATGATTTTTTATTATTAAAACATTTTCCTGTTTTAATTTATATTAATGTCTAAAAAAAAAAAGGTTCAATTTTCGGCTTATTGAATGTTTATCCTGTTCGGCCCACAACCTTACGTGTGATTTGAGTTTTGGACCGCTGAGCGATTGAGTTTGACACCCCTGGGTCATTTGAAGGCAAGTCAATAAAAGAAATATGTCTATCAACATGATATGTCCCTAAGAAAGCAGTAAGAAGCACAGACCCCCTCCAAAACACCTAAGTAACAGCGCAGAGACAGAGAAACATTCATACAATACATACTTGAACGAATGTTTGCACCGCCGCAGAGACTGTTACTATCTCAGGGATTTGCACGGCCTTTGTGACTGTGACTATCTCAGTGGTGTTGGTGATTTTATCAACAGTTGATGTTACTGTATAGATCTCATCTGTGCAGTTATTCTGTCACAAGAGAACAATTTTTAAACAATGTAAAAATGGGTCTCGAAGAAGTGTCCTCCTATTGGTCTGTGATTTGATAGCACCATCACATTCTGAGCCGGGCTCCCTGGTCGAGGGGTTAGCAGCTTTCTCCGTAACCCTGAATACTCTCGTGGTTGACGTGAGCGCACGAGAATTGGAAGCGGTTCGAGTCGCGCCAGTGACTTATGAAAATATGGAGCCGGTCGCTCAGAAAGCAATGGCAAACTACTGAGCGTAACCTTGAGAAGAAATCAACAATCAGCTGAAAGATGCTGAGGTTGACAGCAATGTCCTGTAAAGGATATGCAAAACATATAGAGACTGTTATATATAGAGATACTAGCTGACCCGGCCCGGCTTCGCCCAGGCCCTAGCGGGGATCTATCTATCTATCTATCTATCTATCCATCTATCTATCTGTCTGTCTGCTTGTCTGTCTGTCTGTCTGACCCGGCCCGGCTTCGCCCAGCTCCTGGTGGGGAGCATCTCATTTAATTCATATAAGTAGTCAAATAAGCTCCCGTTCCCGACTATCTGTCTGTCTGACCCGGCCCGGCTTCGCCCAGTCTCTGGTGGGGAGCATCTAATTTAATTCATATAAGTAGTCATATAAGTTCCCGTTCCTGACTGTCTGTCTGTCTGTCAACCCGGCTGTCTGTCTGACCCGTTCCGGCTTCACCCAGTCCCTGGTGGGGAGCATCTAATTTAATTCATATAAGTAGTCATATAAGTTCCCGTTCCCGACTGTCTGTCGACCCGGCTGTCTGTCTGTGTCTATCTATCTGTCTGTCTGCCTGTCCGTCTCTCACTCCGTCTATCCCACCCTCTCTATCTATCGGGTCAGATCTATCTATCTATGTATCTATTTATTTATATAGCTATCTATAGCCAGGGGACTTAACCTAAGATATATCAATGCTACTAAAAGTTATGTCCCTTTATAGAATATTTATTATGTTAAGTCATGTAATTACAAAATGAAATTTTAGTAAGTAAGTAGCCGATTTTACACTAAGAAACTATTACAGTCGGTTGCACAGGAATGAAAGGAAGACGTGTAGAAAATTTCATCTCAATCGGATGTACCGTTATCGAACGCATCCAATACATATCCAACCACACACATACAGTCTCTTTTATATATATATAGGTATAGAGACTGTTACTATCTCAGGGATTTGCATGGCCTTTGTGACTGTGACTATGTCAGTGGTGTTGGTGAGTTTTATCAACAGTTGACGTTACTGTATAGATCTCATCTGTGCAGTTATTCTGTCAGAGAACAATTTTTAAACAATGTAAAAATGCGTCTTGAAGAAGTGTTCTCCTATTAGTCTGTGATTTGATAGCACCATCACATTCTGAGCCGGGCTCCCTGGTCGAGGGGTTAGCAGCTTTCTCCGTAACCCCGAATACTCTCATGGTTGACGTGAGTGCATGAGAATTGGAAGCTGTTTGAGTCGCGCCAGTGACTTATGAGAGCATGGAGCCGGTCGCTCAGAAAGCAATGGCAAACTACTGAGTGTAATCTTGCCAAGAAATCAACAATCAGCTGAAAAATGCTGAGGTTGACAGCGATGTCCTGAAAAGGATATGCAAAACATTTCATTTATCACATTCTGATGGTAAAATTCTGCACAGAGTAACAGGTGACCAATCTTTCCCTCACTGCCACAGGGGTCAACACCCAGGCATCAAACCTTCGCTTGACCATTACAGGCCATGACCCAGGCATCAAACCTTCACTTGACCATTACAGGCCATGACCCAGGCATCAAACCTTCACTTGACCATTACAGGCCATGACCCAGGCATCAAACCTTCACTTGACCATTATGAGCGCAGTTCATTTAACTCTTCTTGATTCATGACATTCTGCTCTGTAACAGTTATCTTGTAGAAAGTTCATATTTTTCCCTCTTCCTGATTCATGTTCTGTTCTGTAGCAAAGATAACTGCTACAGAACAGAATATCATGAATCAAGAAGGGGGGAAATATGGAC
This sequence comes from Cepaea hortensis, assembly GCA_963921405.1. Taxonomy (NCBI): domain Eukaryota; kingdom Metazoa; phylum Mollusca; class Gastropoda; order Stylommatophora; family Helicidae; genus Cepaea; species Cepaea hortensis. The sequence goes on from OY992878.1 coordinate 167,376,423, forward strand.
TTTCTACAAGGTAACTGTTACAGAACAGAATATCATGAATCAAGAAGGGGGGAAATATGGACTTTCTACAAGATAACTGTTACAGAACAGAATATCATGAATCAAGAATGGGGGAAATATGGACTTTCCACAAGATAACTGTTACAGAACAGAATATCATGAATCTTTAAAAGCCTAGAATCTCTTCTCCAGTGATTGTGACATGTCCCATGACTCTCCAGATATTTACTTTTATCTGTTGCTGGTCGTGCTGGAGTCTTATCACTGTTTATGCCAAGCATTGCTGCCATGTATTCTTCTTACTGTTTTTTAAAAACATCTTCAACTGTTATTAATTATGGAGAAAAGGTATTACAAGTTTGGGACATTTTCAATATTGTGCTTATTGATTAACATTTTGGCTAACATGTACTTTTGTCTGTGGACATGATTTTATTATGTTCAGAAAAAGATTGTGATCTTCATTGTCTCAATTATTCAATTAAATGATTAAATGTTCTAATCCCCTTGACACATAGGATTAAATGTTCTAATCTCTTTGCACTTTGAGGAGAACCATAGTGTTTGCATATATCTCAGTTCAGGTACTGGATTTTCACCAACTATTATGTTGCTCATCTGTGTGTCACCTGCCCCCCCCCTCTCCCCCCTCTCCCCCAGTCACAATGAGCCCCAAACTTAATCATTCCGCTGTTTCCAAATGTCTGCTGCTGCTGTTTCCAAATGTCTGCTGCTGCTGTTTCCAAATGTCTGCTGCTGCTGTTTCCAAATGTCCTGGTGGTCAGGTGTTTCAAGCAAGATCTCAATAACTGTACTTTGACAATATTTCAGCTACCAACTCACCTGCAATGATTTTCTGCTGCGCTTGTTTACATGTTTTTCTACACTGGTAGATGTTACTTGTCTGTTAGCAACTTCATCATCCAGCTCTGCTTCATCTTCTGTGTTGGTTTCTCTTTTCCTCTTCTCTGCCTTCTTGCTTGAAGCTAGATATGAAAGACAGATTACAGCTTTCACATTACTGCAGCCATCACACTGACTTTATATAGTTAAGAAAAGTAATGTACACTAAAGTAAAGTAACCTTTTTCATGCTTTAGACACATTGGGTATATGGTGCTATTATGTTGTCCATGCCACTGAGTTTCTATAGTGGCCTAGTTTACATCTTCCACACTAACTTTGCTGCCCAAATAGATGCTCTTATCACATTGTAGTTCTTGAACTGACAAACCTCACAACAGTCAATGGATAAACATGTTAGAACATTCTTCTTCAGTAGCTACACAAGCCAGCAAGATTATGTTCAACCCATTACGCAAACTGAACACAGTACAGCACACAAACTGAACACAATACAGCACACAAACTGAACACAATACAGCACACAAACTGAACACAATACAGCACACAAACTGAACACGGTACAGCACACAAACTGAACACAATACAGCACACAAACTGAACAAAGTACAGCACACAAACTGAACACAATACAGCACACAAACTGAACACAATACAGCACACAAACTGAATACAATACAGCACACAAACTGAACACAGTACAGCACACAAACTGAACACAATACAGCACACAAACTGAACACAACACAGCACACAAACTGAACAAAGTACAGCACACAAACTGAACACAATACAGCACACAAACTGAACACGGTACAGCACACAAACTGAACACAATACAGCACACAAACTGAACAAAGTACAGCACACAAACTGAACACAATACAGCACACAAACTGAACACAACACAGCACACAAACTGAACACAACACAGCACACAAACTGAACACGGTACAGCACACAAACTGAACACGGTACAGCACACAAACTGAACACAATACAGCACACAAACTGAACAAAGTACAGCACACAAACTGAACACAGTACAGCACACAAACTGAACACAGTACAGCACGCAAACTGAACACAGTACAGCACACAAACTGAACACAGTACAGCACACAAACTGAACAAAGTACAGCACACAAGCTGAACACAGTACAGCACACAAACTGAACACAGTACAGCACACAAACTGAACACAATACAGCACACAAACTGAACACAATACAGCACACAAACTGAACACAGTACAGCACACAAACTGAACACAGTACAGCACACAAACTGAACACAGTACAGCACACAAGCTGAACACAATACAGCACACAAGCTGAACACAGTACATCACACAAACTGAACACAGTACAGCACACAAACTGAACACAATACAGCACACAAACTGAACACAATACAGCACACAAACTGAACACAATACAGCACACACACTGAACACAGTACAGCACACAAACTGAACACAAAACAGCACACAAACTGAACACAAAACAGCACACAAACTGAACAAAGTACAGCACACAAACTGAACACAGTACAGCACACAAACTGAAAACAGTACAGCACACAAACTGAACACAATACAGCACACAAACTGAACACAATACAGCACACAAACTGAACACAGTACAGCACACAAACTGAACACAGTACAGCACACAAACTGAACACAATACAGCACACAAACTGAACACAGTACAGCACACAAACTGAACACAATACAGCACACAAACTGAACACAGTACAGCACACAAACTGAACACAGTACAGCACACAAGCTGAACACAATACAGTACACAAACTGAACACAGTACAGCACACACACTGAACACAATACAGCACACAAACTGAACAAAGTACAGCACACAAGCTGAACACAGTACAGCACACAAGCTGAACATAGTACAGCACACACACTGAACACAATACAGCACACAAACTGAACACAATACAGCACACAAACTGAACACAATACAGTACACAAACTGAACACAATACAGCACACAAACTGAACACAATACAGCACACAAACTGAACACAGTACAAATTACCATAGTACACAATATGAACTTATTATAGTACACCCTATCAACTTACCATATTACACAATATCAACTTATTATAGTACACCCTATCAACTTACCATAGTACACAATATCAAATTACTATAGTGCAGCCTATCAACTTACCATAGTACACAATATCAAATTACTATAGTGCAGCTTGTCAACTTACCACAGTACACAATATCAACTTACTATAGTGCAGTCTATCATCATCTTACCACACTACACATGATCAACTTTCTAAACTGTAGCCTATATACTCCTCATATTACGTAAGATCAACTTTCTAAACTGTAGCCTATATACTCCTCATATTACGTAAGATCAACTTTCTAAACTGTAATCTATATACTCCTCATATTACGTAAGATCAACTTTCTAAACTGTAGCCTATATACTCCTCAAATTACGTAAGATCAACTTTCTAAACTGTAGCCTATATACTCCTCATATTACATAAGATCAACTTGCAATAGTGCAGCTGAATAACTCACAAACAACTTACTTTTCGAGCTGTCTTTTCTCTTAGCTTTTGACTTCTTGTGTTGCTTTCTCTTGCTGCCTTTTTGCTTCACTTGAGACATATTTTCATCATCTTCATAGTTCTCAGCTTCTTGCTCATCTTCACTCCCTTCAGAATCTACAACCTCACCCTGTGTGTCTTCCACAGCACCATTTTTCTCAATCTGTTGTAATCTCTTCTGATATCTTCTCAACTCAACCATGGATCTCTGAAATGCTTGAAGTAAAAACAAAGACAATAATATGGTTAACAGTGGACACCCAAGCTAACCTGTGTCAGTGGCAAGGGTTGTAGTGTCATTCTCTAAGATATAAATAGGTATGTTGTTATTTAGTTACAATTTAACAAGAATGTAGTTATGCATTTATATCTAATATTTTCTTGGGGGGAGAGATGGGGGAAGGGAAATTTGAGGAGGGGGGGGGAAGAGACACAGGGACAGAGATAGACAGGTAGAGAGCAAAGAGAAAGGGTGAGAGGGGGACAGACAGAAATCAGAGAGAGCCAGAGAAAGTGAGAGAAGAGCAAGAGAGATTGTTATGACTGCCACATGAACAACAAAAATAAGACATTGATTCTCACGCAAGAGGCAGGTTTTTCTTAGCACTAGAAAATGTAGGTAAGTAAAAAAAAAAACTGTATCGAACTGATAATCTTCAACTCTGGTGAAATCAGTGCTGCTGTGTGCATCAGAAACACGCAGAACAATAAAAACAATTACTAACAGATGAGTCAATGAGGCAGGCATGAAAGTAACTATATAATATAGCACCCCGGGAAGGTTAACCCGGTCAACAAATGCCCACAGAAGTCGGATGTGTCGGCCTAACGGCGCAAGAACGCAGCTCTGCTGTAAACAGGCGCAACGCAGTCACGTCCGAAGAAAAAAAAATCCGGATGAACGAAGAAGAAGAATATAGCACAGAAACAGCAGACTTTGCATGGCAAAGGGTTGCATGTTCAAGGTTAATGCTGACAGTAGGCAGGGGGTGAAGCAGCACACAGGTAAACCATGCACCCAGTGCTTTATGATCTTGCTAGTAACAGTTGAACTACTCCTATAAGATTATCTATGTCTGTATGTCTAGTCAGACATACAGAGGACATACGTTAGTGCCTCCTTCTGTTGTGCTCCATGATTTCTAGTCTTCTCTAAAGTTATCTATTACTAGATAAGAGAAATAATGGCTGCAGCAGGAAATAACAATAGGAAATAAAAGCGCACCTAACTCTTGTTATTTCCTATTATCTATTACTTGAAAGACTGAGGACACATGTTCATGTCACTATCTTCTTCTGCGGTATTCTATGGTTTCTGCTCTCAGACTTCATCACCTACTGTCTGGATACAATCTGCTGTCTGTTGCAGATTCTGCTGCGGTATTCTATGGTTTCTGCTCTCAGACTTCATCACCTACTGTCTGGATACAATCTGCTGTCTGTTGCAGATTCTGCTGCGGTATTCTATGGTTTCTGCTCTCAGACTTCATCACCTACTGTCTGGATACAATCTGCTGTCTGTTGCAGATTCTGCTGCGGTATTCTATGGTTTCTGCTCTCAGACTTCATCACCTACTGTCTGGATACAATCTGCTGTCTGTTGCAGATTCTGCTGCGGTATTCTATGGTTTCTGCTCTCAGACTTCATCACCTACTGTCTGGATACAATCTGCTGTCTGTTGCAGATTCTGCTGCGGTATTCTATGGTTTCTGCTCTCAGACTTCATCACCTACTGTCTGGATACAATCTGCTGTCTGTTGCAGATTCTGCTGCGGTATTCTATGGTTTCTGCTCTCAGACTTCATCACCTACTGTCTGGATACAATCTGCTGTCTGTTGCAGATTCTGCTGCGGTATTCTATGGTTTCTGCTCTCAGACTTCATCACCTACTGTCTGGATACAATCTGCTGTCTGTTGCAGATTCTGCTGCGGTATTCTATGGTTTCTGCTCTCAGACTTCATCACCTACAGTCTGGATACAATCTGCTGTCTGTTGCAGATTCTGCTGCGGTATTCTATGGTTTCTGCTCTCAGACTTCATCACCTACAGTCTGGATACAATCTGCTGTCTGTTGCAGATTCTTCTGCGGTATTCTATGGTTTCTGCTCTCAGACTTCATCACCTACTGTCTGGATACAATCTGCTGTCTGTTGCAGATTCTACTGCGGTATTCTATGGTTTCTGCTCTCAGACTTCATCACCTACTGTCTGGATACAATCTGCTGTCTGTTGCAGATTCTGCTGCGGTATTCTATGGTTTCTGCTCTCAGACTTCATCACCTACTGTCTGGATACAATCTGCTGTCTGTTGCAGATTCTGCTGCGGTATTCTATGGTTTCTGCTCTCAGACTTCATCACCTACAGTCTGGATACAATCTGCTGTCTGTTGCAGATTCTGCTGCGGTATTCTATGGTTTCTGCTCTCAGACTTCATCACCTACAGTCTGGATACAATCTGCTGTCTGTTGCAGATTCTTCTGCGGTATTCTATGGTTTCTGCTCTCAGACTTCATCACCTACAGTCTGGATACAATCTGCTGTCTGTTGCAGATTCTTCTGCGGTATTCTATGGTTTCTGCTCTCAGACTTCATCACCTACTGTCTGGATACAATCTGCTGTCTGTTGCAGATTCTTCTGCGTAGCTCACACTTTCATTTCCATTCACAGCAAGAACTGATGTCCATCATCCTGGTAGAGAGGATAAGTCTGTAGGATGTGCTCTGCAGTTGGGGTAGAGAGGATAAGTCTGTAGGATGTGCTCTGCAGTTGGGGTAGAGAGGATAAGTCTGTAGGATGTGCTCTGCAGTTGGGGTAGAGAGGATAAGTCTGTAGGATGTGCTCTGCAGTTGGGGTAGAGAGGATAAGTCTGTAGGATGTGCTCTGCAGTTGGGGTAGAGAGGATAAGTCTGTAGGATGTGCTCTGCAGTTGGGGTAGAGAGGATAAGTCATGTAGGATGTGCTCTGCAGTTGGGGTAGAGAGGATAAGTCTGTAGGATGTGCTCTGCAGTTGGGGTAGAGAGGATAAGTCTGTAGGATGTGCTCTGCAGTTGGGGTAGAGAGGATAAGTCTGTAGGATGTGCTCTGCAGTTGGGGTAGAGAGGATAAGTCTGTAGGATGTGCTCTGCAGTTGGGGTAGAGAGGATAAGACTGTAGGATGTGCTCTGCAGTTGGGGTAGAGAGGATAAGTCTGTAGGATGTGCTCTGCAGTTGGGGTAGAGAGGATAAGTCTGTAGGATGTGCTCTGCAGTTGGGGTAGAGAGGATAAGTCTGTAGGATGTGCTCTGCAGTTGGGGTAGAGAGGATAAGACTGTAGGATGTGCTCTGCAGTTGGGGTAGAGAGGATAAGTCTGTAGGATGTGCTCTGCAGTTGGGGTAGAGAGGATAAGTCATGTAGGATGTGCTCTGCAGTTGGGGTAGAGAGGATAAGTCTGTAGGATGTGCTCTGCAGTTGGGGTAGAGAGGATAAGTCTGTAGGATGTGCTCTGCAGTTGGGGTAGAGAGGATAAGTCTGTAGGATGTGCTCTGCAGTTGGGGTAGAGAGGATAAGTCTGTAGGATGTGCTCTGCAGTTGGGGTAGAGAGGATAAGTCTGTAGGATGTGCTCTGCAGTTGGGGTAGAGAGGATAAGTCTGTAGGATGTGCTCTGCAGTTGGGGTAGAGAGGATAAGTCTGTAGGATGTGCTCAGCAGTTGGGGACCCGCCTGGCACATGCAAACAGGGATATGGGACAGGTTGAAGTTGTACTGGCATGTTCTCAGGCAGTATCTACAGCGTGACAGAGGCAGTGTGCCACTAGGTGACTTGGTGGTGGATTATGTGACAGAGGCAGTGTGCCACTAGGTGACTGGGTGGTGGATTACGTGACAGAGGCAGTGTGCCACTAGGTGACTTGGTGGTGGATTACGTGACAGAGGCAGTGTGCCACTAGGTGACTTGGTGGTGGATTACGTGACAGAGGCAGTGTGCCACTAGGTGACTTGGTGGTGGATTATGTGACAGAGGCAGTGTGCCACTAGGTGACTGGGTGGTGGATTATGTGACAGAGGCAGTGTGCCATTAGGTGACTTGGTGGTGGATTATGTGACAGAGGCAGTGTGCCACTAGGTAATTTGGTGGTGGATTATGTGACAGAGGCAGTGTGCTACTAGGTAATTTGGTGGTGGATTATGTGACAGAGGCAGTGTGCCACTAGGTGACTTGGTGGTGGATTCTGTAACAGAGGCATTGTGCTACTAGGTAATTTGGTGGTGGATTACGTGACAGAGGCAGTGTGCCACTAGGTGACTGGGTGGTGGATTATGTGACAGAGGCAGTGTGCCACTAGGTGACTGGGTGGTGGATTATGTGACAGAGGCAGTGTGCCACTAGGTGACTTGGTGGTGGATTATGTGACAGAGGCAGTGTGCCACTAGGTGACTTGGTGGTGGATTATGTGACAGAGGCAGTGTGCCACTAGGTGACTTGGTGGTGGATTATGTGACAGAGGCAGTGTGCCACTAGGTGACTTGGTGGTGGATTATATGACAGAGGCAGTGTGCCACTAGGTGACTTGGTGGTGGATTATGTGACAGAGGCAGTGTGCCACTAGGTGACTTGGTGGTGGATTATGTGACAGAGGCAGTGTGCCACTAGGTGACTTGGTGGTGGATTACGTGACAGAGGCAGTGTGCCACTAGGGGACTTGGTGGTGGATTACGTGACAGAGGCAGTGTGCCACTAGGGGACTTGGTGGTGGATTACGTGACAGAGGCAGTGTGCCACTATGGGACTTGGTGGTGGATTACGTGACAGAGGCAGTGTGCCACTAGGTGACTTGGTGGTGGATTACGTGACAGAGGCAGTGTGCCACTAGGTGACTTGGTGGTGGATTATGTGACAGAGGCAGTGTGCCACTAGGTGACTTGGTGGTGGATTACGTGACAGAGGCAGTGTGCCACTAGGTGACTTGGTGGTGGATTACGTGACAGAGGCAGTGTGCCACTAGGTGACTTGGTGGTGGATTACGTGACAGAGGCAGTGTGCCAGTAGGTGACTTGGTGGTGGATTACGTGACAGAGGCAGTGTGCCAGTAGGTGACTTGGTGGTGGATTATGTGACAGAGGCAGTGTGCCAGTAGGTGACTTGGTGGTGGATTATGTGACAGAGGCAGTGTGCCAGTAGGTGACTTGGTGGTGGATTATGTGACAGAGGCAGTGTGCCAGTAGGTGACTTGGTGGTGGATTATGTGACAGAGGCAGTGTGCCAGTAGGTGACTTGGTGGTGGATTATGTGACAGAGGCAGTGTGCCAGTAGGTGACTTGGTGGTGGATTATGTGACAGAGGCAGTGTGCCAGTAGGTGACTTGGTGGTGGATTATGTGACAGAGGCAGTGTGCCAGTAGGTGACTTGGTGGTGGATTATGTGACAGAGGCAGTGTGCCACTAGGTGACTTGGTGGTGGATTATGTGACAGAGGCAGTGTGCCACTAGGTGACTGGGTGGTGGATTATGTGACAGAGGCAGTGTGCCAGTAGGTGACTGGGTGGTGGATTATGTGACAGAGGCAGTGTGCCAGTAGGTGACTTGGTGGTGGATTATGTGACAGAGGCAGTGTGCCACTAGGTGACATGATGGTGGATTATGTGACAGAGGCAGTGTGCCACTAGGTGACTTGGTGGTGGATTATGTGACAGAGGCAGTGTGCCACTAGGTGACTGGGTGGTGGATTATGTGACAGAGGCAGTGTGCCATTAGGTGACTTGGTGGTGGATTATGTGACAGAGGCAGTGTGCCACTAGGTAATTTGGTGGTGGATTATGTGACAGAGGCAGTGTGCTACTAGGTAATTTGGTGGTGGATTATGTGACAGAGGCAGTGTGCCACTAGGTGACTTGGTGGTGGATTCTGTAACAGAGGCATTGTGCTACTAGGTAATTTGGTGGTGGATTACGTGACAGAGGCAGTGTGCCACTAGGTGACTTGGTGGTGGATTACATTAGCTGAGCCAGTTTTCCATATTAATGATCAGAGGTCAGCATGGCTGAATGGATAAAAGCTCACGCTCTTAAACATCCTGTGTGCTGATGCCGAGATAGCGGGCTCAACCCCTGCACTGGTCAGTTGGAATAATATGTTGACTTCTCGTCCTTGATGAAAATTACAAGTACCTCTGAAGTTGCAGTAGGTTCACATGATAGCGAAGGACACTGGTATTAAGGAAAGCTAATCCACACGCAAAAATCAGTCCAGTGCACTAGAAGTAGTAACATGTGTATGGACCACGCTTGAGTTCAAAACAAGCGAGAGCCAAAAAAATAAACAATTTGTTTAAATATCGTTTTGGCTTGATAAACAAGGTAAGTTGTTAATGGTGAGACTGTATCCTGCTACATTTGGTGAGCCTTGTTACCAAGCATGTCACAATGTGATGGAATTCTACCAATGTTCATTTTACAGAAAGTAGACAGATGTCAAGTGTATCGTATCTGTCAAGATTCCTTTGTTGACAGCAGACCTGATATGTTTGTGTAACTAGCACTTACCACTTGTCTTCTTCACTGTCAGGGTCTTGAGGTCTGTGCTGATGGGCTGTATATAGCGAGCTGGTATCACAGCCCTGCAAGGGTACAGGTAGAGAATATATACACGAATGTTCACACACAAACAACAATATTATCTCTCTGATAGTTACACTTCACCAGAACCCCAGGCACTATCAGCTAACTCTATGTGCTCATACTCCATGACTCTTGGAATAGATAATAATGTAGAGTATACGTGGTACTTGACCCTCAGAGTGCATTTTTAAAAGAACTCCCGGGAGGTAACAGAAGTGTGCTTCTTCTTCCTCTTCTTCAGTTTTTGAGACTCATAGTGGAACATAGGCCCACAGCCGCGCATGCTCAGCCCTTGATAAGCCAGTTCATGGTTGCTTGGATACTGAATGACAGGTTTTTTATAGTGAGAGATAGCCAGTCCAGATCACACCTCTTTCATCACCTTGTATGACAAGCCCAGGAGCCAATGACTGAAAGAGTTGATCTATAAAATTGTGAGAATCTCACACCAAACAAGATACAAGAAATGAACGACATATGAGAAAATGAACAAGTATAATAAGCAAGGCAACAAGAAATGAGAAAATGAGCAAGATATCAGAAATAAACAAAATGTGAGAACAGCATAAAGATATGAGAACAAGAAGAAATAAGAAACAGCAATAATATACAAGATTAACAATACATAACAAAATATGAAGAAACCAAAGATATATGAAAAAATGAAAACTAGGTGCTTACAACTAAAATAGGAACAAATGTAAGAGATTCCAGAAAATAAGTCAATGGATAACCAACATACCTCTGATGCCAGCCTCCAAAGAACCGAACGTCGTATTTGCCATCCAAATCTTGTACAACTTTTGCTGGCCAGTAGCCGTACCCTATCTGTTTTGCATACACAATTTCATGCGGAGGATCCTGGATGGGTGAATGTACAAATTATATAAAACGAGAATATTTTCTGATTGTTACAGTATGTAAAGTTATGACACATTAAGGTGTCATTTCTGGAAGTAAAATACCAATAACAAAATATGACTCATGCAAACAATGGACGGGTACGTTGTCATGACGGAGCTGCCAAGTTCCTCTTCCCCAAAGGTCTATTTACTCACATTCTTCACACCTGATGAAGACTTTCATGGCCAAACAATATTCATCTTGTTCATCATACTCCCTACTCTCCTTACATGACCAACGCCAATTTCTGGCTGATCCTCAAGCTGAAAATTCCACTGAAAGAAATCTGATTTGAGTCACAAGAAGATATGAGGAATATCGCAAAATACGACATCCACTCTGTACCCCATTCCCAAAGAGTCTTCCTGACATGCTTCCAGCAATGGCGAGATGCTGAGAGAACTGTCTACGGTCCCTAGAAGAGTACTTCAAGGGAATGAGGATCTTAGACCTCCAGGCCAGGAACTTGTATTTGTCGAGCCCAAAGGTCCAAAACTTTAAAACAGGTCTTGCATCTTACGGTCTAGAGCAGTGGTTCTCGATCGGTGGGGAATATCCCCCACCCCCAGGGGGAATTTTCGGGTTTCAAGGGGAGAATGAAGATTATTTCAAGATCGCGTTAATACAAGAACCGATTACTTGATATTGTTTTTCCCTTCATACTGTACAGTTCTGTACATCTCACCTTTCTAAAATTCAATTTATAAAGTAAGCAGACCCACAAATATTGTTTTATGTGGACGTCTAGACTTGTTTTAGTATGTGCTATTAAATTTAGCTTCCATTATTATGTATACTGTGTAGGGGCGGGGCAGGATTTTTATGTAGGAAATATGAGAGGGGGGAATGACGTTCTGAAAACATAATGAAGGGGGGGGGGGGGGGGGGCACGGGCCAAATTTTTAGGTAGGAAATACGAAAAAGGGGGGGGGGAGGAGGGGGTGTGACGTTCTGAGAATATGGTGAAAAGGGGGGGGGGGCACGGGCCAAAAAAAAAAGGTTGAGAACCACTGGTTGCAAACACGATTATAGAATGAAACATTGACGGTAAATTCATGACTGTAACCATCAACATGGCTGTTTGAATTTAGCTGGTTGTTGTGCAACTAACTGTTGGAGAATGCCCACGAGGATGTGATGTTGGTATGTTTGAAATCAGTTTGATGTGATTGTATGTTTGAAATCAATTTGATGTGATGTCTGTATGTTTGAACTCCACTTGTCAGTTGTTGCTTTGATGTGTCATATAAACAGTTTGAATTTATCTGGCTGTTGTGAAAGTAACAGTTGGAGAATGCCACAAAGATGCGATGTCTGAATGTTTGAGATAACATTTAACTACACTGTGATGTGATATATAAATAGTTTGAATCACATTATATAAATGTCCCTGCATGACTGAGTTTTAACTTGTAAGTCCAATGCATAAACATTCAGTTTTCTAAGCCCTGAAAGGGTCCTTTATCTATCAGAATGAGGCTGCCGTGTAGACTTTCCCCCCGGCTGGGTACCAAAGTACCATCGCCTTGCGGAACTGTGCTGCTGAGCTCTGGCTCCCTTCTCCAAGCCCAGAAACTTGGGGTGTGTGTGGAATGAGGCCTAGGTTGGCAACCTTTCCAGTGGAAATATCATCAGATAAACACACAGGGCCATACAGAAGAAATATCATCAGATAAACACACAGGGCCATACAGAAGAAATATCATCAGATAAACACACAGGGCCATACAGAAGAAATATCATCAGATAAACACACAGGGGGCATCCAATAGATCATCATCATCATCATCATCATCTTCCACTTCTGCCGTCAAGCGTCGTGGGGAGGAATAATTTGCGTTCCAGCGCCCGGTGGACGGCACTGGATAGTGTCATTCCGTGAGGTTGTACAATGTCTCTGATGTCGTCAATCCATTTTCTTCTTGGACGTCCTCGTGGTCTCGTCGCAGATGATCTTTGATGTAAGGCCAGTGATGGTAGTTGTTGATGTTGCATTCTAATGACATGGCCAAACCACTTGATCTTCTGTCTGTCAATAAATGTGGCACAAGGTGTTGATCCCACAGTCTGTCTGATAGTAGCATTTCTTACTCGGTCTCGGATTGTTAAGTTGGCAGCTCTCCTCAGGCATCTCATTTCGCAGGTGTTGATTTTGCGAAGGTGTAATTTGGATAAAGTCCAGGTTTGAGATTGGTAGCATAGGGTTGGTGTGAATATGCTGTTTATTATCTGTCGTTTTGCGGACATGGGTATGTTTGGATGTTTCAGTAAGGGTGATAGTTGATATGTAAGTGCACTAGCTTTTTGACATCTGATTTCAATTTCTCTGTCCAATCTGCCATCTTCTGTGATCATACTTCCAAGGTATTTGAATTCTTTAACTTGTTTCAGAGGTGTGTTATTTATCTGTATATTTAGTGGGCCTGGCGATCTGCTAACTTGCATTACTTCGGTTTTGGCTGTGTTTATACTCATATTGTATCTGCTGCAGGTTGAACTCAGATTAGTAATATGATTTTGTAGTCTGCCCTCATCGCTGTAAAACAGGCACTGATCATCTGCAAATAGAAGTTCATTTATTCCCTGTGGGTCAGTTGTTTCATCTGGAGTAAAGAGTTCTAAATTTTCTGAATCTGGTCTGTCGAGACTTGCTACTTTGGAAATTCTGTCCATGTAGATATTAAATAGCAGGGGAGAGAGCATACATCCCTGCCTCACTCCTGTATTGACTGTGAACATATCTGATATACCTTCTTGTGTTCTTACTGCACTTTGGCTCGAGTGGTACATGGCTATGATGTTTTCTAGCAGTTGCCCTTCTATCCCATAGTCTTCAAGGATGGTCCATAATTTGTATCTGTCTACTCTATCAAAAGCCTTTTCCTGATCTACAAACACAATATTCTGCTGGTCACTATATTCAATAGTTTTTCACAAATTTGTCTAAGTGTAAATAGTGCATCAGTGCAACTTTTACCTTTCCAAAAACCAAATTGTGCTTTGCTTAACTGTTGTTCAACTATTGGTCTAGCTCTATGTTCCAAAAGTTTTGCATACATTTTCCCTATATGGCTTAGGAGTGATATACCTCTGTATGTTTCGCACTCTCTCATATTGCCTTTCTTTTTCCATATTGGTACTATTATTGCCTGTTGCCAATCATCTGGGACTTTTCTTTCTTCCCATGCTATATTAAAAAGTCTTGTTAGCCATTTAACTCCTGTTTCCCCACAGGCCTGAATAGCTTCTGTGGTTATTCCATCTGGACCTGGTGATTTGTTCTTAGGACTTTTCTGTATAACTGCTTTGACTTCTGCGGGTATGAAATTTGGTTCTTGCTGTCCCTGGCGTTTAGGCACAAAAGTGAGGTTTCCTATGTTATGTGTGGGGTTAAGTAGTTCTTGAAAGTATTCTGCCCATCTTGCTAGTCTTTGTTGTGGATTAAATATTGGTATACCTCTTTTGCTGTTTATGATGGTGGTTGGGTTGTAACATGCATCTCTGTTTCTCATTGTGGTGACACGTTTATAAAATTCTCTTGGGCAGTCTTTGCTAAGGGTCGCCATCTGTTCACCGTATATTCTCCAGGATTCATCTTTAGATGCTCTAATTGTTCGTTTGGCATTACGTCGTGCTATTCTATAAGTAATATAGTCCTGTTCAGATTTAGTTGTGATCCACTTTTTGAATGCTACCTTCTTTTTGAATATGCTATCTTTAACTTCGTTGTTCCACCAGGCTGTTCTTAATCTTTTGTCTTGCCCTACTTTCTTTGTTCCACATTTATTTTTCAGTGTGTCGAGCATGGCAGCCTTGAAACATGTCCATTCCTTATCTACGCTTGAGTGGTCATCAGGGATGTTCTTATGTAGGTTTTGGATTTCTTGATTGAATTCGTCTTTAACTGTATTTTCCTGCAGCCTCCTATAATTGATGACATGTGTTGTTACTTTTTTGTTTCTTATTCTCCTGTGTGGTGAAATCTTTTTTATTATGACTGGTTTGTGATCAGTATCAACATTTGTATTTGGGAGTGCTCTTGAATCTAATAGTAGCCTTCTGTCTGATTTCCTAATTAGAATAAAGTCAATTTGGGATGCTTGGTTTATGTCATTCCATTTATACCAGGTTTTGGTGTGGCTACGACGATGTTGAAAAAAACTATTTGCTATTATTAGTCCATGTTCCGAACATATGTTGAGTAGATGTTGACCATTGCTGTTACAATCAGTCTCTGTGTCGCTGAATGGCCCCATGCAATCCTCCCACGGTGTTCTTCGTGTGCCTATTCGTCCGTTAAAATCACCCATCACAACTAGTTCATCTGTCTCCTTGACATTATTTAACGTGTCTTCAAGTTTATCAAAATATTTGTCTTTGTCTTCGTCGCTGTAAGTGTCATTACATGGGGCGTATGTTTGTATAAAAGTTGTTGTTCTATTTCCTTCTTTGATCTGTACTAGTATTATCCTTTCTGATATAAATTTAGTGTTGATAATGGCTTTCGCTTTGTCTGGATGCAACAAAAAAACCCACTCCATGTTTAGCTGTAGCTCGCTGATCGACGCCACTCCATATAAGGACGTAACCTTCATGTGTTTGTTTCGTGTTCTGCCCCTTTTTCCTAGTGTCTGCGAGTCCTAATAATTGAATATTTGATTGTTTCATAAACTCTACAAGAGCTGGTTCCTTATATCCTAGACCTGTAACATTCCAAGTTGCAAAAATCTCCTTTCTATTTGAAGTGTGTCGAAATTTAGCGGTTGTCGTCGTTAGTCGTTTGTTGTGACGCTTCGGTGTGTAGTTTCCGGCGTGAACGCTGATAGAGCTGCGTTTTTCTCTCAATTTCCTCCATAATTCGCGAGCAATAGTTCTTGAACAAATAAATTCCCTACCGGTTTGCTGGACCTGTCGTAGGTTCATCCTTATTTGAACAAATTGATGTTAAGAAACACGCACAGAACACATAATTAATCTCCGAATCGAGCGACGCGGTTTACACCGCCATCTTGAACGAAGTTGTCTGTCCATCCAATAGATAACTGACAATATTTGTGGCCCGGGTGGTGTTTCACATATAGAAACTGTTAATTGTGCTGAAGACATATCTAAGAGACTGGAGTACATATGGAGTTACCCATACAGTTCTCCTTGTGTGATACAAGTGAGGAGACTGAAGCTCTTATGAGGTATGTGTGTGTGGTGAGGTGATTCTCAGCAAACTAAACCGAACCAACCATAACCAACTTATTCACAAAGCTGAAGACATAAAATTGAAGAATTTGTCAAAGAAAACAAAGATAAGACAACCAGCCACACTGTGTGTATGTACATCCTTGGATAAATCATGCGTACAAGACTACTTACACAAGGCTCTGAGAACCAGTCATGGGGCTTGGCATTGGACAAATAATAGCAATTTGGGCACAGATCAATTTCATCTAACTGGAAATAGAAGAATAGACTCGGTTTAGTGTCTTCTAACTAGAAGTGCAAAAATATCAAAGGTAAACCTGTTAATATGATACACAGATCAGTGTTATCTAACTAAAAGCACAAAAATATCAAAGGTATACCTGTTAATATGAGACACAAATCAGTGTCATCTAACTAAAAACACATTAAAAAAATTACAAGGAAATAATTCAATGTCACTCTAACATGGAATGAAATTTTTATATGCTAAAAAATGTGAATGACGTCCCTGTCATCACATGCCATGCCGATAAGCATAGATGGTCATGGTTTGCCATCTCACACAATCACCAAAGTGATGAGAGTTTAATATAGTCACTCTGTGAATCACAGATCAACAATGGTTTGCCATCTCACACAATCACCAAAGTGATGAGAGTTTAATATAGTCACTCTGTGAATCACAGATCAACAATGGTTTGCCATCTCACACAATCACCAAAGTGATGAGAGTTTAATATAGTCACTCTGTGAATCACAGATCAACAATGGTTTGCCATCTCACACAATCACCAAAGTGATGAGAGTTTAATATAGTCACTCTGTGAATCACAGATCAACAATGGTTTGCCATCTCACACAATCACCAAAGTGATGAGAGTTTAATATAGTCACTCTGTGAATCACAGATCAACAAAACACACAAACCCCCTGAATGTTTACACCGACATTAGCAGGAAACAAAAGTAAAGAACCTACATATTTATTTAATTTTTTTCTTGTCCTGTTTGTGCTCCATACACTAAGTGATCAAAGGTGCAAATATCTGCATCTCTTTGTGCTCTTTTCTGGCCAGTTCTCAATATCAGCCCAGTGTGTTTGGCATATGTTTTCTCCAGTTCCGGGTATATCCCCAAATGTAAACCATTGAGAGACCCGGCCAGTTGGGATACCCTGCCATTCAGCTCAAGTCAATGTATTTTTCCACTATAATACTATTTCAGATACTCCATATTTTAAAACAAAACTTAAAAATGTCAATGAAATAAATTAAACATAGCACATCCAGTTCAACCTTGCTGCACATTCAGTATGACTAAACCACAAAATGTCAACCAAATAAATTAAAAATGACAATCATTCTCCAAGTTCATTTTTGCTGCACATTCATATGACTAACATAAAAAGTGGCCCATTTTAAATTTCCATGCACACAGGCAAACCAATACAATGTATAGTCTTTGGTTCAATTATATTCTAGAATTTAAAAAAAAAACTAAACAACCTTTTGTTCACACCTGAAAGCATAATGGGCACAGGTTGCTAGACACATATTTGTATATAGCAAGTGGCACTTCAGGGGTTGCTGTGGTCATGATCATGACAGCTGCTTTCACTTCCCAGTACATTTCCTGGTGCCATTTAGACTGGGTCAAAATGGGAGTCCAGGTCAATGTCTGAAATCTGGCTCGATGTGAATGCAAACCCATGCCTACCAAACTGGAATGCAAGCATCTGGCCTCTAGACCACTGCGGTTCTCACACTCTACAACAGCACATCAACACAATAGATAACAATGAAACATAACATGACAACGGGTATATCAATACTTTAACAAGAGCACACAAAAGCATGAGCGATGAGCTGTAAGCATTCTCACTTACCTCCCGCTTGCTGTCAACTGCCATAATGATAGCCAGGTCTGTCAGGGTACCCTTGTCTTCTAGTGACAAACATGGGTGGAGAAAAGAAACACATCTCATCACTCTACACGAGGTGGTCTCAATACATCAACATTCAGTTATCAACTGCTGTGTTTTAAACTCATTTTATATATATATGGTATTTTCTAGAAGCGGATAGTCCTTTGTACATATTGTAGTGGCTTCAATGATTACATTTCACACAGACTAGGTCATGGCATGAGATGAGATAATCAGTTGACTTCTTGGTCTCTTGTTCTTTCTCACCTTAGATCAGTGGTTCTCAACCTTTTTTGGCCCGTGCCCCCTTCACCATATTTTCAGAACGTCATTCCCCCCCCCCCTATCAAAAATTTGGCTCATGCGCCCCCCCCCTTTTCACCGTATTTTCAGAACGTCATTCCCCCCCCCCTCCCCTTTTCATATTTCCTATCTAAAAATCCCCCCACCCCTATACAGTATACGTAAAAATGTAAGGTAAATTTAATAGCACATACTAAAACAAGTCTAGACATCCACATAAAACATGATTTGTGGGTCTACTGACTTTATAAAATGAATTTTAGAAGGATGAGACGTACTTAACTGTAAAGTATGAAGGGAAAAACAATATCAAATAATCAGTTCTTGTATTAACGCGATCTTGAAATGGTCTTCATTCTCCCCCTGGAAACCCTAAAATTCCCCAGGGGGAATTTTCCCCACCAGTTGAGAACCACTGCCTTAGATGCACTACCAAGATCTGGTTGTGAACTTGTCCCAATCAATCAATCTCTCTCCCCCTCCACAAAACACAAGCGATTCAACTCACCAGACTACCTACTGAAATATAAAAGTAACCTAGGACAAGAAAGAACCGTTATTATTGTTTGAATAGGTTCCACAGATTGTTCAGCATATTTACTTAAGCTTCTTTTTTTTTTATCATCTGAAGTAACAGAGGAGAAACAAGCTACACTTTGGAAGGAAGATGGGAAGGCAGGTAGGTATAGAAGGGAAGAGGAAGAGAGAGAGAGAAGAGAGAGAGAGAGAGAGAGAGAGAGAGAGAGAGAGAGAGAGAGAGAGAGAGAGAGAGAGAGAGAGAGAGAGAGTTGTTTGGAACAGAATCTTCTCCTCTCTGGCTGACACTCAAACCTCCACAGTAGTGTATCTAACAAATCAGTAGTCAGTTTCAGGTCTATGACATGCCCATACAGTTTCTGGTGGCAAGACCTCAATATCTTCACACCCTTCCTCCTCGACTGAGCCAGCCAGCAGTCTCCACAAATACATACTTGTTTCACCCCGCTGACATCACCGATCCAAAAAGTGATGTGTACACTTACCTCCATAGACGAGGGCACAGTTGTGGACAATCAACTGGGCGTCAGCGTGGAACTCATCCACACATGTGTAGCTGCACGACTGCACTTTCTGCTCCATGAGGTTCAGATCCATCTGTGTGTGCACGAAGCGGCTACACTGTTCCTCACTACAATTGTAGCCAAACTGGTAAAGCTCCCTAGTCTAGGGCAGTGACCATGTAAAAATCAATATTCATGACACACCAACAGTCACATCAACTTGTTATTGTGTGTGTGTGAGCACACCAGCACACCTAGACACAGTACAAGTAAACAACAGCACCCTGTTACCTGCCTCACATTGTGTGTGTAAGCACACCAGCACCCCCACACAGTACAAGTAAACAACAGCACCCTGTTACACGCCTCACATTGTGTGTAAGCACACCAGCACCCCCACACAGTACAAGTAAACAACAGCACCCTGTTACACGCCTCACGCTGTACTGGGCATGTGGTGCTGTACCCAAATCTGTATAGACCCACCAGCACACTGTGGGTGAGGTAGACAGTATCCCACCAGCCACCTGTATGCCCCAAGACATTTCCTACTACCCAGGCTGGGTTCACTTAGAAGCCCAGGTCCATTGTTAAAATCTGTCCCAAAGTGGATTTGAACCTATGACCTCTGGGCTGACAGGCAAATCTCTAGTCACTCTGCTACTCTAGTATTCACACATATCATCACTTTGCACATTCTAAACCAAGCCAGGCAGCTTAAATTAACTGTGACTATCTCTATTTCTGTCCAAGAATGTTTTGCATTAGATGCCAAACAGACTATATACCTATTATGACACATCACCAGCCCGTGACTTATACCAGGGGCTCAATATACAGTGGAAGTGGCTACAGACAAGCCAGATTTCTCAAGTATACCCTGACCAAATGTAAACAGTAAGAGAACATCTTCTACAATGAGTGAGACTGGAGTTCTGCTTTTTTAAGAACACTGCAGGTCACACTGCCTCATGTAGTCCTATCTCCCCAGACCAACAGCATTTCAGCAGTCCATAAATGAGGAAGCTACCTAGGGGGATGGTTCATTAGAACCATGAGTCAATACTTTTATGCCCTCACTGTAACAAACTTTTCTGCCCTCACTGTAACAAACTTTTCTGTCCTCACTGTAGTAAACTTTTCTGTCCTCACTGTAGTAAACTTTTCTGTCCTCACTGTAACAAACTTTTCTGTCCTCACTGTAACAAACTTTTCTGTCCTCACTGTAACAAACTTTTCTGTCCTCACTGTAACAAACTTTTCTGTCCTCACTGTAACAAACTTTTCTGTCCTCACTGTAACAAACTTTTCTGTCCTCACTGTAACAAACTTTTCTGTCCTCACTGTAACAAACTTTTCTGTCCTCACTGTAACAAACTTTTCTGTCCTCACTGTAACAAACTTTTCTGTCCTCACTGTAACAAACTTTTCTGTCCTCACTGTAACAAACTTTTCTGTCCTCACTGTAGCAAACTTTTCTGTCTTCCCTGTAACAAAATTTTCTGTCCTCCCTGTAACAAACTTTTCTGTCCTCACTGTAGCAAACTTTTCTGTCTTCCCTGTAGCAAACTTTTCTGTCCTCACTGTAACAAACTTTTCTGTCCTCACTGTAACAAACTTTTCTGTCCTCACTGTAACAAACTTTTCTGTCCTCACTGTAACAAACTTTTCTGTCCTCACTGTAGCAAACTTTTCTGTCTTCCCTGTAACAAACTTTTCTGTCCTCACTGTAGCAAACTTTTCTGTCCTCACTGTAACAAACTTTTCTGTCCTCACTGTAACAAACTTTTCTGTCCTCACTGTAACAAACTTTTCTGTCCTCACTGTAACAAACTTTTCTGTCCTCACTGTAACAAACTTTTCTGTCCTCACTGTAGCAAACTTTTCTGTCCTCACTGTAACAAACTTTTCTGTCCTCACTGTAACAAACTTTTCTGTCCTCACTGTAACAAACTTTTCTGTCCTCACTGTAACAAACTTTTCTGTCCTCACTGTAGTAAACTTTTCTGTCCTCACTGTAGTAAACTTTTCTGTCCTCACTGTAGTAAACTTTTCTGTCCTCACTGTAACAAACTTTTCTGTCCTCACTGTAACAAACTTTTCTGTCCTCACTGTAACAAACTTTTCTGTCCTCACTGTAACAAACTTTTCTGTCCTCACTGTAACAAACTTTTCTGTCCTCACTGTAACAAACTTTTCTGTCCTCACTGTAACAAACTTTTCTGTCCTCACTGTAGTAAACTTTTCTGTCCTCACTGTAGTAAACTTTTCTGTCCTCACTGTAACAAACTTTTCTGTCCTCACTGTAACAAACTTTTCTGTCCTCACTGTAACAAACTTTTCTGTCCTCACTGTAACAAACTTTTCTGTCCTCACTGTAACAAACTTTTCTGTCCTCACTGTAACAAACTTTTCTGTCCTCACTGTAACAAACTTTTCTGTCCTCACTGTAACAAACTTTTCTGTCCTCACTGTAACAAACTTTTCTGTCCTCACTGTAACAAACATTTCTGTCCTCACTGTAACAAACTTTTCTGTCCTCACTGTAGCAAACTTTTCTGTCCTCACTGTAGCAAACTTTTCTGTCCTCACTGTAACAAACTTTTCTGTCCTCACTGTAACAAACTTTTCTGTCCTCACTGTAACAAACTTTTCTGTCCTCACTGTAACAAACTTTTCTGTCCTCACTGTAACAAACTTTTCTGTCCTCACTGTAGTAAACTTTTCTGTCCTCACTGTAGTAAACTTTTCTGTCCTCACTGTAACAAACTTTTCTGTCCTCACTGTAACAAACTTTTCTGTCCTCACTGTAACAAACTTTTCTGTCTTCCCTGTAACAAACTTTTCTGTCTTCCCTGTAACAAACTTTTCTGTCCTCACTGTAACAAACTTTTCTGTCCTCACTGTAACAAACTTTTCTGTCCTCACTGTAACAAACTTTTCTGTCCTCACTGTAGCAAACTTTTCTGTCCTCACTGTAGCAAACTTTTCTGTCCTCACTGTAGCAAACTTTTCTGTCCTCACTGTAGCAAACTTTTCTGTCCTCACTGTAACAAACTTTTCTGTCCTCACTGTAACAAACTTTTCTGTCCTCACTGTAACAAACTTTTCTGTCTTCCCTGTAACAAACTTTTCTGTCCTCACTGTAACAAACTTTTCTGTCCTCACTGTAACAAACTTTTCTGTCCTCACTGTAACAAACTTTTCTGTCCTCACTGTAACAAACTTTTCTGTCCTCACTGTAACAAACTTTTCTGTCCTCACTGTAGCAAACTTTTCTGTCCTCACTGAAGTAAACTTTTCTGTCCTCACTGTAACAAACTTTTCTGTCCTCACTGTAACAAACTTTTCTGTCCTCACTGTAACAAACTTGTCTGTCCTCCCTGTAGCAAACTTGTCTGTCCTCACTGTAACAAACTTTTCTGTCCTCACTGTAACAAACTTTTCTGTCCTCACTGTAGCAAACTTTTCTGTCCTCACTGAAGTAAACTTTTCTGTCCTCACTGTAACAAACTTTTCTGTCCTCACTGTAACAAACTTTTCTGTCCTCACTGTAACAAACTTTTCTGTCCTCACTGTAACAAACTTTTCTGTCCTCACTGTAACAAACTTTTCTGTCCTCACTGTAGCAAACTTTTCTGTCCTCACTGAAGTAAACTTTTCTGTCCTCACTGTAACAAACGTTTCTGTCCTCACTGTAGCAAACGTTTCTGTCCTCACTGTAGCAAACTTTTCTGTCCTCACTGAAGTAAACTTTTCTGTCCTCACTGTAACAAACTTTTCTGTCCTCACTGTAACAAACTTTTCTGTCCTCACTGTAACAAACTTTTCTGTCCTCACTGTAACAAACTTTTCTGTCCTCACTGTAACAAACTTTTCTGTCCTCACTGAAGTAAACTTTTCTGTCCTCACTGTAGCAAACTTTTCTGTCCTCACTGAAGTAAACTTTTCTGTCCTCACTGTAGCAAACTTTTCTGTCCTCACTGAAGTAAACTTTTATGTCCTCACTGTAGCAAACTTTTCTGTCACTGTAGCAAACTTTTATGTCCTCACTGAAGTAAACTTTTATGTCCTCACTGAAGTAAACTTTTCTGTCCTCACTGTAACAAACTTTTCTGTCCTCACTGTAGCAAACTTGTCTGTCCTCACTGTAGCAAACTTTTCTGTCCTCACTGAAGTAAACTTTTCTGTCCTCACTGTAACAAACTTTTCTGTCCTCACTGTAGCAAACGTTTCTGTCCTCACTGTAGCAAACTTTTCTGTCCTCACTGAAGTAAACTTTTCTGTCCTCACTGTAACAAACTTTTCTGTCCTCACTGTAACAAACTTTTCTGTCCTCACTGTAACAAACTTTTCTGTCCTCACTGTAACAAACTTTTCTGTCCTCACTGTAACAAACTTTTCTGTCCTCACTGAAGTAAACTTTTCTGTCCTCACTGTAGCAAACTTTTCTGTCCTCACTGAAGTAAACTTTTCTGTCCTCACTGTAGCAAACTTTTCTGTCCTCACTGAAGTAAACTTTTATGTCCTCACTGTAGCAAACTTTTCTGTCACTGTAGCAAACTTTTATGTCCTCACTGAAGTAAACTTTTCTGTCCTCACTGTAACAAACTTTTCTGTCCTCACTGTAACAAACTTTTCTGTCCTCACTGTAGTAAACTTTTCTGTCCTCACTGTAGTAAACTTTTCTGTCCTCACTGTAACAAACTTTTCTGTCCTCACTGTAACAAACTTTTCTGTCCTCACTGTAACAAACTTTTCTGTCTTCCCTGTAACAAACTTTTCTGTCTTCCCTGTAACAAACTTTTCTGTCCTCACTGTAACAAACTTTTCTGTCCTCACTGTAACAAACTTTTCTGTCCTCACTGTAACAAACTTTTCTGTCCTCACTGTAGCAAACTTTTCTGTCCTCACTGTAGCAAACTTTTCTGTCCTCACTGTAGCAAACTTTTCTGTCCTCACTGTAGCAAACTTTTCTGTCCTCACTGTAACAAACTTTTCTGTCCTCACTGTAACAAACTTTTCTGTCCTCACTGTAACAAACTTTTCTGTCTTCCCTGTAACAAACTTTTCTGTCCTCACTGTAACAAACTTTTCTGTCCTCACTGTAACAAACTTTTCTGTCCTCACTGTAACAAACTTTTCTGTCCTCACTGTAACAAACTTTTCTGTCCTCACTGTAACAAACTTTTCTGTCCTCACTGTAGCAAACTTTTCTGTCCTCACTGAAGTAAACTTTTCTGTCCTCACTGTAACAAACTTTTCTGTCCTCACTGTAACAAACTTTTCTGTCCTCACTGTAACAAACTTGTCTGTCCTCCCTGTAGCAAACTTGTCTGTCCTCACTGTAACAAACTTTTCTGTCCTCACTGTAACAAACTTTTCTGTCCTCACTGTAGCAAACTTTTCTGTCCTCACTGAAGTAAACTTTTCTGTCCTCACTGTAACAAACTTTTCTGTCCTCACTGTAACAAACTTTTCTGTCCTCACTGTAACAAACTTTTCTGTCCTCACTGTAACAAACTTTTCTGTCCTCACTGTAACAAACTTTTCTGTCCTCACTGTAGCAAACTTTTCTGTCCTCACTGAAGTAAACTTTTCTGTCCTCACTGTAACAAACTTTTCTGTCCTCACTGTAGCAAACGTTTCTGTCCTCACTGTAGCAAACTTTTCTGTCCTCACTGAAGTAAACTTTTCTGTCCTCACTGTAACAAACTTTTCTGTCCTCACTGTAACAAACTTTTCTGTCCTCACTGTAACAAACTTTTCTGTCCTCACTGTAACAAACTTTTCTGTCCTCACTGTAACAAACTTTTCTGTCCTCACTGAAGTAAACTTTTCTGTCCTCACTGTAGCAAACTTTTCTGTCCTCACTGAAGTAAACTTTTCTGTCCTCACTGTAGCAAACTTTTCTGTCCTCACTGAAGTAAACTTTTATGTCCTCACTGTAGCAAACTTTTCTGTCACTGTAGCAAACTTTTATGTCCTCACTGAAGTAAACTTTTATGTCCTCACTGAAGTAAACTTTTCTGTCCTCACTGTAACAAACTTTTCTGTCCTCACTGTAGCAAACTTGTCTGTCCTCACTGTAGCAAACTTTTCTGTCTTCCCTGACTCAAACTTTTCTGGGCACAGATGGATCTAGTCAGTCACCTCTAAAGCCACTCAAAAGATGAACATATCTTCAAAAATGATAGACGAACCACCATATAATCACTGTTTACTATTTACATGACTACAACACAAGTTACCCTAAGTGAGATGTGTGTAATGTAAGAAGCAATCATAAGAAGTAGAGTAAGTTGTTTCATGTAGCATGAGTCAAGAGCACAACATATTTAGTGGTCGTCAACATCCAGCAATTAACTGGTTGCATGGAGCAGAATGAGCCAACACACTGAACAGACTGAGTAAACACATACCAACACTCAGAACTGTGGTTGTATGTAGCATGACCTCCAACCTTGATCTTACACCTAAACACCAAAATCAACCAGCTACAGGAGAGTTTAGGGCTAACATGTGGTGATGGTTGTTTGTTGTCATTTCAATACAAGTTAAAATTAATATTTTTTATCCCCTCCCCCCTCACTCTGTGTTGGTGGGGGAGCACTACTAAAAATCTAGCAACACACCCAACCATTCACCCACCGGCACACACTGCATGACAACAATGAACCAGATCTAAAACAGTATAACTAGAAAATTCTCCGTCAGGAACTCACAAGACATAAGAAAAAGAGGAACCCACAGAGGAAAGGCATTAAAAAAGAGGAACCCACAGAAGAAAGACAAAAGAAAAAGAGGAACCCACAGAGGAAAGACATAAAAAAGAGGAACCCACAGAGGAAAAACAGAAGAACAAGAGGAACCCACAGAGGAAAGACATAAGAACAAGAGGAACCCACAGAGGAAAGATATAAGAACAAGAGGAACCCACAGAGGAAAGACATAAAAAAGAGGAACCCACAGAGGAAAAACAGAAGAACAAGAGGAACCCACAGAGGAAAGACATAAAAAAGAGGAACCCACAGAGGAAAGATATAAGAACAAGAGGAACCCACAGAGGAAAGACATAAGAACAAGAGGAACCCACAGAGGAAAGATATAAGAACAAGAGGAACCCACAGAGGAAAGATATAAGAACAAGAGGAACCCACAGAGGAAAGATACAAGAACAAGAGGAACCCACAGAGGAAAGACATAAGAACAAGAGGAACCCACAGAGGAAAGATATAAGAACAAGAGGAACCCACAGAGGAAAGACATAAAAACAAGAGGAACCCACAGAGGAAAGATATAAGAACAAGAGGAACCCACAGAGGAAAGATATAAGAACAAGAGGAACCCACAGAGGAAAGACATAAGAACAAGAGGAACCCACAGAGGAAAGATATAAGAACAAGAGGAACCCACAGAGGAAAGATATAAGAACAAGAGGTACCCACAGAGGAAAGATATAAGAACAAGAGGAACCCACAGAGGAAAGATATAAGAACAAGAGGAACCCACAGAGGAAAGATATAAGAACAAGAGGAACCCACAGAGGAAAGATATAAGAACAAGAGGAACCCGCAGAGGAAAGATATAAGAACAAGAGGAACCCACAGAGGAAAGATATAAGAACAAGAGGAACCCTTAGAGGAAAGACATAAGAACAAGAGGAACCCACAGAGGAAAGATATAAGAACAAGAGGAACCCACAGAGGAAAAACAGAAGAACAAGAGGAACTCGCAGAGGAAAGATATAAGAACAAGAGGAACCCACAGAGGAAAGATATAAGAACAAGAGGAACCCACACCCACAGAGGAAAGATATAAGAACAAGAGGAACCCACAGAGGAAAAGAGGAAGAACTAAAATCTCATGGAGAAGTAAAAACAGACATAAGCAATATGGGAAGGGCATGGACAGAATTGGAATAACTAAAGATAGGGGAGCCTGGAGTGGGCGGGTTGAGAGCCTGGAGAGGGCGGGTTGAGGGCCTGGAGTGGGTGGGTTGAGGGGCCTGGAGTGAGTGGGTTGAGGGGCCTGGAGTGAGTGGGTTGAGGGGCCTGGAGTGAGTGGGTTGAGGGGCCTGGAGTGAGTTGGTTGAGGGGCCTTGAGTGGGCGGGTTGAGAGCCTGGAGTGGGCGGGTTGAGAGCCTGGAGTGGGCGGGTTGAGAGCCTGGAGTGGGTGGGTTGAGGGCCTGGAGTGGGTGGGTTGAGGGGCCTGGAGTGAGTGGGTTGAGGGGCCTGGAGTGAGTTGGTTGAGGGGCCTGGAGTGAGTTGGTTGAGGGGCCTGGAGTGGGTTGAGGAGCCTGGAGTGAGTTGAGGGGCCTGGAGTGAGTGGGTTGAGGGGCCTGGAGTGAGTGGGTTGAGGGGCCTAGAGTGAGTGGGTTGAGGGGCCTGGAGTGAGTGGGTTGAGGGGCCTGGAGTGAGTGGGTTGAGGAGCCTGGAGTGAGTGGGTTGAGGAGCCTGGAGTGAGTGGGTTGAGGGGCCTGGAGTGAGTGGGTTGAGGGGCCTAGAGTGAGTGGGTTGAGGGCCTGGAGTGAGTGGGTTAAGGGGGCCTGGAGTGAGTGGGTTGAGGAGGCCTGGAGTGAGTGGGTTGAAGGGCCTGAAGTGAGTGGGCCCAGGGGCCTGGAATGAGTGGGCTAAGGGGCCTGGAGTGAGTGGGTTGAGGGCCTGGAGTGAGTTGGTTAAGGGGCCTGGGGTTGAGGGCCTGGAGTGAGTGGGTTGAGGGGCCTGGGGTTGAGGGCCTGGAGTGAGTTGGTTAAGGGGCCTGGGGTTGAGGGCCTGGAGTGAGTTGGTTAAGGGGCCTGGAGTGGTTGGTTAAGGGGCCTGGAGTGGTTGGTTAAGGGGCCTGGAGTGGTTGGTTAAGGGGCCTGGAGTGGTTGGTTAAGGGGCCTGGAGTGGTTGGTTAAGGGGCCTGGAGTGGTTGGTTAAGGGGCCTGGAGTGGTTGGTTAAGGGGCCTGTAGGAGTTGGTTAAGGGGCCTGGAGTGGTTGGTTAAGGGGCCTGGAGTGGTTGGTTAAGGGGCCTGGAGTGGTTGGTTAAGGGGCCTGTAGGAGTTGGTTAAGGGGCCTGTAGGAGTTGGTTAAGGGGCCTGTAGGAGTTGGTTAAGGGGCCTGGAGTGGTTGGTTAAGGGGCCTGGAGTGGTTGGTTAAGGGGCCTGGAGTGGTTGGTTAAGGGGCCTGTAGGAGTTGGTTAAGGGGCCTGTAGGAGTTGGTTAAGGGGCCTGTAGGAGTTGGTTAAGGGGCCTGTAGGAGTTGGTTAAGGGGCCTGTAGGAGTTGGTTAAGGGGCCTGGAGTGGTTGGTTAAGGGGCCTGTAGGAGTTGGTTAAGGGGCCTGTAGGAGTTGGTTAAGGGGCCTGGAGTGGTTGGTTAAGGGGTCTGGAGGAGTTGGTTAAGGGGCCTGTAGGAGTTGGTTAAGGGGCCTGGAGTGGTTGGTCAAGGGGCCTGGAGGAGTTGGTTAAGGGGCGTGGAGGAGTTGATTAAGGGGCCTGGGGTGAGTTGGTTGAGGGCGTTGAGTGAGTTGGTTGAGGGGCCTGGAGGAGTTGGTTAAGGGACCTGGAGAGAGTTGGTTAAGGGACCTGGAGAGAGTGGGTTGAGGGCGTGGAGTGAGTGGGTTGAGGGCTGGGAGTGAGTGGGTTGAGGGGCATGGAGAGAGTTGGTTGAGGGACCTGGAGAGAGTGGGTTGAGGGCGTGGAGTGAGTGGGTTGAGGGCTGGGAGTGAGTGGGTTGAGGGGCATGGAGTGAGTTGGTTGAGGTGCCTGGAGTGAATTTGTTAAGCCCCAATGGCCGATAGAGGGCAAAGAAAGAAGAAGAACAGTTACAGCACACTCACAAAATGTGATGCAATAACAGTCACAATTTATGTCTGGAATTTCCCACACATTTTACTGGAGTAAATGCTCATGTATCTGTCTAACATCCCACCAAAGACCACCTACCTGTCTGTAAACTTGTACAAAAGAATTCAGTTGTACTGAAGCTAGCTAGACATGGACAAACAACAACAACAGGTTAATGAGGACAAGATGAACAAGATGCAATCACTCCCACCTTTTCTCTAAGGCGTGAAATGGTGTAGCTTAGTAGGGTGTTCAAATGTTTTTTCTTCATCCTGTTCTTCTGTAGGCCAGCCTGAAATATAAACATGCACAATTCTCTGCAATTATTGCAATACGTCAGTGATTATGTTGCCTTCCTCGTGTCTTTTCATGGCACATGGAAATATAATTTCATATATTCAATAGATCAAATAATATTGCTTACATGCAGCAACCAAGTAGATTCCAGATGGATGCTGGAAGTAGATTGACCATGTCTTCATAGAGATTTCAGTGGCTTAAAGTTGCTGGAAGTAGACTGACCATGTCTTCATAGAGATTTCAGTGGCTTAAAGTTGCTGGAAGTAGACTGACCATGTCTTCATAGAGATTTCAGTGGCTTAAAGTTCTTGGAAAGAGCAGCACTTTAGTTAGCATAGTTGTCAGATGACAATACTGAGCAAAGTTTGCATCATGAATGATGTCATACATATTGACATTATCTTATAAATCTGGACTTTTGTGACTGAACAAGCCAGACAGTTCATGTATGTAAAGGAACAATCAGGGCTGTTGTACTTAACTGAGCACTACACCTGCCTACGAGGCACTGCTACAGAAACCACTACAACAGCCAGCTAAAGATTATATTGCATGCTTGGATTGCCGAGATCACCTCGTGCTAGTTGCATAATATCACACATTCACACAAAACATCACAAGGCCAGAGTTACATCACAAGATTTACATATTTAAACAAAATGTGAAAGGTGAGAGGACTGATTTCATTGCACCAGATTTGATCCCATCCGGCTCAGTCTGTATGTGCAGAATGGCAAGCTGTCTAGTGACAGCATGGCACAAAGCATGAGCTATGTAGCTGCAGCAATGATCCACAGGTCTATGGACAAATTGCATCTGCATTTAATGATGTAGTTCACAAATAAATCCGCAACCTTCACAGTGTGAGGCAGACAGCCTGATCATTTGGGTTCTTGACCCAACTCACTCATCACACAGACCTCCGTAATATATTTATAAACGTTTGTATAATGTTGCTCCTATATTTACAACTGTCTGATTAATATTTATCTGTCCTGTCTAAAGAAAGTTAGAAGGCATACATCAGAAAGTGGCTGTGATTGGACGAAAACAGGCTACACAAACATTTATGTACTTATTATTTTGTTTACCAGCAACTGATGATGCCCAACCATGTATTACTCCACACCTCTATATGTGCTCATTCACTCGTCTATAAAACATGTTTCAGATACTCATTTCCTGACCACTAAGATATGTATGAAGTGTTCATTTCCTGACCTCTATGATATGTCTAAGTGCTTATTCAGAAGCTGTATATCATTACTCCCTGGGAGTTATACAGTAAAACACACTAAAATGTAAATATCAGCACTTTATGAGGAACATTCTAATCAAATTAAATAACTATTTTTTAAATATTGCATATTAATGTTCTCAGCATTTGATGCACCCTTGCCTTCTATACACCCACATTGTTCTTCTTTATTTCTGGTAGTATATTCTTCTTAACCCTTTGTATTATGATTCTGAGCAAAATCACTATGATATGATTCATTATGCTAATTGTTCAATAACATTCTAAGGCCCCTGATGTCTTCAGGATCGCAATAAAATAATTCAGGAGGTACACTTCCAGCATCACATATCGCATTCCACTTCTGTCATGTCTGCACCTTACAGCAGTAAAGTGTTTGCATGTCCCAATGACATCAGGGGTTACGCTGATGGTGGCACAGCTTCTGGTTGGGTCTCTTATGTTACGTCAAACGATAGGAACCAGACAATAAGGGACACAAACCAGCTGCCTTACAGGTAGAGTGGGGACCGTTGGAGGCTAGAGAAAACAATCCCAAAAAAGAATGCTTGTCAAAATTGAATGTACTGAGCCCCAGGTTTGATGAAACAGTGCAATGCAACTGACTTGATGTCATATATTGTGTCCATGAGCCTGCAGACCTGTCTATTGTGTATTCTTCATTGTTCATGTCAGATGTGATGTAGCCTGAACCTGGGGTTTTCTTGGGGAACTACCCTAGACAATCTGATATTCTTTCACATTCAGAAGTAGAAGAGAGACAATGAAAACAGAAGTACCCGTTTTTAAACAAAATGAGAATTACAATGCTCTAAAATGTATACTGTTCAAAAAAAAAAGAAGAAAAAAAAAGAAATGCAACATTTTTGGTGTTAACTTTTATAAAAGATATTTGCTGATTGGACATCGGTCAACCTATCAACTGTGTCCATTTGGTCATTAACTTCTCGTGGTTATGTAAAGTGTACTCACCTCATGATTTGTGAAGTTATGAAAGAGGTCAAGGTCAAAACAACATTTTTGACAATAACTCGTGACATGTTCATGATAATCCCGTGAAACTTACTGAACACAAAACTCTGATCATATTATTGAATGCCTATAAAAGATTGACATTCCACGAATAAATTCAATTGAAAATTCAATGCGCAAGTATGGTTCATCTCACTACAGAACGACGATTCATCATCATTGGACATTTACAGGCTGGACAGTCACAAAGTGTAGTAGCCAGAGAAATTGAATGTGGTTAGTTAGTTAGCTAGTTAGTCGCAGTTCTAACTTCACGTTCCTGTGCCAGTGAATATCACAAAATGCTCCTCACTGCCCCATGTGAACAATGGAATAGACAGGAGTGTGGGCAAGCCAACAGCCCGCAGAAGTACACTGTGCATAATGCCGCTGTCAGAATGCCAACACAAAAGTCCTCCACGAAAAATACAGTTCATCGTCGATGAAAACGGCAGTCACCAGAAAGACTTCATTGACCGGGGTTTTATCCCATATGGCTCGGTCTCTTTCTGCAGGATGACCCACCGAAAGCGCCGCACAAAGCACGAACGCCATAGCTACAGCGACGACTCCCAGGAGTCTCCTGAAAAATGCACTTGTGAACCGAAAAGGCAAACCAGTCAATCCAGCAACTGCCGGCCATCATCGTTCCGAACATGCAGTTCACGCGAAAAATAACTGTGGACAGATGCAAAAGCATTCCACGCGAAATTCACAGCTCACAGTGTCGCGCCACGCACTCACTCAGTAACAGGGTGACGGAACCATATCCTCCTTAGTCGCCTCTTACGACGTGCATTGTAGGCAACAGTGTTACTATTCTTTGCTCCCCCGTATGGGCCCAGGCAACACACGGGCGTGTTAATGTGGTTAGAAGCACCATTAGTCGCCTTTGGGGCGATTTCAAGAAAGTGGCTCAGTGCAGACCAGCCACGCAGTGGAAGACCCAGAATCACAACTGCTGCCGAAGACTGCTTCATACAGATGTGTCACCTTAGGAATCGATTTGCATCTGCATCCTCCACAGTCCAGTCATTGCCAGGAGCTCGTCGAATTTCAGAACAAACGGTCGGGAACTGGCTGCACGACGCTGGTCTTTGGGCTAGAAGACCCTACTGAGGTCCTGCTCTTATAGACCTGCATTGTCAGAATTGACTGCAGTGGGTGAATCATCAATAAAATGTTGGTACAAGTTTGCAATTGAAACTGCAATAATGTTGCATTTCTTTTTTTGAACAGTATAGCAAGAGTGCTTTAAAATGTATCTAAAGTGTTGTGTTGTATCTAAAGTGTTCTGTGTTGTAACTAAAGTGTTGTGTGCTGTATCTAAAGTGTTGTGTGCTGTATCTAAAGTGTCCTGTGTTGTATGCTGTATCTAAAGTGTTGTATGCTGTATCTAAAGTGTTGTATGCTGTATCTAAAGTGTTGTGTGTTGTATCTAAAGTGTTCTATGCTGTATCTAAAGTGTTGTATGGTGTATCTAAAGTGTAACGTGTTCTATGCTGTATCTAACGTGTTCTATGCTGTATCTAAAGTGTCCTGTGTTGTATCTAAAGTGTTCTATGCTGTATCTAAAGTGTTCTATGCTGTATCTAAAGAGTTCTATGCTGTATCTAAAGTGTTCTTTTGCCAGGAGTAAATTGACGGTTGTTGGTTCAGCAGCCTCTGGCATTATTTATAGTGATGAATCAGTCTGGCCTTATTTACTCTGCTGGTCAGTGGCGAACTTGGTAATATTTCTTTACAGGGTTTCTGTGTGATAGAACAACTTCACACACCTTGGACAACGCTATCAATCTTGATGCGCCACCCCTGCATTATTTCAGTGGCACTTCGTTGATATCTTTAGAGATGCTTAATCTTGATCTTGTTGACATCTCTCCTTCTGCTTCAGATGGCCATTAAGCTGTTCTATCTTGGACAGTCTATACTTTGTAGCTACTCGACGTAGCTGGTATAACACAACACTGGTGGAGTTTTCACATTTTACTTTACTAAGGCTATACACTGGACACTGTCGATAGTACAAATATGTGCTCTACACAAGATTCACAAATATACAACACAGTGCCGAGACAATAAACTGTTCTAAAAGAGCGGCATCATATTAGCCATGCTCTATAACCCAGAACTAGTTCCAATGCTGACCGTAGCTCGAGTCCAACTGATTTAAGGTGACGTTTTGCCCTTGCGTAAAGCGTCTTAACTGCTTTTCACGTTTTTGTGACCAATGCCATGGTACGTCACTTCGCATGGTCTCTTCATGCAGACTGCGCTTGTTACAAACTCATGTCATGTTCCAGGCCTGTATCAACTGGACCATCGCATCAATGTTGTATCTAAAATGTTCTATGCTGTATCTAAAGTGTTCTATGCTGCATCTAAAGTGTTCTATGCTGTTCTATGTTGTATCTAAAGTGTTTTATATTGTATCTAAAATGTTCTATATTGTATATAAAGTGTTCTATGTTGTATCTAAAATGTTCTATGTTGTATCTAAAGTGTTCTATGTTGTATCTAAAGTGTTTTATATTGTATCTAAAATGTTCTATATTGTATCTAAAGTGTTTTATATTGTATCTAAAATGTTCTATATTGTATCTAAAGTGTTTTATATTGTATCTAAAATGTTTTATACTGCATCTACAGTGCTTTAAATGGCTGATCTTATCAGTCATGATGATATGTTCCAATGCCTCTCTTCCCATTACATGATTAAAACAACAACACAAAAAACATGAATGGTCAATGAGACAACACAAAAAGTATGAATGGTCAGTGTGACAACACATAAGAGATGAATGGTCAATCTAACAACATAAAAGATGAATGGTCAATCTTACAGTTCAAAAAAGAAAATGAATGGTCAATGTTGTACACATGTTCTTACCTTTACATCCTTTTCAGCCATGAAAGAATTAAGATAATTTAATGAGATAGAAATGTAATCCTGCTCTAGAAACCATAATCAATTATATTGAATCACATCTTCTTCTTCTTCTTATCCCTCGTCAGTGAAGCCAGGCAATGAGAAAGATCATGCCTATCTGTCCAACTTTCCTTACCTCAGCCCCAACAGTTCTTTATCAAGGGAACCTTGGCTAAACTCTGTGTCTGCTCCCAGCTAGCAGTTCACGCCACAACAGGTTTCATGTCAACACCAGTCTCTTGTGAAGACATGGACAATACCATCTATGTGTCTGCTGATTTGATCACACATCACTTCACTAACACTACCACTGACTACCTGCCAGTACCTTTGTTTTTAAACAAACAGTTGTGAAACCTCGGTGTCTCTGTGGCAGAGATCTAGCATGCTGGCCAAGCAGATCTGAGGTCTGGGGTTGATTATTGCAGTGTTGCATCTCAATGGCCACCAGTGACCAAAACTACATGTATCTAAGGGGGGGGGGGGGGGGGCCATGGTGTGAAAGTGACTAGAGTTCTTGCCTGCCAGCCCTGGGGTTATGTGTTCAAATCTTGAGATTTTAACAAATTGAGCCCAGCTCCTGGGTCAACTCAATCTGACATGGGCACAAAGACATGACCTGGGAAGTAAAGATCCCCAGCAGGATACTGACTAAACCACCCAACAAGTGCTGGTTGGTCTAAATATATGCCATATAACCAATACACCTCAAGGGGTGACAATGGGTGCTTAACTTTAACATGTATGTGTACATGCCAGGGCGGAGGAAAGTCTAAATATCATAAGTATGTGTACACAGTTTGGTAGAGGAGGAAAGATTAAATATCATAAGTTTGTGTACACAGTTTGGTAGAGGAGGAAAGGCTAAATGTCATAAGTTTGTGTACACAGTTTGGTAGAGGAGGAAAGACTAAATGTCATAAGTTTGTGTACACAGTTTGGTAGAGGAGGAAAGGCTAAATATCATAAGTATGTGTACTCAGTTTGGTAGAGGAGGAAAGGCTAAATATCATAAGTTTGTGTACACGGTTTGGTAGAGGAGGAAAGACTAAATGTCATAAGTTTGTGTACACAGTTTGGTAGAGGAGGAAAGGCT
Source organism: Cepaea hortensis (assembly GCA_963921405.1). NCBI lineage: Eukaryota > Metazoa > Mollusca > Gastropoda > Stylommatophora > Helicidae > Cepaea > Cepaea hortensis. Next base: position 167,412,278 of record OY992878.1, read on the forward strand.
AAATATCATAAATATGTGTACACAGTTTGGTAAAGACAAAGGACTAAATATCATAACTATGCATACACAGCTTGGTAGAAGATGAGAGGTTAAATATAAGTATTTGCAAACATCAGAGAAGAGGAGGAAGGGGGTGGGGGGAAAATGAAATATTAAGTATTTTCACACACCATGGTAGAGGAGGAAGGAGTAAAACAAAATCATAAGTATTTTTATACACTGGGGTAAACTGAGGAAGATTAAAACAGCATCATGCGTAACTGACACACAAGGTAGAGGAGGACAAAGTAAAACAACATCAAGGGTAACTGACACACAAGGTAGAGGAGGACAAAGTAAAACAGCATCAAAGGTAACTGACACACAAGGTAGAGGAGGACAGAGTAAAACAGCATCAAGGGTAACTGACACACAAGGTATAGGAGGACAAAGTAAAACAGCATCAAAGGTAACTGACACACAAGGTAGAGGAGGACAGAGTAAAACAGCATCAAGGGTAACTGACACACAAGGTAGAGGAGGACAGAGTAAAACAGCATCAAAGGTAACTGACACACAAGGTAGAGGAAGACAGAGTAAAACAGCATCAAACATACCAGGTCATAAGACAATGTTCGTGAAAACCATACAAAAGATCTAAACTTGAGTAGAAGAGAAAAGACTAAAATAATGTCATAAGCATCAACAGAAATAGGGTAAAGGAAGAATGACAAATATAAGGAGACACCTGTAAACTACAGATTGAGAAGCAAACTGTAGCACATCTTTCTACCCTGGGTAAATGAGAAAAGTCTCAAGTCCATAAGCTACCCCATACACTCATTGGCCTAGGAGAGAAGACTACAAAAATGTTGTTTGAAACACAAGGCAGTAATACATTTCTAAATATAAGGCGGGTACTTCAAACTTTGTTGTATGGCAACAGCTGATGACAGCACACATGAACTCACCTTACATATGCTGCAAGTAAACACTGCCCCTCTAGTGTCCTCTCTTGTGCACCGTTTATGAAAAACCCTAAAACAGCTGCTGCATTCATAAACTTCTCCAGGTCTATGGCATTCGAAGCAATACCAGTCATGTCCATCATCCTAGCAGGCAGAGACACAACCATTGTGAGAAACAAACACATGTCCCTCAAACACAAGCTTCAGTTCTACATTTATTTATTACATATTCATCAACTTCTCCATCTGTTTAGCATTTCAGCATCAAGCTAAAAGGATTAGTTAGTTATCTATCGGGGTATCTTCCTTGCACTACGGAAAGTCCATAAGTGCTCAGATCCACCCCCCACATATGCATCAGCATCCGGCAGCTAATAGTGCCAGTTCTGTGTTGGCTGACGAGGCCCCTCATTCTCCCGAAGTGCCGCTGGTGTCTGGCCGTTAAAATTCGTACTTCCAGGTCTCTCATTCTGGACAATGAAGTGGATTCACTAGCATGAAGGTCCTCAACTCTCGACAACTCTCTAAGGACATTACAAACATTTTGGCATGATCCACGGGCTGGCCATCTGCAGGGGACTCTACATTAAAGAGGGTCATCTGATGAGAACCTGGGTTGGTTGGTTAGTTAAGTCATCAGATTATTTTCATTGCACATCGGGATGTATCCAGTCCATACGTGCTCGGATCCCCTACTCAGCATGTAGCAGTCAGAACACAAATTCTGTGTTGGTTTAATAGTCTTCCTTCAACCTCTCAGCCACCACAGCCCCTGAACAGTTACAATAAACTAACGAATTCAATACTTCTGTAAACACTGACCTTCTCTTCTCCTTCACCAGGTTGCAGTAATCTGTACCCTTCTTGCTCTATTCCTGTACGCTGACCTTTGAACCCTACAGCAGTGTATTCTTCTATAAATCCATCATAAATAGCGTCATCCAAATGTTCTTTGACTTCATCCTCTGTGAAGTCTGAACAGCGTTGAACATAACGCAAAATACGGTCAAAATTTGGAATCTGTTTCTGTTGTCTTATAGTTGTTATTGCACTGATGAAATGTTTTGCACAGGTCACTGGTGTCAGCCTGCGCTTTACTGATGGTGCCATAGTTTGCTGGGAAGGGAAAAAACATGTTCTTTAAATCATGAATTCTAGCAAATTGTTAATGCTAAATTATTGTTTCTCTGTATAGCTAGTTTATTCTAGGGACAAAATGTGTTGATTCTCGAGCGCATTCATCTTTATTACTATACATTTTCTAACATTTTTGTTTGCCACTGACAAGCATTTAATTCCTGTTACAGCCATTTAAAAGTAAATACAACATGTATGGAGGATTGTTCGTCTGTTTCCTGTCCGTTTTAACATACAGAATCTGGCCAAGAAGAAACATATGGGATATGTTTTTGTGTTACTTCAAATATGGTGATATTCACAGTCTGAGATATCCCATCAATCCATTATATGCAGGGGTGATCTCTTGCTGTTTCCACTGTGTTTCAATGATAGAGCTCTCTGTGAGCACTGCCCCGCAATAATCTTCTTATATGACCAAACCATTTTTCATGGAGCCTAACAAAAGTGCTCTGTAGCGATGGGTTTTGGATGCAATTCATAATCCAGCATATCATCTTCAAAACACAGCTGCAGATGATTTGGAAGCAGAATGCACTGCGTTGGTTTCCCATACAAAGGACTGAGTGCCGGTCATTCAGAAAGCAATGCAAACTAGTTTAGTTAGTTAGTTTAGTCGATGGATCAACATCACGGCACACGGGTGTAACCCATAAGTGCTCCATTCTACTCCTAACTCAAGCCCGTGTGTATTGTTGTGCACGTAAAAAAATCCCATGGCAGTTGGAAATCGAAAAAGAGTAGCCTAATGGCACTGCCCAGGCAAAATTTTGAGTTAAAAATCTACCCAAAGTATTTCAGCATCCTCACCGGTGCTACAGAGTTTCGTGTACTGAGCTGAGTTTCTCCGGACTCAGGCTTGAGTTTGGAGGAGAACGGAGCACTTATGGGTTACACCCGTGTGCGGTGATGTTGATCCTTCAACTAAACTAAACATATGACCTGACATATATATGACCTGAACACCAGTGAAACATACATATGATCTGAATACCAGTGCAACATACATGAGACCTGAACAACACCAATGCAAAAGATAAAGAGTCACTGTAGTGAAGTGATTAGGTTGCTTGCCTATTGAGTGGGTGGTCGTGTTCAAATCCCCCTTGTTGCAAGGATATTTTTAATGAATTGGTAGACCCAACTTAAAATGGGTGTCAGGAAATCTACAGGTAAATGAAGATGGCTGGTATATTGACCATATCACCTGTCTAGTGCAGATTAGTCTATACAAGTATGGGTGATTGCACCACTGACCAATATGCCTCATGGCGTAGAAATGGGTTCTTCAATTTACTGTTTTACAGTACCAAAATACCAACTCCATGAAGAGTGCTGAAGAGTTCTCTCTCCCCTCTACAAGCTCAGAAATCAGTGGGGTATGCAAATTCAGTTCTGGAACTACGCATCTACATAGAGGAATATCAGGATGTTACTAAGGTCATGATTCAGAGTGATTCACAGCACATGTCTAGCTCAAATCTAGGTTATGGTGTTTCAGCAATGGATTGTATGTGTATTCATCACAGCACATGTCTAGCTCAGATCTAGGTTTGTGGTGTTTCAGCAATGGATTGTATGTGTATTCACAGCACATGTCTAGCTCATATCTAGGTTTGTCATGTTTCAGCAATGGATTGTATGTGTATTCATCACAGCACATGTCTAGCTCAGATCTAGGTTTGTGGCGTTTCAGCAATGGATTGTATGTGTATTCATCACAGCACATGACTAGCTCAGATCTAGGTTTGTGGTGTTCCAGCAATGGATTGTATGTGTATTCAGCACAGCACATGACTAGCTCAAATCAAGGTTTGTGGTGTTTCGGCAAATGGAGTGTGCGTATTCAGCACAGCACATGACTAGCTCAGATCTAGGTTTGTGGTGTTTCAGAACATGACTAGCTCAGATCTAGGTTTGTGGTGTTTCAGCAATGGAGTTTGTATGTATTGCACTGTCAAGGCTCCAACCTAACCAATGCCAAAGAGGACTGCATATACAAAACAACAGACATGCACTGATCTATCAATGTTGACCTAACAGGAATTCAAGAGTGGTACAACACAAACAACTATGGAATGCAGAATGGAATCAGAAAGCTTCACAACCAGCCCATGTCCTGAAATACTTGATGATCCAACATAGTACATACATTTCCATAATTTTTGTTTATAAATTAATACATTTCAAATGTCATTGTTATACATTTCATGTGTGATGAAAGTACTTTAAAATACAACTGAGTGGAGTCAAGAACCGATATCACAGCACTCAGGACAATCCTATATGTGTTCCGTCCTCATCTTCAACAGTCAGTGAAGAGTACCAATACTAATGATTGTGGTACCAGCTGTAGTCTGATCATGTTTCCGTCTGACCTTTGCTTGCAGTACTGATTGTTGGCCAGATCCTCTGGTCGCCTTATTCTCTCTGGGCTGTGATGATTTATTTATCTGTACACAAGTTTTACTTCTAGCAGGTTTGACCGTGCCGCAACCCCAACTGAAAACGGAAGTGATATACCGCGCCACCCTGCAATGATCCATTGTGCCCCCAAAAATGGCTGCTGTAAAGACCATTCATGCTTACGACATCATTCTTTCATTCAAATATCACGGGACAATAGCAGACGCCATCTAAGGTTCTGCAGAAAAGGTTAACCTTATTCTTGTTTACCATTGTCCATTCTTATGAACTGCTACTATATATTTCACGTTTCGCCTTCGTAGTTTGTCAATTGAACTGCATTCGCAACATCTTCGCCTACCCCAATTTTTACTGCTAATGTAGTTTTGTGTCGGTTTGTGTTTGTTTGTACTGTGCTGACGAAGGCTTTGGCCACAACATGCAATTTGTTTCTTGTAATCGTGTTTCAGTAAAGCTCACAATCTACTTCTCATTTTTTTGGGGTGCCTTTTTAAGCTTTACTGCAGTTCCCCTTATTCTTGTTTACTATTCTCCATTCTTATGAACTGCTACTATATATTTCATGTTTCATCTTTGTAGTTTGTCAATTGAACTGCGTCAGTGCAGCATCTTCGCCTATCCCAATTTTTACTTTTCCGCTCACATGGGCGCCTCTCCACCCCCACTCCCCTCCCACTTATTCTCCCATACCTGAGCTTGTGACGGCATTGACCTTTGACCCGGTGACTCTACATCCAGTCCATACAATCCACTGACAGTCGTTCAACGCGTATCAGACGCTCCCAGCAAGAATACATATTCAGATAAGTACCTTTAGTTTAATATTGTCATATAGTGTGTTTCATGTAGTTTTGTGTTTGTTCTGTGCTGTTGAAGGCTTTGGCCTACCAGGCCTTTGTGAATGGAACTCCAAGATGGCGGCTGCCGGCCGTGGAAACTTTTAACGCTCAAATGTGCAATTTGAATTACTAAAGTTAAATAGAATACAAGTTTAAAGATTAATAATAATTTATTTGTATACTTGTACTATTTTTTTTATCATTTAACAATACAGAACATATTACTGAAGTCAGTTTTCATATCCGTCTGCGACTCGTTTGAGACAATCTCGCATGGACAGGAAGGGGATATAAAATGGACACACTATAGAGTCCTGAAATTAGGGAAATCATGTGAATATTTTATCCTAATACACCTTCACAAAAATGTGAATATCTCCACTTAGAGTTGACATACAGGCATCACTGAGGTACCATTAGATTTGGTTTGTCTTTGTCAATCTATCTGTGGTGGTCTCATTAGTAAATACTCAATTTTAAAATCATCATCGTTCCTCCTATCTGTTTTACATCGATGCTGCCAGCGATCAATAATTCAATTCATTTTTGGCGCTTCCAGAAAAATTAAAACATTAAACAGTCAACAACAATAAATAAATAGTGAGTGATAAACCTTCAGTAGCAGTATACAAACGACAAACCTACTTTTATTTCTTACAACCACCAAATGTTATTGGTGTTACTAAATTGTGTAGTTTGTAGGGAGTAGTCGGTGTTGTTTTGTTGTTCTCTTTTGTTGTTGTTTGGTAAGTTTCATCAAAAAAGAAACAAAAACAAGCGCATGAGTTTTTTTCTTTGCTTTCCTTTAGTGGAAAATTCAGTATAGCTTCAATGCATAAAGTGACAATAAAGTGTGGGAATGTATAAGAAAGTAGCAGCGGGTGTTATCAGGTACTTACAACAAGAACGGCCGACACAAGGCTGGACAACAAGCATGGAAACCTCCACACAAACCCATGAAAACAAGCAACATGGACGGTGAGCACAAACTGCCTACGTCATACACATGGTCCAGGAACGTGCCCAGGGCGTGCTGACGTCTGCTGGGCTCGGGCACTGATTGTCGCTCACAGACAGAGCAGGAGATCATAGTTGGGACAGTGAATACATGTTTATGCGACACATTCAGCTGTAGGTTTTTTTTTTTTTAGACAAATCACCGGCGATTTGAACCTGTCGTTCCAAACACAGGCCTATTTACTAAACTATCGCTTTTTTCTTCCTGAACCGAAGGAATCAAAATGAAAATGTGAAAAATTTTGATTGAAGATTAGTGATTAATCATCCATCATCATTTCATTATTAATCACCCTACAAGCTGACTTTAAATGCTCAGCTGTCGATGTCGTGGAAGAAGTGAACCTTCTAATCTGAAGTAGTGATAGGATAGCCCTTTTTATCAATATTAATATTTGTTGTGTTGTAGTGTAGAGTAGATCATAGATGCCTGCATAGCGTAAGTTAGTAAGTACTAAGTTAAACTTAAAGTTAAAGTCAACTTCTTATTCAATAGTCAAGTGCTGATGGATCAACAACTTTCCTACTTGAACTTGTTATTTCGCGATTTCCATAAACCGTATTTAATTAAAAGTGCCAATCAGTCATGAACTTTTATTATTATTTATAATTGCGTTCGCAGGCATCGGAGGTTTCCCGTATCTACTCGACTACTCGTGTATATAACGGTCGTTACTACACAGCTGACTGAATGAAACAACCTGTGACCCGAGCAGGGAGTATTATAATATATACGACAGCCTTGTCCTACTTAAACCACGAGATAAAAGCCGCTAGCTTATCTCATTGAGAGTTGTTCTTCAGCGGACAGTTCAGTTCACTTTTGTTTCAGCTCAGTTTCGTGGCTGTTAATTTGTTATTGTCAACATGCCGCGGATTGTGGAATGTGTTCCTAACTTCTCAGAAGGCAGAAGTAAAGAGGTGAAGTTTTCCTCAACTTGTTTTTCTTCACTCTAATTTTACTGTAACTAACTTAATTTTACTGTAACTAACTAAACTTGAACTGTTTAACGCCTACACATCCTGTCTCCACTCCATACAAAGTACATTCACTCATTCATACTATTATACATTTAATTTCATAGACTGCAATTAATTTAGTGAAGCATCAGACCCATAAACTGATGGATTGAATTGTACTTTCAGTTTTAAAAGCTATTACTATTAATATATAGTTTTAAAATAAATTAGTTGATTTAACTCATGCTGTCATTAGCATGTGTTCAGTTTAAATAATCAGGACAGGTTTTCTCCTACTGCCCTGTGTCCCACTGGCCTACAACCGAGCCACCCATCCAAGCCCTCCTGCCTTTTGCCATCTGCTTCAGCTCCCTCCAGGTCTGATAAGGCACAGGATTATCTAAACACCCCAAGCCTGCACATGACACACTGACTGCCTAGAAAAGCAGCCTTTATATGCTCAGTCTGGAATAAAAATCTTCCTGGTACACACCAGCGCTGGCAGTTAGTGCTAGATTATTGACTTTGTTACTGTTCGTTTTATTCTTCTTGTGCTATTATTCCCCACTGAGGCATTGGTCCTCAACCCAGTCAAGCCAAGCCATTCCTTCTTTTGTTGTTGCCTGCAGCTCCCTTTGTTTCCTTCCCATATTATTCATCTCCGTCTTTATTTTATTCTATGTGTGTTTCACGTCTTCCACCACTACTTTGTGTGCCCCCCCCCCCTGTGGGTTCCAGACAAGCTAGTGTCTAGTTATGCTATTCTCTGGTTTCCTCAGTGTGTCCTTTCCAACATCAGCATCTTTTATACACCTCTTGATTCACTGATATTTGGTTAGTTCTCTTCATGAGCTCTGCATTGGTGATTCTGTTGCACCACTTTAATGCCACTATTCTGCACAAGCCTCCCCCGATGGTGTTTCCACCTTGTCGTGGTGGGGGAGCTTGAGTTTCTCAATGACCCTGAGAGCTATGCCGGCGGTAGCGTAGCTACAAGCAGGGCCTCTCAAGCCGGACAGGTCAAAGGGTAGAGAACAGACAAAGAGAAACACCCTGGTCCTCCAGGTTGGGGGTTGAAGCGTGGGGTTAACATCCCCACCTTTGTAAAAACCTTTCTTTGTTACGAAACAAATACATGAGCCTCGATATCGGACTGACTTATCTGGACAACGACCTTGGAACGTTAAAGGACTTTTGAGATTTGGAACATGGAATGTACGGACACTATATCGAGCTGGAGTGGCCGAAGAACTAACCCGGGAGCTGGTTGAATATCAAATGGATATAACAGCAATTCAAGAAATAAGGTGGCCAGGAGAGGGTACTTTAGAGCAAAATGGAATGATTATAATATATGGAGGAAACACCCAAAATAAACATGAATTAGGAACAGGATTTGTCATCAAAAAAGAGTTATGGGGGAACGTTTTAAACTTTAAAGCTTTTAATGACAGGATTAGTAAATTACGAATAAAAGGTAAATGGAAAAATATAACGATGATTAACCCTTTACAGGGCAGATGCTTGTCCGTTTTGTAGCCCTGAACGGGCAAGATTTTTTCAGGTTCTGTAAAATTTCGGGTCGCGTTAGTAAAAACATCACAAATAAGGTGTTAGTCAACCGATTTTAGTTAAATAAACAACACAATGAAGGGAAAAGCATGCAGAATATGTTACTCACGTGATTGTTGCCGGTAATCCATATATGAACACAAATATTTACGAAATACGGCATGTTGTTTGTGATTTTCCGTCATCTATACGGCAATTTACAAACACATTTTCAGAATCATAATCACTTTCTTTAAAGTCCAACTCACGACTGCTAATGCAAAGTAACGCTTTGCACTGATATCTAGCTCCGATTAATAATCAACTTCGTGCCCTTTAATGTCATTTAAATTGAACAGAGCGAAATCTCGGCTATCACTTGAAGAATCGCCGAAATCCATTTTGAAAAACAGCGTAAAAATCCCGAAAACTATCAAAAAAAGTCCGTTAAAGTCTGTTCAAAGTCATTGTAGCGCGTTTACAAATGGCGGCCACGTTGTCAAGCCATCGGCGAAAGTGAAAGTAGTCATCGGAAGTGTCGGAAAACCGAGAGATCGCATTTTTAAAACGACTAGTCGTCAAAGACGCGATTGGGCGCTACGCCCGTTTAACGCATCGAACGCTATCAGGCGCTATGCCCGTTAAAGGGTTAATGTACATGCACCTACTGAAGAGAAAGAAGATGATATTAAAGAAGACTTTTATAATGATCTGGAAGATGTCATAGAAGAAACCCCCAAACAGGACATTCTGATTGTGCTGGGAGACTTCAATGCAAAAATAAGTAGAGAGCAAACTAATAAAAAAGTGGCTGGTATGGAAAGCCTACATACAACTTCAAATGATAATGAATGGAGAGTCATCAACCTGGCAGAAGCCAAAGGACTGCAGATTAGCAGTACCAGACTACAAAGAAAGGATATACACAAACAAACTTGGAAATCATGTGACAAGAGAACCTATAATCAAATAGATCACATTTTAATTAACAACAGAAATGCATCAAACATACAGCAAGTCAGAAGTTATAGAGGAGCTGAGTGCCACAGTGACCACTTCCTCGTTGGAGCAAAATTTAAAATAAAACTTAAGAGAGCTTTCTATACTAAATTACAAAGATTACACCCAACATATAACAGAGAAAAACTACAAGACATTACAGTCAAAGAGAAATTTACAGATGAAATAAAATGTAAACTTTAAACTCTGCAAAACCCTTCGGAGGAAAGCGTTGACCAAACTTGGTTGAACATCAAGAATACAATTCAATCTACTGCAGAAGAATGTCTCGGTGTGTTAACCACGCATAGAAGGAACAGATGGTTCAATCAAAAATGTGAAGAAGCAGTCATTAGGAAGAAGAATGCCAGACATGTATGGTTAAATGACATCAATAACATCCAAAAGGAAGAGCATTATAGAAATGAATGTAAAGAGGCTACAAAAATAGTCAGACAGCAGAAGCGAGAATATATGAGTAATATAATCAAAGATATGGAAACTAATCACCAGAAAAATGAATCCAGAAAATTGTTTAAAGAACTGAAGTCAATGAAACGAGGGCACCAACAAAACACATATGGTTTAAAAGACAAAAATGGGAATATGATAAATACCAATGAGGAAATGTGCAACACATGGAAAGAATATTTTATTGAATTACTAAATTGTGAAGCTCCAAGTAACATTTTCCCACAGGAAGAGGTTCTAACATGCGAACCACAAATTGAAGAACCTACATTTGAAGAAATCCTATATGTAATCACACGACTTAAAAACAATAAGGCAACTGGGACTGATGGAATTGCTGCTGAATTTATAAAGGCAGGTGGCCATGCATTACATCTAAAGCTATACGAACTAATAATAAAAATCTGGAGGACAGAAGAATTACCCCATGACTGAAAAGAGTCATTATTGATACCTATCTTTAAGAAAGGAGACAAGTTCCAATGTGGAAATTATAGAGGAATATCACTACTGTCCACAAGCTATAAGATACTATCCGCAGTATTACTAAATAGACTAAAACCATATTCAGAAGACATATTAGGTGACTACCAGGCAGGTTTTAGACAAAACAGATCAACAATAGATCAGATATTTATCTTACGACAAATAGCCGAGAAACATTGGGAATATAAAAGAGATCTCCATAACATTTTTGTGGATTTTAAAAAGGCTTATGATAGTGTCCATAGGAATAGTCTATGGAATGCTATGCAGGAATTTGGAATACCAAGGAAGTTAATCAACATGACCAGACTATGCATGGAAGATACTTATAATATAGTAACATATAAAGGCAGGAAATCAGACCCTTTCCAAATAACATCTGGCTTGAAACAGGGTGATGCACTATCGCCGCTACTCTTCAATCTGGCTCTAGAGAAAGTTGTAAGGAAGATAAAGGAGGAATGTGATATTGGAGGAACATCCAAGCTGCTTGGTTATGCAGATGATATAGATATTATAGGACAAAGTGAACAAAAGTCATTGGAAATATTGACTCACTTAAAGGAAAAAGCCCAACAGATGGGGCTGGTTATCAACCAAGATAAGACAGAATATATGGTAATTTCAAGAGACGGAATGGCTAAAAACTCTGGCCACATACAAATAGATAATATGACCATTAAAAAAATGGAAACATACAAATACCTGGGTACAATCTTCAACTGCTCCAACATCATAAGGGAAGAAATACAAACTAGAATCAACTCTGGAAATAAGATATACTATGCACTACAACATCTACTAAAATCAAAGGCGCTATCTCGTAACACCAAAATCACAATATACAAAACACTGATCAGACCAGTTGTGCTGTATGGCTCTGAAACCTGGAGTACAACGAAAGGAGACGAAGCCTTGTTACAAACCTTTGAGAACAAAATTTTAAGACGCATCTTTGGACCCATTAGGGATACACAAAGTGGAGAGTGGAAAAGAAGAAGTAACAAAGACATTTATGATCTGTTTAAGTCTCCGCTAATCACTGGTATCATGAAGGCTAATAGACTACAATGGCTGGGGCATATAGAAAGAATGGAAGATAATAGGGAAACAAAACTCGCTTACACTCAGGAAATAAATGACCGTAGACCCCGAGGTAGACCAAGAAGACGGTGGAGAGATAATACATGTACAGACCTACAAGCACTTGGAATCAACGACTGGCAAGAGAAGGTCCACCAGAGAGACGAATGGAGACGGATTGTATTTGCAGCAAAGAACCTCAATGGCTCGGAAAGCTGAAGAAGAAGAAGAAGAAGATTCTGCACAAGCATCAATTCATATTTGTAGTTTATATGTAATTCCTGTAGTTGTTATCCGTGTTTCTGACCCATAAAGTCGTAATGATTTAATATTGGAGTTAAATATTCTAAGTTTAATGCTTAGTTTAATTTCCTTTGTCTTCTATAAATTAACTAGTGCTATAAAAAATAGTCGAGAGGATCGACTTAATTGCACTAGGTTTTATCTCATATGGCTCGGTCTCTTTCTGCAGAGTGGCCTGCCTAAAGCGTAGCTCAAAGCACAAACTCCACAGCTCCAGCGATGACCCCCCCCCCCACCCAGGAGATGACCACCACCCCCCCCTCCCCTCCCCTCCCCTTGTGACCAAAAGATGTAGCCCAGAATCGACAGATGGCTTGACCACTTCACCACGTTGCCTCCCACCTAGTGCTATGAAAGCTCCTTCTGCCAGTTCTCTTCTTATTGTAATTTCTTTATCTTTTCCCCATATTTGTTTATATGGCTACCTAAATAGATGTATGATTCCATCTCTTAAAGTTATATTTCACCAAAGCAAATCTGGTGTTTCATTTTATGTGTTCTTATGTAATTATTTCCTTTGATACTTCTTTGTTTTTCTGCTGAGATGCCCCATCTTCTGCTATTAATAACTTCTTAACTTGATATAGTCAAGCCATGAGAATATTGTGATTTTCTTGTGCAGGTGATTGAAGCCATTGCTTCAGCGATTGCTGGCACTTCAGGATGCAGTCTGTTAGATGTAGACCCAGGACAGTCAACAAACAGGACAGTTTACACTTTTGTTGGGAGTCCTGATGCTGTCGTAGAAGGTGCCCTGAGTGCAGCACGAGTTGCTTTTCAGCTTATTGATATGAGAACCCATAAAGGTTAGTTGTTAAAATGTATGTTGTATCTGGAAAAAGTATTCTTATGGTCGTACCATGTGGTGATGGCAGTCATGTATCCACAATATTCTGTTAGTTGAATGCAACGCTGGTTGCCTTTCAGCTCATCAGTATGAGACACTTTGAAATGTACATCTTGTCTGACGAACAGGAATGCCTTGCAATACAAATTTTTAATGTACATTTTAATAAATAATCTTATTGTCCATAGCATGTGTGTTTGTTGTGATGTCTGTCCAATCTCCACTCCTGTGAACAGTCAACCATATCTGATACATATGTTCCTCCAGGCCACAATGTCAAGTTGTCTAACATCTTTTGTCTAGGTATTTGTTCCCCTTTAATTTGTCTGTTGTTACAAAGTATTAAAATATTCCCTTTCTCATGATTACAGTTAGTTGTTTATCCTTTACAAGACTTCTCAGTCACCTCCGGCATTTTTTTTGGCTGTTTGTGATCTCTTGGCAAGTTTACGTTCAGTAGTTTGCCATTGCTTTCTGAACAACCAGCACCCATACCATTTCTTAAAAAACCCAACACAAGGCAGTCTGCTGCCAAATCGTCTGCAACTGTGTTTTGAACGTGGTATGCAGGATCACAAAACTGTGTCCATAACCCCATTGCCTTTCTCATGAGGTGAGGTGAGTTGAGTTGAGTTGAGTTGAGTTAAGAACCGACATCACTGCACTCAAGACATTCCCATACGTGCTCCGTCCCCTCATTCAACAGCCAGCGAAGAGTCATACTACTAATCATTCCCACTGCTATCTGATTAAAAGTTCTCCTGGTCTTCCCTCTCAGTTTTGAGATTCTTCCAGAATGCCTGCCGATCCCCCGCAATCTCATTCTTTCCACATATGGGTTCTCAATCTGTTCCTCCGCCTTCTCCACCTGGTCCCACAAGCGCACGACCACCTCCCCCTTGTCCATAGGCAAAATTCCACCAAGAGGTGCCTTCCCTGCTAGCCTATCAGCCTGTTCATTCCCTCGTACACTAGCATGGCCAGGGCAAAATATCCATACAATTCTCACGATCAGTGACCTCTGAAGCGACGAGAGCCATTCCACATGAAACATTCCTTTCTCCACCTTACAAAGCATACTCTTTGAATCCGTAATGAGTACAACGTGTGTTGCAGTAGTCTCCTCTAGCCACCGGAATGCCGCTGTTACTGCCCTTTCTCATAACACAACCAAAATATGTGGATTGTCGACTTTTGATGCAAGTAACTAGGTTTTCATGAGTTGGTTTGTTTTTTTTTCAAAATGTCTTCACTCCTTTTTTTTTTTTAAATGTGCACTTGAGGTTCTCATCATTCTGCTTTACAATGAAACCTCTGCAATGCAAGCAACCACCAAGTAATCTATCTAATGTCAGCAGACCGGCATTGACATGCTTACATCAAGATTGGGTTTGTATTGTACAACACTTGAAAGCTCACCTTGTTGCCTGAAAGTAAAGTAGGAGGTATGGTGGAGACAAGTAGCAATAAATTAATTTTTTTTAAATAACAAGACTCGGAGAATGAGCCTGCTCTAAGTCTGTGAAGTGCTATCGCCATGAGCTCTTGTAGGCCTGGATGCATGAAGGAGTAGGGGTCAAGTCTATCTCTCTGTGAGCAGATGGTGAACATCAAACCCTCATATACTGCACTTATAATGTTGTTGGCGTAGCCCTGTAGGGGTCAAGTCTATCTCTCTGTGAGCAGATGGTGAACATCAAACCCTCATATACTGCACTTATAATGTTGTTGGCCTAGCCCTGTAGGGGTCAAGTCTATCTCTCTGTGAGCAGATGGTGAACATCAAACCCTCATATACTGCACTTATAATGTTGTTGGCGTAGCCCTGTAGGGGTCAAGTCTATCTCTCTGTGAGCAGATGGTGAACATCAAACCCTCATATACTGCACTTATAATGTTGTTGGCGTAGCCCTGTAGGGGTCAAGTCTATCTCTCTGTGAGCAGATGGTGAACATCAAACCCTCATATACTGCACTTATAATGTTGTTGGCCTAGCCCTGTAGGGGTCAAGTCTATCTCTCTGTGAGCAGATGGTGAACATCAAACCCTCATATACTGCACTTATAATGTTGTTGGCCTAGCCCTGTAGGGGTCAAGTCTATCTCTCTGTGAGCAGATGGTGAACATCAAACCCTCATATACTGCACTTATAATGTTGTTGGCCTAGCCCTGTAGGGGTCAAGTCTATCTCTCTGTGAGCAGATGGTGAACATCAAACCCTCATATACTGCACTTATAATGTTGTTGGCGTAGCCCTGTAGGGGTCAAGTCTATCTCTCTGTGAGCAGATGGTGAACATCAAACCCTCATATACTGCACTTATAATGTTGTTGGCCTAGCCCTGTAGGGGTCAAGTCTATCTCTCTGTGAGCAGATGGTGAACATCAAACCCTCATATACTGCACTTATAATGTTGTTGGCCTAGCCCTGTAGGGGTCAAGTCTATCTCTCTGTGAGCAGATGGTGAACATCAAACCCTCATATACTGCACTTATAATGTTGTTGGCCTAGCCCTGTAGGGGTCAAGTCTATCTCTCTGTGAGCAGATGGTGAACATCAAACCCTCATATACTGCACTTATAATGTTGTTGGCGTAGCCCTGTAGGGGTCAAGTCTATCTCTCTGTGAGCAGATGGTGAACATCAAACCCTCATATACTGCACTTATAATGTTGTTGGCGTAGCCCTGTAGGGGTCAAGTCTATCTCTCTGTGAGCAGATGGTGAACATCAAACCCTCATATACTGCACTTATAATGTTGTTGGCCTAGCCCTGTAGGGGTCAAGTCTATCTCTCTGTGAGCAGATGGTGAACATCAAACCCTCATATACTGCACTTATAATGTTGTTGGCGTAGCCCTGTAGGGGTCAAGTCTTTCTCTCTCTGAGCAGATGGTGAACAACGGCATCAAACCCTCATATACTGCACTTATAATGTTGTTGGCCTAGCCCTGTAGGGGTCAAGTCTTTCTCTCTCTGAGCAGATGGTGAACAACGGCATCAAACCCTCATATACTGCACTTATAATGTTGTTGGCCTAGCCCTGTAGGGGTCAAGTCTTTCTCTCTCTGAGCAGATGGTGAACAACGGCATCAAACCCTCATATACTGCACTTATAATGTTGTTGGCGTAGCCCTGTAGGGGTCAAGTCTATCTCTCTCTGAGCAGATGGTGAACAACGGCATCAAACCCTCATATACTGCACTTATAATGTTGTTGGCGTAGCCCTGTAGGGGTCAAGTCTATCTCTCTCTGAGCAGATGGTGAACAACGGCATCAAACCCTCATATACTGCACTTATAATGTTGTTGGCCTAGCCCTGTAGGGGTCAAGTCTATCTCTCTCTGAGCAGATGGTGAACAACGGCATCAAACCCTCATATACTGCACTTATAATGTTGTTGGCGTAGCCCTGTAGGGGTCAAGTCTATCTCTCTCTGAGCAGATGGTGAACAACGGCATCAAACCCTCATATACTGCACTTATAATGTTGTTGGCGTAGCCCTGTAGGGGTCAAGTCTATCTCTCTCTGAGCAGATGGTGAACAACGGCATCAAACCCTCATATACTGCACTTATAATGTTGTTGGCCTAGCCCTGTAGGGGTCAAGTCTTTCTCTCTCTGAGCAGATGGTGAACAACGGCATCAAACCCTCATATACTGCACTTATAATGTTGTTGGCGTAGCCCTGTAGGGGTCAAGTCTATCTCTCTCTGAGCAGATGGTGAACAACGGCATCAAACCCTCATATACTGCACTTATAATGTTGTTGGCGTAGCCCTGTAGGGGTCAAGTCTTTCTCTCTCTGAGCAGATGGTGAACAACGGCATCAAACCCTCATATACTGCACTTATAATGTTGTTGGCCTAGCCCTGTAGGGGTCAAGTCTTTCTCTCTCTGAGCAGATGGTGAACAACGGCATCAAACCCTCATATACTGCACTTATAATGTTGTTGGCGTAGCCCTGTAGGGGTCAAGTCTTTCTCTCTCTGAGCAGATGGTGAACAA
Source organism: Cepaea hortensis (assembly GCA_963921405.1). Lineage (NCBI taxonomy): Eukaryota > Metazoa > Mollusca > Gastropoda > Stylommatophora > Helicidae > Cepaea > Cepaea hortensis. Next base: position 167,429,350 of record OY992878.1, read on the forward strand.
CGGCATCAAACCCTCATATACTGCACTTATAATGTTGTTGGCGTAGCCCTGTAGGGGTCAAGTCTTTCTCTCTGTGAGCAGATGGTGAACATCAAACCCTCATATACTGCACTTATAATGTTGTTGGCGTAGCCCTGTAGGGGTCAAGTCTATCTCTCTGTGAGCAGATGGTGAACATCAAACCCTCATATACTGCACTTATAATGTTGTTGGCCTAGCCCTGTAGGCAAGAAGAAACCACATGGTGATGCTCTTTTTCTGAAACCTTATTTCTCGCCTTTTTTGTGTGGATAAAAGATTAGATTATTGGGAATGATAATGAGGTTTAAAAGTCCTTGTCTATCAAGCCTGTGTCCTTAGTACTCTTCTCTATGGCAGTGAAACCTGGACAACTTACTCACACCAAGAGAACAATTTAAACAGCTTTCATATGCGGTGTTTGCGAAGAATTCTTGGTATTAAGTGGCAAGACAAAATCACAAATACTGAAGTATTGGAAAGATCAGGTTGTGTGACAGTTTATTCCATGCTCAGTCTTCGTAGACTTAGGTGGATAGGACATCTTAGGAGGATGGATGATGGTAGAATACCAAAGGATATCTTTTTTGGTGAATTATAGATGGGTAAGAGATCTCAGGGTCGGCCTCTACTACGATACAAAGATGTGTGTAAGCGGGACATGATTGATACAGGCATTGATAATGCACATTGGGAGCAAGTCGCTGCTGAACGTGTTGCATGGAGGGCAAATATCAGAAATGGAATAAAGTCAAAGGAGAAAATTATTGCAGAAAAGTCACACACCAAGCGTTTGAGGCGTAAGATGGTGCATGATGGTGGAAATGACCACGTGTTCAGATGCACCCACTGTGAACGGACATTTACAGCGCAAATTGGCCTTATCAGTCACACTCGCTACCGCCATAGTTAAAAGTTATTATGCCTTTTTAAAGCACAAACTATCGTCTGTCAAGACGGCAAGGTGCCAATGGATGGATGGAATGAGGTTTGATTGTTATTTATTTTGTGTGATCAAACTTACAGGTGAGCATCCAAGAATGGGCGCCTTAGATGTTTGTCCATTCATCCCAGTTCAGGATGTGACTATGGAGGACTGCATCAAATGTGCGAAGGAGTTTGGTAAAAGACTGTCCGCAGAGCTTGAAGTACCAGGTAAGCATCCATGATTATAGATAGTTCTGCAAACAGAAATATATTCTTCACTAAACCTTTCCTAATGTGCTTCAGTATTGGTTTAATTTCCTGGAAAGGCTATGAAAAGCTTTACAATGTTCTCTGTCTTCCTTTTCTTCACTTTGTCATTTCTTGTATGCGTCTTCGCAGTCCTCCACAGTTAATTCTGTTGTGTTGCTCTGTGGGCAACATTTCCAATAAGACCATATTGTGGACTCTCCTTCTCTTCTTCATCTTCTTCTGCTGCTGCTGCTTTTCCTACTCCCACATCTGCTTTGCCTTTCAACATAAGGTTTGGAATAGACATCTGGTGAGAGTTTTGCCGAATGCTTCACACGTGGTATTTATAGCCTCAAATGGTTCCATCCTTTGGCCCACATATGCTCCTTTTAAGGACAAACTCAATGGAGATGTTAAGAAGGTAAAATTGACTGCTGCTTTCATTAAATATATTCAGTTGATGTCTGAAGATGTATAAAGAAGAAACCAAAATGTTCTATTAATTCATCTTTTGCAGGGGCAACCTCTTGCTCTGTTTCCATTGTATTAACTTACTAAAGCTCTTTGTGGATCTGTTCCCTATGACAATTCTGTTACATGACCAAGCAATCTGATTTGCTATTTTTTAATGTAGTCTAACACTGTGCTGGCCTTTGCTTCCTGATATGGGACGCAGAAGTGCTTCCAAGGCACCAGGGCCGGGATCTATACTGGCCAAGACCTGCTGACACGTCCACGCCGTGCGTCCTTCGGGGACCTGGCTAAGATCAGTAGGATCGATGATTCCTCCAAAGCCGGAGAGTATTTGCCTGAATGGCGAGGAACCACCAGTCTGCACACCAATAAGCCAGACATGGGACAACGGATACTCACGTAAACCTCAGGTTCCGGTATGACGTCACACTGATGTTGGACAACAGGATGTATTCATCAGACATACAGGACTTCATGCTGGAGTTCACAGCCAGCGAACACAAGCAAGCAAGCTTCCTGGTATCATTGTTTCTGATTGTGTCTCTTCCTGTTACATTTATAATTTGTCATAGGCATTTTATTTCTTTGTTTGAATTATCACAAAAGGACAAAATGGATGCTAGAGTTAAATATCTTCATCAATAACAGATGAAATTACAAATATGGAGAAGCATGAAGAGAGACAGAGATAAGTAGGAAGACAGTGGGACGGAGGAAGAGGAAGAGAGATATAAATTGTCAAATAAAATAAAATGGATTTACTTACTGAATCGTGAAAAATATATTGAGGCATTCAAGATGTGGTGTTATAAAAAATTACAAGAATCAACTGGATTGAAAAACTGGCAAGTGAACGAGTTCTGAAAAATATAACGGAACAAAGAAGATTCCTTAAAGTAATAAATAAAAATGAAGCTTCTCATGGTTAGGTCAAACCCCAAGACATAAAGAATCACCGAAGAGAGAACCAGAGGGCACAATACTGGGTGAAAGAGGTAGAGCAAGGGCAACATTCATGAAACATTTGGATAATGGCCACGCAGTTTATTGCTGACATATTTCATCTGTAATCACGGAAATGTAACAAAAACCATTGATACATTGTGTTTGTACTGTGTACTGTCCGTTATGTGTTCCACACACAATTGATACATTGTGTTTGCACTGTGTACTGTCCGTTATGTGTTTCACGCACAATTGATACATTGTGTCTGTACTGTGTATTGTCCATTATGTGTTTCACGCACAATTGATACATTGTGTCTGTACTGTGTATTGTCCATTATGTGTTTCACGCACAATTGATACATTGTGTCTGTACTGTGTATTGTCCATTATGTGTTTCACGCACAATTGATACATTGTGTCTGTACTGTGTATTGTCCATTATGTGTTTCACACACAATTGATACATTGTGTCTGTACTGTGTATTGTCCATTATGTGTTTCACGCACAATTGATACATTGTGTCTGTACTGTGTATTGTCCATTATGTGTTTCACACACAATTGATACATTGTGTCTGTACTGTGTATTGTCCATTATGTGTTTCACGCACAATTGATACATTGTGTCTGTACTGTGTATTGTCCATTATGTGTTTCACGCACAATTGATACATTGTGTCTGTACTGTGTATTGTCCATTATGTGTTTCACGCACAATTGATACATTGTGTCTGTTCTGTGTATTGTCCATTATGTGTTTCACGCACAATTGATACATTGTGTCTGTTCTGTGTATTGTCCATTATGTGTTTCACGCACAATTGATACATTGTGTCTGTACTGTGTATTGTCCATTATCAAATGTGGGTGGCATTGAGACTAAAAGTGATCTTCTGCTGACAGTGTTCTTGTATGGTGCGGCCTCCAGCACAGACTACAGGAAGACATTACCCCAGGTGAGAACTGGAGAATATGAAGGCCTTCAGGAAAAGGTGAGCATCTATTTGAATATCATTTATGCATGTTTGTCTTGTATTTGTTTTCTTTTGCTTGGATTGATTGATTGATTAGTTTAAGAATCAACATCATAGCACACCAGTCAATACTATAGATCCTCCGTCTCCTGCAGCAAATGTTGTCAGGTGTGGATGCTGATCATTCCAATAGCATACTGGTTGTAACAACACCACATTCCTCCTCTCATACATCCCTCCTGCAGCAGATGTTGTCAGGTGTGGATGATGATCATTCCAGTAGCATACTGGATGTAACAACACCACATTCCTCCTCACATTCCAGTAGCATACTGGTTGTAACAAAACCACATTCCTCCTCTCATTCCAGTAGCATATTGGTTGTAACAACACCACATTCCTCCTCACATTCCAGTAGCATACTGGTTGTAACAACACCACATTCCTCATCTCATTCCAGTAGCATACTGGTTGTAACAACACCACATTCCTCCTCTCATTCCAGTAGCATACTGGTTGTAACAACACCACATTCCAGTAGCATACTGGTTGTAACAACACCACATTCCAATAGCATACTGGTTGTAACAACATCACATTCCAGTAGCATACTGGTTTTAGAAACACCACATTCCTCCTCTCATGCATCCCTCCTGCAGCAGATGTTATCAGGTGAGGATGATGATCATTCCAGTAGCATACTGGATGTAACAACACCACATTCCTCCTCACATTCCAGTAGCATACTGGTTGTAGCAACACCACATTCCTCCTCTCATTCCAGTAGCATACTGGTTGTAACAACACCACATTCCTCCTCTCATTTCAGTAGCATACTGGTTGTAACAACACCACATTCCTCCTCTCATTCCTGTAGCATACTGGTTGTAACAACACCACATTTCAGTAGCATACTGGTTGTAACAACACCACATTCCAGTAGCATACTGGTTGTTAAAAACACCACATTCCAATAGCATACTGGTTGTAACAACACCACATTCCAGTAGCATACTGGTTATAACAACACCACATTCCAGTAGCATACTGGTTGTAACAACATCACATTCCAGTAGCATACTGGTTTTAGAAACACCACATTCCTCCTCTCATGCATCCCTCCTGCAGCAGATGTTATCAGGTGTGGATGATGATCATTCCAGTAGCATACTGGATGTAACAACACCACATTCCTCCTCACATTCCAGTAGCATACTGGTTGTAACAACACCACATTCCAGTAGCATACTGGTTGTTAAAAACACCACATTCCAGTAGCATACTGGTTGTAACAACACCACATTCCAATAGCATACTGGTTGTAACAACACCACATTCCAATAGCATACTGGTTGTAACAACACCACATTCCAGTAGCATACTGGTTGTAACAACACCACATTCCAATAGCATACTGGTTGTAACAACACCACATTCCTCCTCTCATTCATCCTTCCTGGCTAGACCCACACTTCAATCCAAATTGATCATCATCATCATGTGCTATGCTGATAAGCATGGGCGATCATGGTTTACTATCTCACACAATCAGCCGAGTCTTGAATCAGGTCTGTGTTCTTGTGTCGATTATTCCATGTGATCAACGCAATCCTGATAGTTATTTCTCTGCCGTCCCCTTGTTCATTTCCTGTCAATTTTGCCAGTTAGTACGAAGTTATCTAGTTTATTTCTTCTCATAACGTGCCTAAAAATTCTTGACTGTATACGTCTGATTTGTTTAATCAGTTTACAGTTTTAATTTGTTTCTTGTAGAACTATCTCATTAATTTTTCTCTCTATCCTTGGTATTCTTTGCATTTTCCTAGAAACTTCATTTCCACTGCCATTAAATGTTTCACATCTTGTCTTCTTAATGTCCATGTTTGATAATTATGATTCGATATAACACTTGGATAAACCTTTCCTCACTGCAGTTATCTCTCATTCTAGCAGCCAGCTAATGACCAAGCAGAGTGGACACAATGTATTGCTACTCCACTAGACATGGCTAGACATGGTTGTCACTGAATCACTTGTGATTCTAAAACCATAGAAAGAAGACAATCATTATCTTGAATGTTTGAGAACTATTCTAGAGTGTACAATTGTACGACAGTTTTGTTCTATTAGTCAATATTTGCACCAAACTGTTGTCGACATTTGCACTAAACTGTCGTAAACATTTGCACTAAACTGTTGTCAACATTTGTACTAAACTATTGTCAACATTTGTACTATGCAGTTGTCAACATTTGTACTAAGCAGTTGTCAACATTTGTACTAAACTATGCATTTAATCTGCTATTAAAGCTGAAAGACTCTAAATGGCAACCAGATTATGGGCCACCAGAGTTTGTTCCCTCTTGGGGCGCCACCGCGGTGGGAGCCAGAAAGTTTCTCATTGCCTACAATATCAACCTGCTGGCAACAAAAGAACAGGCACACCGCATAGCACTGAATATACGAGAAAATGGACGAGGAGACGGCCAGGTATTTATAGCACGTGTTCTGTTTACTTGAATATTTGTTTATATATCGGTAGCAGTTTGGTTGAATTATAAAACAGGGCAAAATTGTATTGTTGCAGACTATTTATACACAATTAAACATGTATGTGTTCCAATCAGTGAAACATTTATATGTGTTTTGTGTTCCATTCAGTTAACCATTTATATGTGTTATGTTTTCAAGTCAGTGAAACATTTATGTGTGTAATGTGTTCCAATCAGTGAAGCATTTATATGTGTTAGTGTTTCATTCAGTTAAACATTTATGTGTTATGTGTTCTAAACAATAAAATATTTATATGGTTATGTGTTCCAATCAGTTAAACACGTATGTGTGTTATGTGTCCCACACAGTGTTACAAATATATGTGTGATGGTTCCAATCCATGATACATTTATACATGTTATGCGTTTTGTCACAGAACTCAGTGGGTCCGCCTCGTGATGTTTCTGCTGAGGAAAGGTCCGGTGAGACATCGGAGATTCGGGTGACGAAAATTTAACAGTGAAAGGAAAGTAACCAGTAAATTGACTCAACTCGACCCGAATCGTTGCTCGCCCTTTAAAATTAGTCCAGTAGGTTGGTGGCGGAACAGATGTCCGGGCAAGACCGACTGCGCATGTCTGACTGCGCAGTCGATTGTCCCGGAACACCTGATCAGTTGGAGACAAAGGTTGCCGGCAGGCAGTCGACATTTTGGCCTAGTGCTAAGGGAGAGAGAACAGGACGCCGTGTCTTGACGAGGGTTAAAGACTTCCGACATCATGTCCAGTTGCAGTGACAACGCTTCTCGTCTCCACTGTCGTGCTGTTTGTGTGAAGGTATGTGTACAACCGTTTTCATTAACTAGTGCGGTGTCGGTGATTTAAATTATGAGATTTCGCTAACGCGTGTACTGACCGGCGCGGGAAAGGAGGTCACGTGTGAACAGTGGCAAGCTTGTAGGTTACGACTGTAAAATTAAGCCTGTGGCAAACGCGTGTGTAGCAGCATTGTACTGCTAAGATATTTCATAGGTTAGCAGCGCGCGGCTTATTTACAGCTCCTGTTGATTGGGGAAATCGGGTTCAGGGAAGTGAGACCTATAATTCGAGTTCACACATGGCCAACTTTATATCCTCGAGCGTCGGCGGGGCCAGCGCGGCCGAACCGTTACTCACAGCGCTCACGGAAGTAGATTAAGGAGTCGCTTCGAATATATCGAGTGATATATCGATGAAATCGGGCAAGTGCAACGAATCGAATGCACCGGTCGGCCGAACCCTCCGAGGTCGTTTCAAGGTCGTGCCGGGAGTCGGGCGTCTGATCACCAGGTGGCCGACCACTGACTTTCTTCTTGGCTTTCCTCACATCTGTCTTGTAAATAGTTCCCTCGATGGAAGGCCAGCTTAATATAGTGGTGTCCTGAGAGGTTGACAGAAGGAGAAGGGACCATTGCGACAGAATTGTTCATATTGAACATGACACCGTTCTAAATGCCCCGACCTGGGACCAGGGAGGGGGGAACGGGGTGTGGATTTCTGCTACAGGGAGATCCCCCTGTATATTTATTTGGAGTTCTTGGATGGTGCCTACGGCCTGGTACGACATCAGCATTGGCGGATAACAGGAAGGAGGTGAGGGAGTACTGCCATTAGCCCTCCTTAAAGGTGCTTCTATCTTTAAGTACAACTAACTCACTAACCACATGTGTTGTCTAGCTATGTTTCAGCAGAGACCCATATCTCCGACACCAACCTTGACCCAGTCCTACGTTCGTCTGAGAAAGAGGATGTAGGTGGACAGCTGCCACTTTGGTTCTAGGTCCAGTCTGTCCTCGACCATGGGAGCAGCCAGTGAAGGAGTGCGGCCCTTATGGGAAGGGTCCACATGTCTGAGTAATGGGGACTTAAGTGTATCTGCTGTGGGTAAGTCTGATTCATAGTGCTCTCACTGAGTGTTATCCTCCACAGATTCTATCTTGTTGAGAGCAGAGCCATGATCTGGGGACGAGTCCAGTGATCCGGACTAGGGCGATAGCCGGTGTGAACAGCTTGGAAGTCCACTACCTCAACGAGCAGTACTTACAATCGAGAGTACGTCTCAGGATGGGCTCCAGCTAACGCCTCGCCCACTCCACGTCTGATAGCCCAGGTTATGTGCCAGGACAACACCATTTCGCCTGGTTCGTTATTCCAGCTGGGCAAGTATCTGATTGTTGTTAGTGTCCAGGTTGTGACCCTGACTGACTGCCTGCATGCCAAATAATGCTGATGTCTCCGCTACCAAGTGCCTGGTACCATGTGGTGCCTGATATTGGGGAAGAACTTGTGTCTGTGTTGAACTCTATCTAACGTGACACGTTTCAGCAGGAGAAGTCACTATGTACTGTGAGATATGCGCTATGAGTCAGAGGATCTGCGCGGGTTGCATAGACAGTTAGGACTGCTACTACCATTGAGTGAGAGATCACCAGCTGGTTATACCCGCAGTACCATCAGACTTTTCCAGACGCTTCAGAGGAGTGTTCTAGTTCCTCAGCTTCCGAAAGACAGTCTTTATCCCTAAGGTGATCCAGACTTCAGGGATGTCATCCACCGAAGGTCCCAAGTACCAGTGAGTCAACTCGCCAGCCATCCTATCCAAGTGGAGAAACCTATACCTGGAGGGAGACCTGAGAGACTTGGTGAGCGTGTCTGACTTACCCAATAGTGTGACTTGAGGCCCTGACGATGATGACACTTCCTCCAGGAGGCTACTCGATCCTTGCCACGTCTTATCTCGCATAGATACTGCAAGGTCTATCTCGGAATCAGTATCATTCTCCTTCATCCATTCATCTTGTATAATACACCATATTGTTAACATAGTTAGCTGCCAGAGTTGCGTCATGAGTTCAGGACGAAGTTTGAAAGGGGTAACGTCCCTTGGTTGAGAGTGAGGGAGATAGGGTTCCAAGGGTCGAAGGGGTTTGTGGACTGAGGTCACCTATGTCCCAGGGCTAAAGGTATCCCGTTGTTAAAGTGTGATAGCAGGTTCCCCTCACCCCAGGGAGTGCTATGACATTATTTGGGGGCTCGTCCGGGATACAAAAGATTCAGCTCTGGTGGTTATTGATAGGTGTTAGGAAATATCATTCCTATCCTCACTATAGAAGTCTACGTAGGTCTTTGGTCCTATTTCTTTTCTTGACTAAGACGGATTGACTTGTGGTGTGCTGTGTGTTGTGGTCTATAGATTAGAGTGGTGTTCTGACTATCTGTATATTGCCCTGTTGAGTATACCCTAACACTACTAACACCCACGCCTTAACTATGGCCTCTGGCAAACTAAATATGGCCGAAGTGCAGGCAACAGGCGAAGGAATGGGCCTGAGAGGTGATGCACTTTTGCAATATATACAAGAGGTGGAAAGAGACTTCCGGCAGGAAGAAAGAGAGAGGAAAAAGCGTGAAGCGGACTTGGAGGATAGAAAGTTAGCCTTGGAGGAAAAGAAGTTAGACGCTGAGCGAGCAGCTAAAAAGTTAGACGCTGAACAAGAAGCTAGGAGACTTGAGCGAGAGCATGAGTACCGAATGCGGGAACTCGAGCTCAAGGCACAAACCAGTAGAGATACTGAGGGTGCAGTAGGAGGTTCTTCACTCCCTGGTTCACCCAACTTAGGTAGACATGGTTACCATGCCATGAAGTTTCCTCTTGCAATTTTTGAGGAAGACAAAGAGAAGATAGATCAGTTCCTACAGAAATTCGAGGCTATGTCTGTCGCAATGGGTCTCGATAAAGACAAATGGTGTCTGAAATTATCCCAAGGTTTGCGCGGAACCGCGTTCGAGGTCTATGCCCGTTTACCGGCCGGACACGAGAACGATTACGATGCGTTGAAAGAGGCGTTATTGAAACGGTTCGAAATGACTTCACACACGTATCGGAAGAAGTTTCGGTCTGCGAACCGCGAACCTAGTGAGTTATTCGCCGCGTATAGCCTGCGACTCAAATCCTATTTGCATAAATGGATGGAGTTAGCCGGATTTGCGAAAGACTACGAAAGTCTCGAAGAACTAATGATCGTCGACCAAATGCGAAAGCATATGTCGAAACCGCTAAAAACTTTCTTGGGGGAACAGGGGGCAGAGAGGTTAGACGTCGTGGCAAAATTGGCGGAAAGGTACGTCGTAGTACATGGGGAGGCTAGTGATACCTATCCCACTAGTACTAAAGGTCAGGACAAGTCTGACAAGAAGAAATTTAAAAGCTCTCAGCAGAAAAAGGTAGAGTCTTCAGAAAGGTCCACAGAAAAAAGTCCAGAGAAGTCAAAAGATGGGAGTAAGAGCCCACCTAAATCTTCCCCGAAGAAGAATTGGAAGGGAAGATGGTGTTCGATTTGCAAAGAGCCCTCGCATAATACGAAGGATTGCAAAGCGAAGGCTAAAAGCTCTCACTTCGCGGCCTGCCTAGTGGAACCAAAGGCGGTTTCCACCGACAAGGTCGAGGTCGTTGACAGGACTGTGGACCGAGAACGACCACCAGTGGTAGAGCTGGTGGAAGTAAACGGCCAACCGGTGGAGTGTCTCTACGACACTGGCCTGGATGGCGAAGCAGTAATAGCTGCCAGTCTGGTGCGACCAGACCAACTCACGGGGGAGAACATCGAGATACAGCCTGCCATGAAGAGTGCTGTTGCCATGACGTTACCGATAGCCAATGTGGAGATTAGCTCCAGATACGTCACGGGCATCATTCCAGCAGCTGTATTACTTGATCCCCTATATCCCGTGATCCTGGGAAGCAAATATGTATTTCTAGGGGTGCCAAAGGAGCCAATCCACCTAGGCGACATACATACATGCGACCACGCGGGAAAAGATGAGTCCGACGCAACTAGCTCGAAACCCCTGCCAGGGGATTTCCGCACTGCCCAGAGCAATGACGCAATGCTGTGCCATTGCTACAAGAAGCTGCAGAAAAGTGCTGACCCACCGCAACGGGGCCAGTACTATCTGAAGAATCGGCTGCTCTACCGAAGAGCCGGACGGGGAAATGAACTGCACGGACAGTTGGTGGTCCCGAATGACTACCGTCTCCAAATTCTTCAGAGGGGACACGCCATATCCGGTAGTAATCTATCCGGGAGTGGACATATGGGTGTCAGAGTGACGCTGCAGCGAATTTCCGGTCATTATTATTGGCCCGGAATGACTGGCGATATACGCCGGTTAGTAAAGTCTTGCCCAGAGTGCCAGAAGGCTACACCCCAGAATCGGACTAAGACTAGATTAGTTCTTAAGGTGGGAGAGGGAGCATAATTGTGGGGTCCCGGAAGGACCAATATGCTCGACGTAGGATGGCAAGGACCTTTTCCCGTGGTCAGGGTAGTGTCAAAGTCCAACTACGAGATCCGGATCGGGGAAATTTTGAGAATTTTCCATGCAAATCTCCTACGGAAACCCGAGGAGAGGTCCGGTGAAAAATCTCCACACCTGTTGGCGATGGCAGTCGCAGGAAATAAGGTTACAGGTCCAGACGGAGACCAAACAGACCCAGTACTACATAGGGAGGACTATGGGAACGTACGGGGTAGGTCCGATTGTCCACCCAGCGATAGGGGAACCATCATAAGTCTGGAAGAGGCCCAGGGGGAAGGATTCCCTAGTAACCTAGTTCGGACGGGATGGGTAACGTCGGGAAAGGCGCGTGAGGCCCGGAACTCCTTTCGATCACCGACTGACCAACCTCGCTGTCGAAAGAGATGGCCGGGGAAGCCACAGTCCAGAGGGGTCTGGAAGACTGCATGGTCCATCGAGGACGATACCGTTGATCCCAAGGCGTGTAGCGTAGGGAAAACGAGCGGTAGTAACGACACCGTTACAGGCGGGATGAGAAGATCCACCTGTATTGCGACCCGTCGCGTACGCGAGTCGGTATTTCGGCCGACCGAACGTAACAGCTCGACGGGCGAGCGCGAGTGTCTGTGCTAAGTCTGGGCTTGTTAGAAGTCCCAGCAAGGCGTGTATGGGATGGTGTACCCTTTCGGGTACCTTCAGTCCATCGATCTGTGATGGATTTGGCCACCTCCCAGAAGCTCAACTCGCGCTGAATGCGTGGGTTGTTGGTGCTTCAGCCCTACAACATTACAGTTGAATACCTTTTCGGTAAGGAGAATGTTGGGCTGATTGATTTTCTGTCTAGGCATCCGGTCCCGGAGGAAGAGGTTGAGATCACTCGGACCGAACCTCCTGAGGAAAAGAGTTGACCCGGTCAACTCTCTTAAGAGAGGGCCTATGTCACAGAACTCAGTGGGTCCGCCTCGTGATGTTTCTGCTGAGGAAAGGTCCGGTGAGACATCGGAGATTCGGGTGACGAAAATTTAACAGTGAAAGGAAAGTAACCAGTAAATTGACTCAACTCGACCCGAATCGTTGCTCGCCCTTTAAAATTAGTCCAGTAGGTTGGTGGCGGAACAGATGTCCGGGCAAGACCGACTGCGCATGTCTGACTGCGCAGTCGATTGTCCCGGAACACCTGATCAGTTGGAGACAAAGGTTGCCGGCAGGCAGTCGACATTTTGGCCTAGTGCTAAGGGAGAGAGAACAGGACGCCGTGTCTTGACGAGGGTTAAAGACTTCCGACATCATGTCCAGTTGCAGTGACAACGCTTCTCGTCTCCACTGTCGTGCTGTTTGTGTGAAGGTATGTGTACAACCGTTTTCATTAACTAGTGCGGTGTCGGTGATTTAAATTATGAGATTTCGCTAACGCGTGTACTGACCGGCGCGGGAAAGGAGGTCACGTGTGAACAGTGGCAAGCTTGTAGGTTACGACTGTAAAATTAAGCCTGTGGCAAACGCGTGTGTAGCAGCATTGTACTGCTAAGATATTTCATAGGTTAGCAGCGCGCGGCTTATTTACAGCTCCTGTTGATTGGGGAAATCGGGTTCAGGGAAGTGAGACCTATAATTCGAGTTCACACATGGCCAACTTTATATCCTCGAGCGTCGGCGGGGCCAGCGCGGCCGAACCGTTACTCACAGCGCTCACGGAAGTAGATTAAGGAGTCGCTTCGAATATACCGAGTGATATATCGATGAAATCGGGCAAGTGCAACGAATCGAATGCACCGGTCGGCCGAACCCTCCGAGGTCGTTTCAAGGTCGTGCCGGGAGTCGGGCGTCTGATCACCAGGTGGCCGACCACTGACTTTCTTCTTGGCTTTCCTCACATCTGTCTTGTAAATAGTTCCCTCGATGGAAGGCCAGCTTAATATAGTGGTGTCCTGAGAGGTTGACAGAAGGAGAAGGGACCATTGCGACAGAATTGTTCATATTGAACATGACACCGTTCTAAATGCCCCGACCTGGGACCAGGGAGGGGGGAACGGGGTGTGGATTTCTGCTACAGGGAGATCCCCCTGTATATTTATTTGGAGTTCTTGGATGGTGCCTACGGCCTGGTACGACATCAGCATTGGCGGATAACAGGAAGGAGGTGAGGGAGTACTGCCATTAGCCCTCCTTAAAGGTGCTTCTATCTTTAAGTACAACTAACTCACTAACCACATGTGTTGTCTAGCTATGTTTCAGCAGAGACCCATATCTCCGACACCAACCTTGACCCAGTCCTACGTTCGTCTGAGAAAGAGGATGTAGGTGGACAGCTGTCACTTTGGTTCTAGGTCCAGTCTGTCCTCGACCATGGGAGCAGCCAGTGAAGGAGTGCGGCCCTTATGGGAAGGGTCCACATGTCTGAGTAATGGGGACTTAAGTGTATCTGCTGTGGGTAAGTCTGATTCATAGTGCTCTCACTGAGTGTTATCCTCCACAGATTCTATCTTGTTGAGAGCAGAGCCATGATCTGGGGACGAGTCCAGTGATCCGGACTAGGGCGATAGCCGGTGTGAACAGCTTGGAAGTCCACTACCTCAACGAGCAGTACTTACAATCGAGAGTACGTCTCAGGATGGGCTCCAGCTAACGCCTCGCCCACTCCACGTCTGATAGCCCAGGTTATGTGCCAGGACAACACCATTTCGCCTGGTTCGTTATTCCAGCTGGGCAAGTATCTGATTGTTGTTAGTGTCCAGGTTGTGACCCTGACTGACTGCCTGCATGCCAAATAATGCTGATGTCTCCGCTACCAAGTGCCTGGTACCATGTGGTGCCTGATATTGGGGAAGAACTTGTGTCTGTGTTGAACTCTATCTAACGTGACACGTTTCAGCAGGAGAAGTCACTATGTACTGTGAGATATGCGCTATGAGTCAGAGGATCTGCGCGGGTTGCATAGACAGTTAGGACTGCTACTACCATTGAGTGAGAGATCACCAGCTGGTTATACCCGCAGTACCATCAGACTTTTCCAGACGCTTCAGAGGAGTGTTCTAGTTCCTCAGCTTCCGAAAGACAGTCTTTATCCCTAAGGTGATCCAGACTTCAGGGATGTCATCCACCGAAGGTCCCAAGTACCAGTGAGTCAACTCGCCAGCCATCCTATCCAAGTGGAGAAACCTATACCTGGAGGGAGACCTGAGAGACTTGGTGAGCGTGTCTGACTTACCCAATAGTGTGACTTGAGGCCCTGACGATGATGACACTTCCTCCAGGAGGCTACTCGATCCTTGCCACGTCTTATCTCGCATAGATACTGCAAGGTCTATCTCGGAATCATTATCATTCTCCTTCATCCATTCATCTTGTATAATACACCATATTGTTAACATAGTTAGCTGCCAGAGTTGCGTCATGAGTTCAGGACGAAGTTTGAAAGGGGTAACGTCCCTTGGTTGAGAGTGAGGGAGATAGGGTTCCAAGGGTCGAAGGGGTTTGTGGACTGAGGTCACCTATGTCCCAGGGCTAAAGGTATCCCGTTGTTAAAGTGTGATAGCAGGTTCCCCTCACCCCAGGGAGTGCTATGACACGTTTCAACAATGAAACATGTATATGTGTTATGTATTTCAAAACCACAGTGGTTTTATTTTTAGGCACAGGTTTTGTATAGTGAATCATGAACAAAGCACTTTTCTATTCCTGTTTCTTATTCCCTATTTCTATTATGAACTATTACTAAGTGTTCTAAAATAAAAAAACTGAATAAATTATGGAATGGGACAGACAGAACTACAAAAATTAGATTTTTAAGGGCATGCATCTTTCCCATTGCATCATACGCCTGTGAGACCTGGACACTTAGTAAACAAGCTGAGCAGCGCATAAATGCCTTTGAATATAAATGTTATAGACGAGTTCTAAGAATATCGTGGGTAAAGAAAAGAACAAATGCATCAATACTTCAAGAGCTGAATATTGAAGAAGGTTGGCTATTAAAAACGATAAAACAAAGAAAATTGAAATATTTTGGTCACTTAAAACATCACGAAAGTTTGGAGAGAACAATAATGGAGGGGTATATGCCTGGGAAGAGAGGAAGAGGAAGGCCAAAGAGAATATGGGTGCAGGATGTGGCGGATGATCTCTAGATGGGTGTATCGGACGCAGGACATCTTGCTTATGATTGGGAGGTTTTCCGGAAGGTTGTTAGGGGCGCGAGGTTCTGCAAAGGACATGCTACAGAATGAATGAATGAACTAAGTGTTCATATACAATGTTTTTTTCATCTTGTTATGAAGCATCTAGAACAAATCAATTATGTTTATAATTGCGTTAAAATGAAGAACAATAAACATAATGGAAGAACCAGCATATGAGTGCAGGCTACAGTACAGCCAACAGTGCAGCAGAAACACAGCAACTGATGCAACAGGAAACCTAAGATTGCTGGAATTGTATCAAATGTAACAAGCTCATGGGAAAATAGCTTAGGCATGTGTAGGACCAGCATATTGAGGGAAAGTTTTATGTTAACCGTACTCATACCTCCCTGCTGTAGGTATGTTTGTGTAACTTCCTGTCCAATGCTTACTTTCAGCCAGGTAGATTAAAGTGTGTGCAAGTGATTGGCTGGTTGTGTAACTTCCTGTGGAATGCTTACTTTCAGCCAGGTAGATTAAAGTGTGTGCAAGCGATCGGTTGGTACCTGGAGGAGGCTAATATGGCCCAGGTGTCCGTCAACATCACCAACTTTGAAGTGACCGCAATTCACAAAGTTTATGAAGAATGTGTCAAGGATGCTCAGGTAATGAATAATAACTTCATGTTTTGTTGATGTTGTTGTTGTCAGTCTGGTGGCATTGAAGCTGTCATCCTATGGTCTGAAGCTGTGTGATTATAACTGTTTGTAGATTAGCTGTTATTCATTTCTTATATAGTGTTCCATATATTTGACACCAGTGGATGTAACAACTCCTGATTTAATTCAGTGCAGGGCACTTGTAAGGTGATGGTTTAACACTTTCATAAGAATGTAAACATGGCACGTTCCCTGGAGTGTATTGTGCATGGGGTACTAGTGATCCTTGAAAAGGTGCAAAACACTCAAATCTCAGGTTTCTTCTTCTTTCGTTCGTTTGAAATTTGTCGTGCAATCTCAGTCAAAGTCTCAAGGCTCTTTGAAACTTAAAAAAACTGGGACACAAATCACAAAAGACCTTGACATTTGTGTGCTGAAGTCCAGAAACTTGAAGAGGACAAAATAAATTAGATTGTAAAAGTTTGTGAGATCATATTGTGGCTATTTTGGGCTTTTATAAGCCATAAAAATGTAGCAAATAAGAACAATATAATTTGTTCCGGTCGTTTATAGTAAAGTGTGAGTGTGCAGTTTTAGCGATCAGTCCGATGCATGACCACCATAAATTGAGACTGAGACAATGCCTGGTTGCTGATTTCAATGTCAGTGGCACAGTGTGCATACATGAAACCACTGAATATCATTTGGAGAACATGAAAATGATGCAAAGTGCAGCACACTTCTCATACATGACGGGAAGTTCGCTACGACCACATGCATGAAGAAATATGAATTTGCTTTAGCTCTGTCTGCAGACTATTGTCGTTTGAAAATTCCAATGGAATTCTTGATTGTGTGTTTATCAGTCCTTATGTGTATAGCTTGTGGAAACAACAGCGTTGTCAAGTTATGATCTCTGTATGTTTAGTTTCCTGAAGGTGAATACATGAAAGAGTTCTCCTGACTGTTGAGGACATAATCTTACGTGAGATGTGATTTATATCAGTGCTTTTAGTTTTTTAAGTCAAATGACAGTTTCTGTCAAGTGTCCAACTGAGCAAATGTGCTTCTGCTATAATGCAACAGACACTACTGGGCAGGCATAATGTAGAAGTGAGTGGGTCACCTCACTGCGACTAGTGTGCCTACAATCAACATCTTTTGATAACAAAACTAAGCATCTGATCCAGGTGTAGAAAATGAGTGTGTAGAGCAGGGGTGGCCAACCTTTTCAGCAGGCGGGCCAAATTTCAGAAATAATATTTCCTGCCGGGCCACGCACCTAATTTTATTTTTGTTAATTAAAGTAAAAAAATATATGGTAATTTCAAGAGAAGGAATGGCTAAAAACTCTGGACACATACACATAGATAATATGACCATTAAAAGAACGGAAACATACAAATATCTGGGTACAATCTTCAACTGCTCCAACATCATAAGGGAAGAAATACAAACTAGAATCAATTCTGGAAATAAGATATACTATGCACTACATCTACTAAAATCAAAGGAGCTATCTCGTAACACCAAGATCATAATATACAAAACACTGATCAGACCAGTTGTGCTGTATGGCTCTGAAACCTGGAGTACAACGAAAGGAGACGAAGCCTTGCTACAAACCTTTGAGAACAAAGTTTTAAGACGCATCTTTGGACCCATTAGGGATACACAAAGTGGAGAGTGGAAAAGAAGAAGTAACAGAGACATTTATGATCAGTTTAAGTCCCCGCTAATCACTGGTATCATGAAGGCTAATAGACTACAATGGCTGGGGCATTTAGAAAAAATGGAAGATAATAGGGAAACAAAACTCGCTTACACTCAGGAAATAAATGACCGTAGACCCCGAGGTAGACCAAGAAGTCGGTGGAGAGATAATATATATACCGACCTACAAACACTTGGAATCAACGACTGGCAAGAGAGGGTCAACCAGAGAGACAAATGGAGACGGATTGTATCTGCAGCAAAGAACCTCAATGGCTCAGAACGCTGAAGAAGAAGAAAGTAAAAAAGCAAGCGTGCTACAGCTTCGACCACATTGCCGCTTCCCACTCGTGGGCCGCATCATGACTCCCGGCGGGCCGCATGCAGCCCGCGGGCCTCGTGTTGGCCACCCCTGGTGTAGAGTTAAGATCATGATGTTTTGTTTTTAACAATGAAACATTTATATGTGCTATGTAATAAAGCATGCCAAAGAGTTGACATAATTGTGATGTAACCATCAGCTGTCACTGTGACCACTGTTTGTGTTTCAGGAGTTGAATATAGCTGTTGTGGGGTCGCAGATTGTTGGTCTTGTGCCTCTGCAGGCAATGATGAACACAGCAGACTACTATCTGGAGAAGGAACACTTGTTCATCTTGGAGGAGGACCAGAAGTTGAGACTGGTAATATTGTTTTAATCATTGCTACATGTGTACAGAACTGAGAGGGCCACATACATCAGTAACAGCCTCATGTACATCACAGACTGTTTCACATGCATCACTCGTATACACCTTTTTTAAGTGGTGTCTAGTTAGGCATCTGTCAAAGTACACTTGTTCCCTGCAGTGAGGCGCCGTCATTATTTGGAGGTGACGGGTTGGAATCCCTGTCGATAACTATAAGTTTCAATTGTTATCTTGTCTAGTGCATCCTCTAGTTTCTA
Organism: Cepaea hortensis; assembly: GCA_963921405.1. Classification (NCBI taxonomy): domain Eukaryota; kingdom Metazoa; phylum Mollusca; class Gastropoda; order Stylommatophora; family Helicidae; genus Cepaea; species Cepaea hortensis. Next base: position 167,448,205 of record OY992878.1, read on the forward strand.
CTTTCTTCTTCTTCCTTCTTCTCCTCACTTCTATTACGGTCAAACTATACATGTGTGTTTATTTATGAACTGTTTCAGTGGCCTCAAAGGGTTCCCTAATTGATATTTCATAGTATTTATACAGTGGTACCTCGGGTTACGAACTTAATTCGTCCCAGAACTCGGTTCGTAACCCGAAACATTGAAATCAATTAAATAAAGACAGTCCATTTCAAGATGAAGGTATCGTTCTTTTTTTATTAACGTCCGGTCATTTACCTCACAAAACGCAAAGAATACGTGTACTTCACGTATTAAATAAAGAGAAAGAAAACAACCAAATGAATTAAATGTAAAATAAAAAGAGATTTAGTCTATCTTTATAACCAAGAAAACGATCATGGGAAATTTGTCACTTTCTTTGTTATTCTGAATCATTAGTTTCAGGAGTATCTTGTCGCTGTTTCTTGGCAGCCGACTGGGAATCTTTCTGCACCAAGAAACTAACAAGGGAAATGTGTCGCTTCCTTTGCTGGAGAATCTTTCTGAAGTGGGCCATCGTGTTATCATTCATCAGGTTTACTGCCCTGTTAGCAAAAAGTTTGTTAGGATGATGGTTCCAATGAAGTCTTTGACGTCTGCCCAATTGCTGCAAATTTCTTTAATCTTGGCAGTTGAAACGGTCACTGACTCCTCATCATCGGACGACTGCCCCTCCTTTAATGTCTTTAGCTGTTTATTCTGAAGATCCACAAGCTCATCTGTAGTACTGTTTGTACTGTATGTGATCGTTTGTACTGTATGCGATCGTTTGTCTTAAACATTACACCTTTCTCTCTCTCTCTCTCTCTCTCTCTCTCTCTCTCTCTCTCTCTCTCTCTCTCTCTCTCTCTCTCTCTCTCTCTCTCTCTCTCTCTCTCCTTCGTTTGTAACCCAAGGCACTGTTCGTTACCCGAGACATAACATTTTCGAAGTTGTTGTTCGTAACCTGAATTGTTCGTGACCTGAGGCATTCGTAACCCGAGGTACCACTGTATTTGAATGTTTGTGATGAGGCTGGCTGCTCCATAAACAGAACCAGCTAGTACAGGACTATCACTGCAGGTGTCATTGATACACTTTCATCCAGGCTTATTGGCAGGCAGACAGTTTCACTAATGCCTGTCTCTTCAGGAGGAGTATATCATTCGCTTATGATACCTGTTTTCTTCAGATAGAGTATTTTGTGATGTGTGAATATACATGTATGAATCTGTGAAGTAAGCATGTGTTAGCTGGCTCTGTTGCTTGTAGTGACTACCACCTAGATGTGGGGAAGGGCCGCCTTTCACTGTCAATTGCTTGAAGTTTTTGCATGTAATATGCATGGCAAATAGACAACAGGAAACGTACATAGGAGACTTCTGTCTGTTCAAGCTGTGGTGGGGGAATTGTTTTATGTGTGTGCGTGCATGTGTGTGTGCGCTCTCGCTCGCTTTGAACTCAAGCGTAGTCCATAAACACTACTTCCAGTAGTGCTGAACTGACTTTTGTGTGTGTGGATTAGCTTTACCTATTAACAGTGTCTCTCGCCATCAGGTGAACCCACTCTGACTTCAGAAGTACTTGTAATTGATGTCCAAAAGTCAAGGGCGATAAGTCAGTATTTTAGTCCAACTGTCTGGTGAAGGGGTTGAAACCCTTACTTCGGCATCAGCGCACTGGATGTTTAAGAACATGTGCTCTTATCCATTTGGCCATGCGGACCTACTCGTGGGTGAATGATTACTGAGGCATACATCAATATTTTCATGTATGCTGTAGAGCAATGTCATAACTTAACATGTTTAACATTCTTTTGTGCACCCAGTTTCTGGGGCTTCAGGGGACGTGCTATGTTTACTGGCTGTGTGAGAGCGTTTGTCTGTGACAGCTGGATTGGAAAAGAGAGTAGATTCTTATGACTTTGTTAATTAAAACTGGATTGGAAAGACAAGAATAGATTCTTGTGAGTTTGTTAGTTAAAACTTGTTTGGAAAATAGAATAAATTCCTGTGCTAATATGTATTATTTTATGCATCACAGGTGATTAACCGACTGGGTCTAAATTCTTTGGGAACTTTTAATGCTAAAGAAAGAATTGTGGAGTAAGTCAGTATTTTCTTACTGCTAGAACTCTACAGCATATGGCTGCATGTTATGAAAACTTCAAGATTGTTTATTGTGCCAGTTTTAAGCAGATTACATGCCCAACTTTTGTTTTTGGGATGTAAATATAGATAAGCCTTTGGATCTTGTTTATGACACACTTTATGTAAGATAAATATTGAGGTCAGTTGTTCACACTATGTTCACATTTCAACTGTGAAATTACGTTCTGAATGAAGTGAAATGTTTGGTCACATGACAATTGTAACATGGTAAATAAGGGACACAAAGGGAGATTCTAGATATTACCACATTCTTTTAACATGAAGGACCTCAGCAGGTTAATGAAGCCACTTTCTGTTAACACGAAGGACCTCAGCAGGTTGATGAAGCCACTTTCTGTTAACATGAAGGACCTCAGCAGGTTGATGAAGCCACTTTCTGTTAACACGAAGGACCTCAGCAGGTTGATGAAGCCACTTTCTGTTAACATGAAGGACCTCAGCAGGTTGATGAAGCCACTTTCTGTTAACACGAAGGACCTCAGCAGGTTGATGAAGCCACTTTCTGTTAACATGAAGGACCTCAACAGGTTGATGAAACCACCTTCTGTTAACATGAAGGACCTCAACAGGTTGATGAAACCACCTTCTGTTAACATGAAGGACCTCAACAGGTTGATAAAACCACCTTCTGTTAACATGGCCCTCAACAGATTGATGAAGCCACCTTCAACAAGTGAATTGGCATAGAAAAATAGAGGAAAGTCAGATGCTGGCATAATCCCATGAGTAAGATAATAGGATCACCCAAGTAGTTGAGTGGACGGAGAGCAACTGCATCTTTAGACAAGAATATTTACAGTTAGAGCAAATCATCTTGGATAGCAATGGTGGACACACATTGTGTGTGTGTGTAGCAGAGCACTGTGACAGTGGTATGATACTGACAGATGTGGAGATTACAGGAAACTTTTCTCCTTTTAACTGAGAATAGAAAATGGTCATTAGTTTGTCATTATTGTTTATTCATTTTGCTTGTACACTGGAAATGTGACATACAAGGGTACATTCTGAACAGATAGAGTGTTTTGGGTGAGATAGAGAGAGAACAGACAGTTGGTCAACAAGTTTATTTGAAGACTGACAGTTGACAGATGAACCAAAATGATGTAGTGGTTAGCGCTCTAGCTTTGCCAAGGCATTGGTCCGTATTCAATTCCCTCTGGTACCATTAGTATTGGGACTCTGCTGTTTGGTTTCTTGTTTCCTGTTTGTTGAAGATGAGGATGGAGCACATATGGGTGGGAACGTCCCAAGTGCTGGGATGTCACTTCTGGACTCAACTCAGCACATATGGGTGGGAATGTCCCAAGTGCTGGGATTCACTTCTGGACTCAACTCATGGCCTCTAATGGCTGGATTGTTTCCTGTCCAATAGGACTCTGTGATATACCCAGCCTTGCATAATGGTTACTTGATAATTTCCTGGACGTTATCTGAGTAGGAATGATAAAAGTGACATATCACCTGCACATCATGTTGCTATGATTTAGTATATGTGAAGGCCTAACACTTTACACCTGTATGTCAGTGTCTGCTGTGAGATTACCTGTACAGTCAAGTTGACAAAATGGCAATGTGCTCCTGGGACATGCCGTAGGTCATTCACAGAAATTGTATATGTCTAAAAATATGATAGAAATGTTCTGTAACAGGTCTACAGAAGAACTACAGAACTATAAAGATATAGTGAGAGCAGAATATAACTGTAATTTTCTTACCTGTCATTTGTTTAGTATCACATGCTTGACACAACTCTGTTACACTCGTGCTACTGACACAAAGTGAAACCATATGTTCTCTTTACATTCCGCTCTTATCTGTGATTCTGTTTTTCTTGCATGATACATACATTCTCTGTGAGGTGACCTATGACATTCTGGTTAATTTATTTCCTGTTTTGTAGTTATTCTGCTTGTTCCTATTTTGTGTGCATTTTCTGTGAGATAGTTAATTTATTTCCTGTTTTGTAATCATTTTACTTGTTCCTATTTAGTGTGCCTTTTCTGTATGTTGAGTGAGGAATTACCTTCTACCTTCCTTACCTAATCAGTTGTTCCTCTTCTACCTTATAAAGGTTTATCATTGCATTATATTTATACAGCTGTCATTAGTTGTTACTTTCTTGTTTTGTGTATGAATTTTCAGTAATCTGAGCTGTGATGTTTCCACCTTTTCATTCTGTTCTTCTGTCTGTCATTCTGGTATAATGTTTATCAGTTATTCATTACAGGATTTTAAAGTTTCTTTCTCCTTCCTAATACTTCATTTTTAACTGAAGTTTTGTGTAATAATTGGAGCTCTAACAGCAATTGTAGGAGTGCAATTATCCTGGTGTGAGGAAATGCAACCTAGAGATTAAATGTCATGGCAGGGCAGACCAGACCCTAAGCCTTGATCGACAACTGGGCTAGGATCAAAGCTTCGACAGGCAGACAGAGCATTGCTTTGCTGATCCGGCAGCTTCTGCAGCGTGTTTTGTTCCTGATGTATTGGTGTTATATTTCTTCTGGAGTAAAGTAGGTAGGCCAAGAGAGGGATCATGCTGTATGGGCATGGTCTCCACAATTCAGTCCAGCCTTTGTGCTATGGAGAGATATAACTCCACCCCTGATCCCCGCCATGGCAACACATAGTCTCCACAATTCAGCCCAGCCTTTGTGCTATGGAGAGATATAACTCCACCCCTGATCCCCGCCATGGGCAACACATAGTCTCCACAATTCAGCCCAGCCTTTGTGCTATGGAGAGATATAACTCCATCCCTGGTCTGGTTGTAGGCATTATACCTTGTTTGAAGCACAATGTAACAATCGGCTGTCAAGGCGGCAAGGTACCAGTGTCAACAGCATATGTGGACTATGTCTTATTACTGTTCTGAGTTGACTTTGTTTATTGTAGATACATGATCCAGGCTGACAGAGATGGACCTCTAGCAAGCATGGATGTTAAAGACTTCATCCTAACTGTGGGTTCCAGATCACCATCACCTGGCGGTGGGTCAGTGGCTGCATTAGCAGCATCTCTGGTAAGTTGTGAGTGACTTTTAGTATGCCTCAGAACAGAACACAATAGATTACACAATCAACCACATGCATACAGAATTCAAGATTGGTGAATCAGCCATGTGCACATGTGGTTTGGCGTCGCAGACAGCAGAGCACATACTCCAAGACTGCCCAAATTACAACATATATAGGCAAACCTTCTGGCTTAGAGAGATGACAGTGAAAGATACTCTATGGACCACTGAGTGGACTAAAAACGACAGTTAAATTCAAACAAGAGACAACATTGCAGATATAGATAAAACTTCATGTGAACAAAAGATGAAGAAGAAGTATACTGTTTGAAAAATCATTTTATAAAGTCTCTAAAGTCAGCGTAGAAACTGACCATTAGTCAGTTAGTTTCAGTAAGTCTTGCATAGATAGCTATTATAGCACTGCCACTGTATCAGGTCAGTCGGTGAATGGATCAAACTGACATTATTAGAGAGATGGTCTGAAAGTAGGACTTTCAGCTGATTGAATCAGTACCCATAGTCAGAATACACATGTTCAGATTGCAGATCCGGGAAGGTATGGCTGAAATAAGGACTTTCATCTGATTGAATCAGTACCCATAGTCAGAATACAAATGTTCAGATTGCAGATCCGGGAAGGTATGGCTGAGATGTTGCAGTGTCCACCTGAGGTTCACAAGATACTAGGTTTAATCTCAGCGCAGAGATATTTGTCACCGGCACTTTGCCTCTTGACAGCCGATTGTTTCATGTCCCAAGAGCTGTCAGTGTCTAATGATACCCCACAATTCCCCTGACCTCTTGGGTAGTGAGATTGGACACCTAGCCTTCTTGGATAAGGGTGACAAACAGGAGGAGGTTAAGGCATCAATCTATACACACGCACGCACATACATGCACACACACACAATTTCTCTCCCTCTCTCTCTCTCCCTCCCTCCCTCCCTCTCTCTCTCTCTCTCTCTCTCTCCCTCCCTCTCTCTCTCCCTCCCTCTCTCTCTCCCTCTCTGTCTCTCTCTCTCTCCCTCCCTCTCTGTCTCTCTCTCTCTCTCCCTCTCTCTCTCTCTCTCCCTCCCTCTCTGTCTCTCTCTCTCTGTCTCTCTCTCTCTCCCTCCCTCTCTCTCTCCCTCTCTCTCCCTCTCTCCCTCCCTCCCTCTCTCTCTCTCTCTCTCTCTCTCTCTCTCTCTCTCTCTCTCTCTCTCTCTCTCTCTCTCTCTCTCCAGGTCATCTAGATATTCTGTTCCAAGTCCAGCACGGGTTTTTATGTGGGGACCTTTCATGTGTTGATATATGATGATGTATTGAATCAAGTGGAAGGCTTTACACACACACACACACACACACACACACACACACACACACACACCACACCAGACCACACCACACCACACAACACACACACGCTTGAAGTGTTAGGATCTTCTGGATTTTGCAGACCTGAATGCACGGAGCAATATGTGTCCAGTCTTTCCCTATTGTAACCAATGGGCAAGTTGAACTGTTATCTGACTGTGCTCATGTCATTATCAGCATAACCTCCTATTGATTATACCAACACAGCCACTGTAGGAGGTCGTGAGTTTTGTTAATATGTTGAAGACATTACATTGCTGCTGTTATCCTTGTTGCTGCTACATACCTTTGATATTTGCTTACGGATTTAATTTCACCCTGTAGGTCTGCATACATTGTTCCATTCAGAAAGAAATGTTTATCTTGCTTTAAGTGCAATGTTTTGTATAATCCCATTTCACTCCATTTGTTTAGGGTGCTGCATTAGCTTCCATGGTTGGCTTTCTCACATATGGAAATCGTAAATTTGCTGACCTTGACCCAAAGATGAGGAAGCTGATCCCACTGCTGTACAAGAGCATGAAGGATTTGATTCCTTTCATTGACGCAGACGCTGCAGCTTTCAGTGAGTTCATGGTGAGTTCAGCACTTATGTTTGTTGTTCATTTGCCATAGATTACTTTGCATCAGGGCTTCTTTTCCTCCTCCTTTTTTATCTTCTTTTTTCATTCACCTGAAACGTGTTTGTATCTGCAATGTTGTCTCTTGTATGAATTGGAATATGTGATCTGATGCCTGCAGCATAAACCATATCTGTGTGCACATGATTGATTAGCCAATCTTGAATTGTGTATACATGTGTATCAGTGCTGACTTTGGGCAGGTTGTTTCATTGATGTCTTTAATCATCATGTGAGGTTTCTGTCTTCAAGGATGTCTTTAGTCATTATGTGAGGTTTCTGTGTGTCATTTCTGCAGTAAAAGATCAAGGTAGTCCCATAGTTTTACTGCCATTAGGGTGTGCAGTGGTGGTATGCCTTCACATATTGAGGTGTACAGTGGTGGTATGCCTTCACATATTGTAGGCCATGACATATTGAGGTGTGCAGTGGTGGTATGCCTTCACATATTGTAGGCCATGACATATTGAGGTGTGCAGTGGTGGTATGCCTTCACATATTGTAGGCCATGACATTGAGGTGTGCAGTGGTGGTATGCCTTCACATATTGTAGGCATGACATATTGAGGTGTGCAGTGGTGGTATGCCTTCACATATTGAGGTGTGCAGTGGTGGTATGCCTTCACATATTGTAGGCATGACATATTGAGGTGTGCAGTGGTGGTATGCCTTCACATATTGTAGGCATGACATATTGAGGTGTGCAGTGGTGGTATGCCTTCACATATTGAGGTGTGCAGTGGTGGTATGCCTTCACATATTGTAGGCCATGACATATTGAGGTGTGCAGTGGTGGTATGCCTTCACATATTGTAGGCCATGACATATTGAGGTGTGCAGTGGTGGTATGCCTTCACATATTGTAGGCCATGACATATTGAGGTGTGCAGTGGTGGTATGCCTTCACATATTGTAGGCCATGACATATTGAGGTGTGCAGTGGTGGTATGCCTTCACATATTCTAGGCATGACGTATGAGCTGGAGTGACCAGTTCCCTGTCTTGTCACTTTCTCTTCCCTGAAAATGGTCTGGTACCCATCTCATGAAGCTGGGTCAACCCCAGAGCTGTGTGGATCAGGAACTAATATTCCTGTCTCTGCTGGAGACTGAAGCAGGACAAATGTCTTGGTCAACCCCAGAGCTGTGTGGGTCAGGAACTAATATTCCTGTCTCTGCTGGAGACTGAAGCAGGACACCTGTCTTGGTCAACCCCAGAGCTGTGTGGGTCAGGAACTAATATTCCTGTCTCTGCTGGAGACTGAAGCAGGTCCACTGTCTTGGGCAACCCCAGAGCTGTGTGGGTCAGGAGCTAATATTCCTGTCTCTGCTGGAGACAAGCAGGACACCTGTCTTGGTCAAGCCCAGAGCTGTGTGGATCAGGAGCTAATATTCCTGTCTCTGCTGGAGACAAGCAGGACAACTGTCTTGTTCAACCCCAGAGCTGTGTGGATCAGGAGCTAATATTCCTGTCTCTGCTGGAGACAAGCAGGACAACTGTCTTGGTCAACCCCAGAGCTGTGTGGATCAGGAGCTAATATTCCTGTCTCTGCTGGAGACTGAAGCAGGACACCTGTCTTGGTCAAGCCCAGAGCTGTGTGGATCAGGAACTAATATTCCTGTCTCTGCTGGAGACTGAAGCAGGTCCACTGTCTTGGGCAGGCCAGTGCACTACCCACAATGCCACAGTTGCTGCATTTCTTTATTGTTGACATCATATTGTTTCCTTCTTTATACCCAGTTGTCATAATGAACAGGTGACCAAGGAAAGTAGTGAATCCCTCTCTTTCTCTCTCTCTCTTTCTCTCTTCTCTCTCTCTCTCTCTCTCTCTCTCTCTCTCTCTCTCTCTCTCTCTCTCTCTCTCTCTCTCTCTCTCTCTCTCTCTCTCTGTGTGTGTGTCGGTGGGTGGGTGGGGTGGGGGATGAGAGACGAGAACTCAGGTGATGAACTGTGAGGACACCTGCCCACTACTTGAACATCTGGGTTTCCATCATCCATGAGGCTACTCACAGGTCATTGTTCTGTTGACCAGGTTAGTGGGTGCATGGGTTATGCCAGAGAATACAACAAGATACCACAGTAACTCTACACACAGGCTCAAAGAAGAAATACTAGGCAAACTGTGAAATACCTCTGCTTAGCAGGCTTGAAAAAGAAATACTAGAAAAATTGTGAAATACTTTATGTCGCAGGCTGAAAGAAGAAATACTAGGCAAATTGTTAAATACTCTATGCCACAGGCTTGAATAAAAAATACTGGGCAAATTGTTAAATACTTTGTCGCAGGTTTGAAGAAGAAATACTAAGCAAATTGTTAAATACTCTATGTTGTTGGCTTGAAGAAGAAATGGTAGGCAAATTTTTAAATACCTTTATGTCACGGGCTCGAGGAAGAAATACTAGGCAAATTATGAAAACCTCTATGTTGCAGGCTCGGAGGAGAAATACTAGGCAAATTGTGAAATACCGCAACATTGCAGGCTTTAAGAAGAAATACTAGGCAAATTGTACAGCCTCAAGTATAAGAAAGAAGACTGAAAGTTGTCTGTAGCCAAGGAAATATTTCTATGTTTGCTGATTGTCCCGAACCATGGTCAGTTGGTCAGTGGGACATGTTCTATTGCAGTAGTGGACTTTATATGGCAGTGTTGAAAAACAATGATTACCCCATTCTGCTTCTGCATGATATAACACAAATGTAGTCTCAGTGCATCCCCTCTGTGAATATTCTTACAAGTGATGAATGAATGAAATACTTATGAAAGGATTGAGTTCAGAAGAGCAGAATGTTAGATGGGCCAGCATATCCAGTTCTGAACTCTTTGAAAATAAAGCTTGTTCATTTGTTCTTGAAACACTTTGAAAGATGTATAATTCCAACGTTGTTTTTCTTAATTATAAACTCAAAATATTATATCATGTAAAAGTTTGTCTGTTTGTAACTGTCTGTTTTTTTTAAACTGGTTTTTGTCATTGTTGTTGTTAACAGCTGGCAATGAAGCTGCCAAAGTCAACAGATGAAGAAAAGACACTGTGAGTAGAACTTCCTGTTGTCTGAGACTAGTGACATTGTGAAGGTTATTTTGTCTGTCTGTCTGAATTATATTCTTTGATCAACATATTAAATCTTGATATAGGATAGATCTTCTTTATTTTCTGATTTATTTGATGAAATCTTTCATTATCAGTCATGTTCTCAGCTTTTGCTTTGTATTATTATCCACATTCTCTTAAAATGAAATACTGCATTTTCTACTGTGTTGTCATGCAAGTGTAACCCAAAATCTGTCAAATTCTTGTGTATGTGTCCTAAATGCTTCTACATTATTAATCTTCTGAAACATGGTGTACTTACTGACATTTGCGGGTAATGGAGCTGGACAGGGATGTGTTTATTCTAGCTGGCCAGCAACAGGTTTTTGTCTCTGCTAGGTAGGTATTTGACCTGATTGCCTTGGGGAAATCCTACTGAAGGCACAGCTACAAGGGTTATGGGGACATGCAGGTTCCTCTGTCATGGCAAGGTGCAGAAACTGGAAGATGATTTTATAAAGCATGTTGTTGTTGAGTTTATTTAGATTAATGTTACCTATAATGGGTTGATATGATCTATAATAAATGATATCTATAATGGTTGATATTGTCTATAAAGGTTTGGTATTGTCTATAATGGTTTGATATTATTGAAATATTCATTCACTCTGGAGGAGATCATCATGAGAGAGGAATAGGAATTTTAGTAAAAAGAAATTTAGAGAAAATATTAGTGGATTCTGGGCTCATAAAGATAGAATGATAATACTCAAAATTAAGGCAAGACCTTTCGACATAGTAATTCTACAGACATGTGCTCCAACAGATTTTAGTGATGAACAGCTAGAAGAATATTATGAAGACCTACAACAAACACTGAAAGTTCTATAAAAAGAAATCAGAGGTCCTAATTGTCATGGGAAAAAGAACGCAAAGGTTGGAAAAACTAAATATAAGCAGATAGTAGGGCAGCATGGTATGGGAACCAGAAACGACAGAGGAGATTGGCTGACACAGTTTTGTGAAGAAAACCATCTTATTATTAGTAACAAATTTTTCCAACATAACCCTAGGAAACTGTATACATGGGAAAACCTTGGAGATAGAACGAGCAATCAAATTGCCTACGTTATGATTAGAAATATATTTAAAAACAATGTTAAAAATGTCAAAACATACCCTGGTGCTGATACCAACTCTGACCACAATCCTGTAGTTTTAAAATTACAAATAAAACTTAAAAATACAGGAATAAGGACATCAAGGACGGCTCAAATAGATATAACAACATTGAAGCAGCTAGACATAAGTCAACCATACCTGGTTGAAGTCAACAATAATTATGATAGGCTAATTATTGAAAGTATTGAACAATATTGGCATGAAAATCCTGAGGAGAAAATTAGTACAAAATGGGGATGTTTAAAAACTAGCTTACAGATTGATAATACCAGCTTATTGTCTGTCACAATAACTGTCATCTACTTCCCACCACTTCCCATATGATTATGTGATGTTATTTCGTGTTCGTTAATTGGAAGTGTTCAAAAGAAGCCACGGAAGGCAGGTGGTGGATGAAATTATGAGGGCAGCCGACAGATATTTGTTGGTTATGGTCTCGAGTTTCGCGACGGCAAGCTTTCTCTCTTTCGAGAGACACTGATTGCGGTCATCCGGCCAGTATGGTCACTGCCATAGAGGAAAGCAACGGCAAACTACCTCTTTGAAATTGCCTAGTTTATTATGATTCGCTTAAAGACTGATCATCGCAAGACAAGGACAGAGACATTAAAATTAGGAACATGGAACGTTAGGACGTTAAACAACGACGGAACATTAGAGAACATAACACAAGAAATTCAAAGAGAAAAAATTAATATATTAGGTATGTGCGAAACGAGATGGACAGGAGCAGGCATCAAGATACATAAAGATTTTAAGATTATTTATTCTGGAGGTGAGGATCGACATAGGGGAGTGGCAATAATTTTGGACCGGAAAACATCAACGTCTGTTCAGGGATATTGGGCCGTGTCGGACAGAGTACTACTAGTTAAATTGAGTGGCAGACCTTTTAACATAAATGTTATTCAAGTATATGCCCCAACAGGAGAGTCCAGTGAAGATAGTGTAGAGGAATTTTATAATGACATAGAGTCTGCCTTAAAGAAATGTAAAAATTCAGAAATAAACATTATAATAGGGGACTTCAATGCAAAAGTAGGAAATCAAGGGGATAGATACACAGTAGGAAACTATGGTTTAGGAGAGAGAAATGAAAGAGGATACAGACTAGTAGAGTGGGCAAAAGAACAGGAAATGATTGTAGGAAACACCTGGTTCAAGCAACACCCTAGAAGATTATGGACCTGGAGGAGTCCTGATAGCAGGATTAGAAACCAGATTGATTACATTCTCATTAGCAGAAGATTTAGAAACGCCCTAACAGTAGCAAAAACAGTTCCCAGTGCTGATTGTTATAGTGACCACAGATTACTCACAGGAACATTGAGGATAAAGTTGAAGAAAGTCAAGTATACAACAGGGAACACTAAATATGATTTGTGTACATTGAGTAATGACAAGGAAATACAAAACAAATTCAACATAGAAGTACATAACAGATTTGAAATATTGTCTGATCTAGAGATCCTATTCCAGGATGTGGATGATCAATGGGAAATGTTAAAGAATTCAATCAATATGGCTGCAGAAACAACTATTCCAAAATTAAAGAAGGTGGGTCGTAAGAAATGGATGACTGAGGAAATTTTACACTTAATGGAAACAAGAAGACTCAACAAAAATAATCCTGCCAAATATGAAGAAATTCACAGACAAGTCAGAATATTATGTAGGAAGGCAAAAGAATCATGGCTTGAGGAAAAGTGCTTAGAAATTGAAAAACAACACAACAGTCAAAATACCAAATTAGTGCACAAAAGGATTCAGGAACTTACTAATAAAAGAACAAGTACATCAACAGGCTGTCTAAGAACTAAAGATGGCAAAATCATAATAGAAAAAGATGAGATTCTACATGTATGGACAGATTATGTGAAAGACCTGTATAATGATAACAGAGAGGAACAGTATGCTATTAGGTTTAATAATGAAGGACCAGCAATTTTAAAGATGGAGGTTCAAAATGTTCTTAAGCATATGAAAGCTGGCAAGGCCCCCCGTGCAGATAACATCACAACAGAAATGATTAAAGCTTTAGAAGAATTTGGACTAGAGCAAGTCACTAGACTGCTGAACACATTATATGATACTGGAGATATACCTTCTGAATTATGTAATTCTGTATTTATTGCAATCCCAAAGAAATCAGGAACCTTAGAATGTGATCAACATAGAACAATTAGTATAATGAGTCACATCACAAAGATTTTGTTACGAATTATCATGCAAAGAGTGAGGAAGAAAATACAACCTGAAATAGGGGAAGAACAATGTGGTTTTGTAGAAGGAAAGGGTACAGTAAATGCTGTGTATATGCTGCGAACAGTTATTGAACGTGCTTTAGAAGTAAACAAGGATATACATCTTTGCTTTATTGACTACACAAAGGCTTTTGATAGAGTAAGACATGTCAACATTGTGGATATGCTGGCAGATCTACAAATTGATGGGAAAGACATTAGACTTATAAAAAACATATATTGGAAACAACAAGCTGCCATAAGAATTGATAATGAAGTAGGACAATACCAACCTATTAAGAGAGGTGTTAGGCAGGGATGTGTAATGTCTCCAGATCTTTTTTCCTTATACAGTGAAAATATTTTCAGAAATGTAGAAGACCTAAATGGAATCAGCATTGGAGGACGAAACATAAATAACATTAGATATGCAGATGATACAGTATTGATTGCAGACAATGCACAGGATCTGCAACAATTAGTAGACGCTGTGGTTGTACACAGTGAGCAGCTGGGATTGGAATTAAATTGTAGGAAGACACAGGTTATGGTCGTCACTAGGAAGAACGAAGTACCACAATGTAATATACAAGTAAATGGGAATATTCTTCAGCAAGTGAATCGGTTCAATTATCTCGGAACAGTCATAACATCTGATGGCAGATGCCTTGAAGAGATTAGAACAAGAATCGCCATTGCGAAGGTAGCCTTTAGCAAGATGAAAAACATTCTGACCAATAAAATGATGTCAATTGAAACGAGAAAAAGAGTGTTGAGGGGATACATAGAGCCTGTTCTTTTGTATGGATGTGAAACTTGGACAATGTGCAGTCAAGCTGAAAAACATCTGATGGCTGCAGAAATGTGGTTTCTGAGGAAAATGCAAAGAATACCATGGACAGATAGAAAAACCAATGACCAAGTACTACAAGAGACAAATGAAAATCGTAGATTGATTAGAGAAATTAGACGTAGACAGTCAAAATTTTTTGGACATGTTATGAGAAGAAATGGACTGGAGAACTTGGTGACAGCTGGCAAGATCGAGGGGAACAGACCAAGAGGAAGACCGAGAGGAAAATACCTGGATGGCTTGGCCACATGGCATGGACGAGACAGGAACACTGAGCTGATCCACGACTCTGGTGATCGAGTGAAATGGCGAATCATGACCGCCCACGCTTTCCGGCATGGCACATGATTGATTGATTGACTTCCCACCTTGCAGTGTAGGGCAGGGGGGTCTTGAGCCTGAGGAATTATGCTGCCTGGCTAGTTAAGTCACCGCGATTGTGTGCAAGTTACGGTATTTCTTTTTTCCCCTGACAGAAAATAATCCACACCTTACCGAGGATTCGAACCTGGGTCTCCAGAAGGAGAACCCGGCGTTCTTAGCCATCGGACAGCCGATCCCCACCAATTTACTAGTGAAGGAAAATAAGAAAAAGCAATTATGGATAACCGATGAAACCTTCAGCAAAATGACTAAGAAAGCAAATAACACTCCAGAATAAACATTAATAAACAGAGAAGTATGTCACATGTGCAGAGTTGCCAAAGAAGAGTAGTTGCAGAAAAAATGCAAAGAAATAGAGGATCTAGAAATAAAACACAACTCCAAAGGATTGCATGCAAATATAAAAAGATTTACAAAGAAAAACAATAATGTAACAGGAAATTGTTGTATCAGAGGAAAAGATTGAGAAATTATAATTGATAATACTGACATAATAAAAAAGATACAGGACAGATAGGAAGAATACACAGAAGAGTTATTCTGGGACAGCAGGGTTAATAAACCAACATTGTATAATACCCAAGATGGGCCAAACATATTAAAGGCTGAAGTAGAGAAGACAATTAAAAAGATGACACAGAGAAAGGCTTTAGAACCCCAGCTAAGCGAAACGCAGCTTGGATTTAGGAAAAACAAAGGATGCACAGACGCCATTTTTGCTCTTAGACAACTTATAGAAAAATCAATTGAATTCAATGAAACACTCTACTTAGCCTTTGTTGACCAAGAAAAGGCATTTGATAGGGTAGATAGAAACAAGCTGTGGGAAATCCTTAAACAATATGGAGTGAGCACACATCTAACAAACCTATGTAGAAGTTTATACGACAACAGTGAATGCATAGTGAGAGCAACTGGAGGACACTCAGAACCCTTCACCATAAGATCTGGAGTACGACAAGGTTGTGTCCTGTCCCCTCTCTTGTTCATAACATATATAGACAACATATGTAAAGAAACCAGCCAAGCAGAGACAGCAAGAATACCGCATGACGAGAACACAGAAGAAGAACCATCTGCAAATCTAACCATTAGAGAACTCCTGTTTGCGGACGACCAAGCACTAATAGCAAAATCAGAAGCTGAATTACAAGACCACATGAATAGTCTAAACGAAATGTGTAGGGAACATAACATGAAAATTAGCACAAGCAAAACAGAGGTAATGACTATAACTAAAGAAGAACAAACAGCAACAATTCACCTAAACGAACATCCCTTGAAACAAGTAAAGAGCTTCAAGTACCTTGGAAGTATAATATCATCAAATGGCAGATCAGAAGACGAGATCGAAAATAGGTGCAATAAGGCAAATCAACTCATTGGACAAATGGCACCAATACTAAAGAACAAACATGTATCAATAACTACTAAGAAAGCACTTTACAACACAATCTTCCTACCAACTCTGTGCTACCAATGCCAAACCTGGACAATGACAGAAAAAGAGAAAAGAAAAATCACAACAACAGAAATGAGGTTCCTGAGAAGAATACTCAACGTATCAAGAAGAGATAAGATCAGAAATGAAGAAATCAGGACTAAAGTGGGGGTTAAAGCTGCTCTAGATTTTATTAGAAAGCAGCAAGTCAAATGGTTTGGCCATGCAAGTAGGCTACCAGTCAACAGCATGCCACAACAGGCAATGACGTACAGACCAGATGGAAACAGAGGAAGAGGCCGACCACGTAAACGCTGGACGGAGGGAATAACAGAATCCATGGGAATGTCGATATACGAAGCCCATAACCGGGCACTCTCACGAAGTTTATACTTCACCTCGACACCGCAAGGTACAAGAGGAACATGATGAGAGAGAGAGAGAGAGAGAGAAAGGCTGTAGACCCTGACAAGATAAAAACAGATGAGGATGTCTGCAAGTGCTGAGTCTTGTATGTTGGATGGGAGACATTCTGACCGACACTGTGACCTACTTCTGCTTGTGCTTACAGTAATTAGAAGTGTTTCGTTTAGTTTGGGTTTGGTGAAAATCACTGTCATTGCACACAAATATCTCCTCCATAAGTGCTCCAGTCTCCTCCCCTATAATACACAAGGAGAGTCTCAGCACAGTGCACAGACTCCCTAGAAGCACAACGAGGATCCAGTTGTGTGTATACAAGAATTTGTATGAGTAGGTTTTCTCATTGTGAACTGTTGCCTGGTCAGTGACCTATTTGTCCTGCTCCTGTGTGGGTGTCCTGTGTGTGGGTGTTGGATATGTGGTTCGGGGATGTGTGTTTGGGGGTGTGTGGGTGGGTGGTGGAGGATATGTGGGTTGGTGAGTGTTGGTAGGTTATGGCATGGGTGGAGGATGTGTGCGTGTGGGTGGGGAGATGTGTGAAGGTTGGGGGATGTGTGGGTGGGTATGGATGGGTGGTTGCATGCATGTGTGCCTTGGTTTGTGTGTGGGTGGATTGGGGATGTGTGGTGGGTTGGAGATGTGTGTGTGTGGGTAGGGAGATGATGTAATATGGGGGTGGGATGTGGGGGGTGGATGGATGGGGTCATGTATGTGCCTGTGGGTATGTGTGTGGTTGGATGGTGGGTATGTGTGTGGTTGGATGGTGGATGTGTGTGTGGGAGACACACGGATGGATAGGGGATGGGTGGGTGGTTAGGGGATTTATCTCATAACATGGTAACATGCTTTGTTTATGCTTACAACATTTATTTGACAATGTTTTTTTCATGTGTGAATGCACTATGCACTGATGAACGAAAGATGAGTGATTGGAAGGGCCGAATGTAAGACGGGCCTGCGTGCCCAATTTGTTACCCTTCGAAAATAAAGTTTGTTTGTTCGTTCATTTGTTTGTGCTCTGTAGTCATGTGACGTGTGGGGTGTCTTCTAGGAACTTAATGATTCTTGACTAACTGTATGACTGCTCTGTAGTCATGTGACTTGTGGGGTAACCTTCTAGGAACTTAATGATTCTCCTCTAACTGTATGCCTGCAGGAGGGATGAGGCCATGAAGCAAGGCATGCTGACAGCAGTGCAGGTGCCCATGTGTGTGGCTCAGATTGCAAACGAGTTATGGCCTCACTTGAGAGAATTAGCTCAGGTTGGGAACCTCAACTGTAAATCTGACTTGCAGGTAAGTCAAAGGAACTCTACACACAAGGACATGATATATAGAGAGATGAAATTTAAGGTTCTTCACACTAGACTAGTGTTTCCAAACCTTTTTTGTGCTGTGCCCCACCAAAGCCTTTCTAAAATTCTTATTCCCCCCCCCCCCCCACCTCTCCTAACATATACATAATTTTTAATATTCAAAACTTGAAATGTTCACTAAACATATTTTCTATATTATTTTAATTATTAGTAATTATTTATTATTTGAATTTAGTGAGATCCTTGTGCTTGATGCTTGCTGCAAAGAGATTTTATGTCAGGTTCCAATTTAGTTAAATTCAGTCTCAAGTCTCCCCGTTTTGTTATATCCAGCCGATTCCCTTTTTTTTTTTAGCAGCAAATATGTATGGCACTAAATCCGCAGCAAGCTAAATATGAAGATGGAAATGGTAACAATAGTTCTCTTGCACATTTGGTTGCATTTGGCTATTTGATTTTGGTTTCCTAACAAAGCCATGCCATCGCACCTTTTATATTAAATACAGTTTTAATTGACTCATCATGTTGCATTTCTGCGAGTTCTTTTTGATACTGCATATTTGAAATATCAGATAAATCTACTAACATAGGCTGCATCATCCAAATTGGGAAATCAATTTGTTTCAAATAAGAAAATCTTGTGTGTAAATCAGCCGATAAAATTTTCAGATGATCAACAATAACATATATAGCAGTATCAGTCACTTCAAATTTTTGGAGCCAATGAAACTTTTCAAAATTTTTGTTGTAAATGTCTGACATAATTCAATAAAGGTAATGAAAACAGATATCTTCGCTTTTTCATCGACAAGAGTTTTATTTGTTCCTTGAAGTTGTTTATTTAATATATTTAGTTTTTCAAAGATATCGGCTAAGTAACTCACAGTTGCCTTACCATCGACCGTTAACAGATTTTTCATTTCAGGTTTGTGGCTGAAAAAATCACTAAGAGTATCAAATAGTTCCATACATCTTTTCAAGCAGTTCCTTTTCGAGAGCCATCTTACTTCTGTGTGGAGTATAAGTCTCACATGGTCTTCATTTTGTTCTTCACAAAATAACTTGAAGGGACGTTCACATTTGGCACTAGTTTTAATGGCATTGATACACGTTATAACTAAATTTAGTACTTCATTTAGAACAGGCAAAATGGTTTTAGCTACCTGGTTTTCCCTGCACAAGAAACATTTCTGGATTCTCATCTTTCATCAATTTTAAGCAACCATTTTTCTTCCCCATCATGTTTTGAGCACCATCTGCAGCACAAGATGTTATATTTTTCATTGGTATATTATTTTAGCTAACTCTAGCTTAAGAATGGAGGTGGAGGCGGTCAGTGCAGCTTTCCGCTGGATGGAGAATCCGATACACACACACATCGTGATTGTAACTGACTCAGAAAGCATGCTGAGTAGGTGAGGACAGGCAAGCTTCGGGCAGAGTGGCTTGCTTCGCTTCGGAGGTCACGGGTGGAAAGCATCGCATGGATCTTTTCTCCGGGGCATGCAGGTGTGCTGGGGAATGAACAGGCGGACAGATTGGCTGGCTCGGCAAAACTTGGTGGAGTATTGATGCATGACAAGGCAGACGTGGTTGCGACCTTGTGGGAGTACGTGCACACCTCGGAGGAGCAAATGGATTACCATGGTCTGGCAAGAATGAGACAGCGAGGAGTGACGAGGGGATCTGGCCGACGCTCAACGCTCAGAGGAAAGGCGAGATGGACATATAATCAGACTGCTACTGGTACTATTGGTGTTGGAACTCTTCGCTGGCTGCTGAGGATGGGGACGGAGTGCTTATGGGAATGCCCAGAATGCTGTGATGTCGGTTCCTAAATCAATCAATAAATCAATCAGCTTACTTTATATATATCTTTGGAGGTAGTGGTGCTTTCTAATGATTTACAGAACAACATTTCTTCAGCAAAATCACCTTTATCAATATTTCTTATTAAGTTATAAGTACAGCCTCACTGTCTCTCAAAGTTGATTCATCCATTTGCACCGAGAATTTTCTTGTTTTCAGCTTGTCAACAAGTTGTATTTCAATATTCTCACTCATTTCGTGTATTCTTCTGCTAACATTATTGTTACTAAGTAGCATAGCTTCTACATCTTGGTCATCTTTTTCCAGAACTGTTTTAAGAAATGATGATATTGATGGTTTGATTAAATTCTCCCCTATAGTGTGACTTTTCCCAGATTTAGCGATGAGTAATAAAATTTGATAACTAGCCTCAAGAATACGATTGACAATTGCATTATGAGCAGTAAATAGAGACTTTAATGTTACTCTTTTTTTCAAAATTGTTCTTTGAAGTTTGAAAGTAATTCAAATCTGAATTAATATAAGCATTATGTTATGTGTGTCTTGCCACCAGATCTCTTCTCCCTATATAGCAAAGTAATAATAAGAGAGATCAAAGAGATGCCAGGAATACTAGTTGGAGGTTATAAAATAAATAATATACGCTATGCAGATGACACAGTATCAGTGGCGCCGGATAAATCAACAGACCTTCAACAATTGTTGGACATTGTAGTAACAGAGAGTGCAAAGAAAGGACTCTCCTTGAATATCAAGAAAACAGTAACAATGGTGATATCAAAGAAAATGGTGACACCAAAATGTGACATAGAAACAGAAGGGAAAATTCTTAACGAAGTGGATAATTTTAGATACCTAGGGGCATTTATAACATCAGATGGAAGATGTACAACAGAGATTAGGAGTAGAATAGGGCAGGCAAAAGCCGCATTTCAGAAAATGAAGAGTATCTTATGCAATAAGTCACTATCAATGAATGTAAGAAAGAGAGTGCTGAAATGCTATGTAGAACCAGTTTTGCTGTATGGCAGTGAATCTTGGAATGTAAATGAACAAATTAGGAAGAACTTAGAAGCAACAGAGATGTGGTTCATGAGACGAGTGTTGCGAATTCCATGGACTGCCTGAGTAACTAACAACGACTGCCTGAAACAGGCTAATGAAACTAGAAATTATATACAACAATAAGGAAGAGACAAACTTCTTTCTTCAGTCATGTGATGAGAAGAGAGGCATTGGAGAACATCGTGACAACTGGAACGATCGAGGGGAAGAGAGGCAGAGGCAAATGAAGAGAAATGATGCTGGATGGATTGAGACGGTGGCATGGAGGAATATCAGCAACAGAGTTGATCCAGAAAACCAAATACTGAGATCTGTGGAGAGCCATGAACGCCTACGTCAGGGCACTTGATGATGATGATGATTATGTTTTGCCTTCAAATGTGCCTTAAGATGACCTCATTTAATTGATTCGTTGGGCAAGCATTGTTAGCATAAAAGACAAAAAGGTGACCGTTCATCGTGGACAGCGGGTATGAAACCAAATTTTAAATATTCCTCTGAATACTGATGAATTTGTTTTCTTGCTTGCACCACTCATTTCACTATGGACTGAAATAAATAAATATAAGATCAATTAAAAACTAAAAAAAAAAATAATATGAACTGGAGTAAACGTAGACTAACAATGCATATTTAAATATGCATGGCACATTTACCCCACCGCAAAAAAAAAAAAAACATACTTTTTCATTTGACAAATTTTTCTGGAAAATGATGCTTCTACAACTAAAATTAATAAAAATTACCAATTAAATTTACATACCATTTATATATCACTTATATTTATACAATGTATATATTTTTTTAAACAATGAGACTTTTACAACAATTTAGCGGACGCTTATTTCAAATTAACACCAACAGTGAATGCTGAGAGTTACTGCTAAACACTGCAGAAACTGAGATCCTGGCACTAAGCATTTCGTGCCATTCAGAACAAATAGCGTGAAATGCATAGTGCCGGCCCAGTATAACCAGTAGTTCAACTCTAACGTCTAACAATGAAATCACGCCTACTAACATGGCAGACAGAAGTTACCAATACTGGACGTTTACCCAGCTCAAGTAGCGACATACGGTTTAACTTAAACTCTGGACGAGTCCATTTTCAAATTGCACCCCCTTGACAATCGAATTGCCCCCCTGTGGGGCATGGGCCCCACGTTGGGAAACACTGCATTAGATGATCATCTGTCAAGACAGCAAGGTGCCAATGATGATGATGATGATGTTAAGACTTGTGGATTAATTCTATCATTCATTTATGATGTTAAGACTGTTGGATTAATTTTGACATTAATTGATGATTTAGAGACTGGTAGATTAATTCTAACATTAATTGATAGTGAAAACTAGTGGATTAATTCTAACATTAATTGATATCTAGACAGGAGCACGCATCCTGGAGACTGGTGTATGGGGGGCATATTATAATGTGATGACAAATCTGGAACAGATCACGGATGCAGAGTTCACCACTAAGGTAACAGTCGTTACTTTTTTTTTTAAAACTTGTTCCTCCACCACCACCTCATTCTTTTTGTCTTTTCTCTTCCTTAATTGTTTGAATGATACAGCCAGCACTGCTTGCTTAAAGTCCAGTGCCATTTGTTAAAGCAATGCCAAACTACTTTTACTGTGTACAAATTTGTTTGTTTGTTTTGGGTACACAAAACTTTAGCTGTTAGTTGCTTGTTCATTGTATAATTTACATGGCAAAATATGTCAACATATTATCATTAAAAAATCTGGACTGTTGGGCACAAGTGTAAAATATACACCATTACATTCAACTGCAAATAATATTACTTTCAGTTGTACCAGTTTCTGGTTGATCATTTTTTAGTTTTCTATTTATTATTCCTAGCAACTTGATCTAACATGTTCACAGTTGATTCTATTCCTTTGTTTAGATGGATAGGCATGTTCTGTTGGATTGTTCATATGGATAGTGTTTTCTGTTGGATAGTTTATATGAATAGCCATGTTCAGCTAAATCATTCAGACTGATAACAAATAGAAACACATGGAAACTAATCAATTAGTAATTGATGCAGTTGGAAGTAAAGATGATAAAATGTGTATGGTCAGGTCACAGACTCAGGAAACAACATGAAAGCTTAGCCAGAAAATGTTTTGTTACTAGAGCTGAAAGAAAAAGAGTTGGTGTGCATATAACATGAAACAAAATAACAATTTTGGAATTATATCTGAACACTTCGAGAACCAAGGTTGCAGCAGAATTCAATAAAGGGCAGCTGTCACCGCATGTTTGTTTTTTTTTCAACAGGAATAATAAAGGTGTGATGGTAGTGGTATGAACAGTATAAGCATTTTGGTTGTCACAGTAGGTAATTTAGTGTAGGAAATAGAAATGTTTGTCACAGTAGGTCATTTAGTGTAGGAAATAGAAATGATTGTCACAGTAGGTAATTTAGTGTAGGAAATAGAAATGTTTGTCACAGTAGGTAATTTAGTGTGGGAAATAGAAATGTTTGTCACAGTAGGTCATTTAGTGTAGGAAATAGAAATGGTTGTCACAGTAGGTCATTTAGTGTAGGAAATAGAAATGGTTGTCACAGTAGGTAATTTAGTGTAGGAAATAGAAATGTTTGTCACAGTAGGTCATTTAATGTAGGAAATAGAAATGTTTGTCGCAGTAGGTAATTTAGTGTAGGAAATAGAAATGTTTGTCACAGTAGGTCATTTAGTGTAGGAAATAGAAATGGTTGTCACAGAAGGTAATTTAGTGTAGGAAATAGAAATGTTTGTCACAGTAGGTCATTTAGTGTAGTAAATAGAAATGGTTGTCACAGTAGGTAATTTAGTGTAGGAAATAGAAATGTTTGTCACAGTAGGTCATTTAGTGTAGGAAATAGAAATGTTTGTCACAGTAGGTCATTTAGTATAGTAAATAGAAATGGTTGTCACAGTAGGTAATTTAGTGTAGGAAATAGAAATGTTTGTCACAGTAGGTCATTTAGTGTAGGAAATAGAAATGTTTGTCACAGTAGGTCATTTAGTGTAGGAAATAGAAATGGTTGTCACAGTAGGTCATTTAGTGTAGGAAATAGAAATGGTTGTCACAGTAGGTCATTTAGTGTAGGAAATAGAAATGGTTGTCATGGTAGGTCATTTAGTGTAGGAAATAGAAATGGTTGTCATGGTAGGTCATTTAGTGTAGGAAATAGAAATGGTTGTTACAGTAGGTAATTTAGTGTAGGAAATAGAAATGGTTGTTACAGTAGGTAATTTAGTGTAGGAAATAGAAATGGTTGTTACAGTAGGTAATTTAGTGTAGGAAATAGAAATGGTTGTCATGGTAGGTAATTTAGTGTAGGAAATAGAAATGGTTGTCATGGTAGGTCATTTAGTGTAGGAAATAGAAATGGTTGTTACAGTAGGTAATTTAGTGTAGGAAATAGAAATGGTTGTTACAGTAAGTCATTTAGTGTAGGAAATAGAAATGGTTGTCACAGTAGGTCATTTAGTGTAGGAGTTAGAAATGGTTGTCACAATAGTGTCATGTAGTCTCAGAAACAGAAATAGTGTTCACAGTAGTGTCATTTCAGATGGAATGTAGAATAAAGGTAACACTTGATCATTCTTAGTTTCAATGTGTAACTTAGTCGTTTAAAATGAGTAGCTATTTAATGTTGCTGAGCTTTGCTTTAGCCCTTCCTTTTGTCTTTCGTAACTTTCACTAGGAGGTAGAGAAATAGTGTGTCATGAATCTCTCTACCTGCAGCAAGTGTGGGGCAGTTTTATAAAATACAATTACTGAAAACAGGGAATGTTGCTGCGATAAGCCTTTATTAACAAACGATCAGACAGGTGTGACCCTTGGAGAACATTAGGCGTGGAGAGGAGTGAGTCAGAGTGCAATGTCAGACTTTTGCAGAGTTATAATCACATTAAGTAGGGAGTGGCCACGGAAGTGGAAATCCAGCAACTAATTCAGGACAATGCTCACTCGAGTGATGTGATTATCTACACAGATGGTTCGGTGTCAAGAGGTGAGAGAAGTGGCTGGGGGTTCATAGCCAAAGCTAATGGTCGATGTTTGGGGCAGGAGAGCCTGGCATATGATACCACAACATCCAGCTTAAGAATGGAAGTGGAGGCAGTCACTGCGGCTCTCCGCTGGATGGAGAATACGACACACACACACATCGTGATTGTAACTGACTCAGAAAGCATGCTGACGAGGGTGAGGACGGGCAGACTTCGTGCGGAGTGGCTTGCTTCGCTTCGGAGGTCACGGGTGACAAGCATCGCCTGGATCTTTTCTCCGGGGCATGCCGGTGTGCTGGGAAATGAACAGGTGGACAGATTGGCTGGCTCTGCAGAACTTGGTGGAGTATTGATAATGACAAGGCAGACCTGGTTGCGGCCTTGTGGGAGCACGTGCACACCTCGGAGGAGCAAATGGATTACCATGGTCTGGCAAGAATGAGACAACGAGGAGTGACGAAGGGATCTGGCCGACGCTCAACGCTCAAAGGAAAGGCGAGACGGACTTATAATCAGATTGCTACTGGTACTATTAGTGTTGGAACTCTTCGCTGGCTGCTGAGGATGGGGACGGAGCACTTATGGGAATGCCCTGAATGCTGTGATGTCGATTCCTAATTCAATCAATCAAACAACCACAAGAAAACACAGCATATAAACCACTAAGACAACACTAAGCACAATAAGCAGAAAGACAAGAATGGAAAAAGTGTGTGCTACTTTTTGCATGTGCTATTTATAGCAGAGTCCCAGAACTTTAAAATGTTTTCATAATATTTACATTTTAACAGTTTAACCCATCTCATTTCTTGTCAGTTGTTCACATTTCTGAGAGGAACATCCTGCATGTTGCTGTAGCCAGGTGAACACTAAATTCATTCTGAATATTGTACAAGATTGCACGGCTTTATTGTTTTTCTATGGGGATGACAAACAGAACATGCATATATAGACTGTTAGTGTGGTTGTCAATCCACAGATTGGGAGAAATGTACACATCAGGAACACATGGAATTGATAGGACCATGCAGATGAGAAATATTGTAAATAATGAGTGATAACATAGTGATACACCACAGGCAGCCCCTTTGCTGCTGGATTAGACATTCACATTCAGCTCTTCAACCTTGATCTGGCATATAACGTCATAAACCAGGTTGACCAGTCTGTCCACAGCTAACACAGTGGAACTCTCATCATCAGAGTATAAGTCAGTTGTTTTGTTTTTACTAAATTAAAAACCTGGTCAATCTTATTTGTTTACTGTACAATTTTTATATGAGCAAGAGGTCACCCAAATAAGAAAATGGATTAACGACATCAAAGAGACTACAATCACAATGAATGATATTATCCAGTGCCACCCATCAGGCACTGGAATGTCAACTATTCCTTCCTACAATGCCTGGGCAAAATTGGAAGGTGATGATGATGGTGATGATGATGATGATGACAATTTCATAACCATATTTCTGTCCATTTCTTCTGCTTTCAGGTGAAGACAGATATTAAGTTAGCCATTGCTACAGCTCAGAAAGAAAGAGATGAAGTTTTAAATATTCTAGAGCAGAGAAAATCTTGAGTATGTCATCATGCCTGTATATGTTCAGAGATACCAGTTTGACATTTCATTGAGTAACTTGAGATAACAGAATAGGCTATTTGACTACATAACAGTTGCATATGATTTTTGTAAACATTTATTTTTTGGACTATGTTTCTTTGAATTTTCTGGCCACATGAAGGTTAAATTTATATTATACAATTATTTCATTTTGAAATATGTTGTTGTGAAATGTCTGGCAATGTTTTATGCCGCTCCTATTAAGATAACCGCATATTTTATTGGTACATTTGGCCAGCTGTATATAAACACAAAAACTTGACATCACACAAAAAAGGCAAGCATAATGTTGTTGTATTTTAATATTCATTATTCATCTATATTTTCAACTGAAGATCCATAAGAAATGTTCTTGAAGTGCAACAAAAGATAGGGAAATATTCCTTGTTGGATCATATTGTGATCACGTTACACATGGAAGTACAACATTGCTTCAATTACCTGCTCAACCAAAGAAAGAGATATCCATTTACGATTAATTACATTTGTAATTTCATTAAATATGTTAGAAAGAGAAAGAATTTTAGGATTATTTGAGGTATTATTGATATGATTAGAGGTACTATTGATCATCAACTATTGTTTAAATGACTGTTTTTCTGAAGTTGTGATTTGTAGTTCACACAGACAGTTGTAGTTCCCAACATTTATAGTCGTACACCAAACAGGACTGTGATATTTATGCTTTTCATCTGTACTGCCATTAAAAATGTGTGCTTAACTTTTGGGTATATGCCTGTTTGGTTGTTTCACAAAAAGAAAAATATGAATTTGGCTTGAACATTCTGAGCACTGCACAGGTACAACTTCACAAAAATACAACTCCTGTCTGTACATGTTACTGCATGATGCCGTTGTTGATGACATTTCCAAATCCATTATTGCCTTTGTTTGTTCACAGGTTATATCTGTAATTTATGTTCATGTACTTGCACTTGTTTGTGTGTATTTGCGTACACATGTGACAACAGTCAGTGGTAGAATATTCACTGTTTGCCAGTTTCCTTGTCCTGGTGTAATGAAATGACTGTTGAGATTTGTTGTCTCATAACTTCATACCATCTTGGATGAGCTTATCCAACATTCTGGCAACCTCTGATCTGTGGTGTGGGCTGACCTACTTTACAGTTCAGCCTCCACTGGGAAAGGAATAAAATAAAAACAGTTTATACTGAAATAATAGAACAGATTCCCGTTCAATTATGTGTGCACAGTACCTTTCAAGGAATATATGTCTGTGTGTGATTGTTGTTTTCCCCAGCTATGTTTTTATTATATTTTTGCAGTGGAAACTTTATAGAATTTATTGTCTTATACTCTCTTAACAGCTGTCAGGGATGTGGGGGTCAGGATATTGTTGGACATTTGGGCCCTACGATCAGCTGCAGGTGATTTGTGAGCAGATTGTTTTGATGGTGTGAATGTCAGCCATTCACAAACCAGTGGCAAACTACTGAACACAACTTGGAAGCCGATCACTTATGTGTTGATAGTTATGGTGTGAATGTCAGCCATTCACAAACCAATGGCAAACTACTGCACTTAAGACTAGAAAGAAAAAACATTTAAGTGCATGTAACTGCTGCTGCAAAAAAAGTGAGAAATAATACTCTTATCTACTGAACGCAAAAGTTGCCTAATAAATCACAAACAGCCAACAACAGCTGGGGTTGATTGCAAAGGACATTGAACTAAGTTTTACTTGTAACGATCTAGTGCTTGTTGCCCACTGGTTGTGGTTACGGCAGTAGAACCTGTATGTGTTTGTTCTCTTAAGATATGTTCACCATAGTACGTATCAATATCTGCTCACTTGTGGCTACTTATGTCATGTGTTTGTATGGTAACAGATGATGGTAACATGTTGTTGGTTAGACTGTGGTGGTGAGTTGTGCGACAATATCCCTCCGATAGAAAAGACTGGGATAAGATCCTTAGGATAAAAAATAGTGAAAGCAGATGGTATCACAGATTCTTACAGGTAATTAAACAGTGGGAGTAGATGGTAAACACAGATTCCATAGGATGGTAAAACAGTGAAAGCAGATTGCAGCAAAGATCCCCACAGGTTGAAGCTATTTAGGAAGTAGATAATTTCAACAGTGACAACTGTTAGACTATAAATGCCACTGTAAATTGATATTGTCCTGCATTAGGTCACCTACTACCAGAAAAAAGCTTTTTATGTCAATTATTCTCTAGTCTCCCTGTATGTATCATCTTCATTATCTTATTTTATCCATTATAGCAGAGATATTTTGTGTAAGTTGGTTGACAGCAAATTCCCACGCTATACTAGCTTCTAGTCTGTGTATTTATATTCACTTTCTATACATGTTCTTCTGTTGATATCAATCATGGACTTTTTTATATTGTTTCCATTTACGGAGAATGATAATAAGTTGTTACAGTATTAATTTTTTCATTAGACGTGACTTTTGATGTACCTTGGTGGTTATACATTCAGCATAATGTGGTAACATGTTTCTTATAGTGCTTTGATATTACTTTGTTTATGATGTGTTTATTATACTTCTTTGATATTGCTTTAACCATATATCCATTTTTGTTACATTTTTTGCACATTATTTTCTCATTACAATGCTTCCAGCCATAAGCAATGCTGATCAATGATTCCTGAATTTCTGGGTGTATATTACAATTGTTAAGAACTTTACTGCACTCCAAACATATCCATAGGTGCTGAGCATGCTTGGCAGTTGTGTATTCTGTGAGTTGTTTTGTGTATTTATTGTGTCGTTGCCAGTACTGGCCTCTGCATGTCTCCTGTCTGCCCACTCATTGTCTGATGAATACACTGTCACTGCTCAAATTACATGCTTCCTATAAACGTCATACATTGCTTATTGCCATCTGATTTGGGCTGGGAATTGGACACAGTGAGTGCCTTCATCAACTGAGTCTCAAACATCAGTGTTTAAACTCTGGGTAGCTTCTAACATGCCACACTGCAATAATTTGTTATTGTGAGCTTAGAGAATCTTTAGTCTTATCTAAGATAGGTTCCGTTGATGGAACAGTTCTAAGTGTAGTTGTTTTGTCTGTGCACCTGCAGTGCATTTAGTACCACCAGTGCTTGCATTCCTGTATGGTGGTATCATGTCTTTGATGGTTTCTCCCTTCAGGAATACTCTGGGTGTGTCTGTTTTCAGAATGGAGTTATTGCAGAAGCGTGACATCACTCATGCCTTGTTAGGATTGGCCGTTGAGTTGGTCATCTGACACCACTAAGAGAATTCTATGAGTCATTCCTGTATGCTTGTACTCATGTCGTATCTATTCAAATTGTGTACAGGAGAACCACAGTAGCAAATGTGGGAGTTCTACCCAGCCCTGCCAGTTGGATTATTATCACTCCTGCCAATGGTGAGATTTAGAGACACATAGATATCATGGCCTAGGTTAATAATAATGTCCATGTTCTGAAACAGTGTAGCTGATCTTTCCTTCCAGGCAGGCATGATCTATGAGTCAGTCAATGCCCCTAGTGCACATTTGTTAATGTATCTTGCAGACTGGGGGTCTCTGTGACTTTTTCTGTTGAAATAATCTCTTAAAACATCATAGGCGCTGTTTCTTCATGATCCTACACAGCCCTAGTTGGTGTATATCTGGCAAGTACATCTGATAGGACATGTTTCTATCTTAACTTGTCTCCCTACAAGGTCAGTCGGAGACAAGTATGAGACACTGAGATCTGAAGGACAGACTGTCAGATGGGCCTGCATACCCAATTCTTAATCCTTTGAAAATACAGTTTGCTCGTTTGTTCATTCCTTGCTACCACTATCTTCAACAGTTTACCGTAGAGATTTGTAATGTTATCATTCAGCAATGACCAATCTGTTTGTGGTCTTTACCAGGATTTGGTGCTGGACTGAGTTAGATGTGGAGCCAATCATCTAGGGCTGTGCTATTCTGTGTAGCAATGCTGAAATCCCCGACAGCCTGAACAAACTGGTTATGTGCAGCTTCTGGAGATAATGAAGATGACCTCCACGTGTTCCCAATGCACTGTTCCCGTTGTTGGTGAAGGCAGCCAGACATCAACAAAGTTCCATGAGAGCTGGATCCCTGGTGACCTGACATGTGTCTCTGATCTCTTCCTCCAGCCCAAGACTGACACTGTCTGCCCTGTCCAAGTCAGGGTCTGTAGGTCTTCTGTCACATTCATCGGTGCTGGGTATAGAATTTCTATGACATATGAGAATGTGTGACCGTCAGAAAGATCTCCAACATCTTGTCCTTTGATTAGCTCACCAGTAGCTTGATATACTGGTGGCCGGCCATAGTTTCTCACTTCCATTGTCAGTTCTGCTGTCATTCTGAAGTCTCTTCTGTTGCATGTTCTGTCACTTGTATTGTTTCTTATCCCCTCCTTATCATGTATGTTATTGTACAAAAGTGCCTTCAGTGTTGTACTGCTTATACTGACCATTTCGTTGTGTTGCAGTTATTAATTTGGCTCAAACTGAATTATTGTATTCTTCCTTTGAAAATGTATTCACTTTTTGTTAGTATTTGTTTTTTGTATTATTTACCTATGTATTGTTTTCTTGCCATTTGCTTGTTTACTCATTGATTAGTTTCTAATCAGCTTGCCTCTTTGGACATGTCATAAATATTTACCGTATGGCTCATAAACATTGCTTTGATTGAATGTTGCATTGTTACAGCCGATGCCTCTTGTCTGGCCATATGTCTGTGACATTCCCAAGCTAACATGTCATGATTCAAGTGTTTCAGACTTCTGCTGTTTCTTCTGCAACTTCAGCTTCTTAGAGAAGCTCATGGGCCTTTACAGCTCGGGCTGGAGGGAGAATTGTGAAGGAGGAATCTGGTGCTTTCACTGAAACCACAAGTAGCCTGACCATGGAAGTCATGGCAGTAAGTAAAGCAATAACATGGCTCGAGACACAGACATTCACTAGGGCTTGTTTCCTTAGCGACTCAATGAACATGATCAAGAGGATAGAGGAGGGGTCGATCCGAAGAGAATGGTTGCTGCCTCTGAAGCGGTCTCGGCTGGCAAAGATTAGTTTCATCTTCGTGCCAGGTCATGCGGGAGTACAAGAAATGAGCGGGCTGACAAGCTCGCAGGTGAGGCTACTGTGGAGGGCGGACACGCAATGGACCAGGCTGACATTCTGAATGCTCTACGAGAAGTGAGACTTTTGCGAGAACCAAGTGATGACTGTGAATCTACAACAATGGCCAGACTGCAGGAGCAGCAAATTAAAAGAGGGATGGCCAAACAAGAACACTACGCAGGAAGCCAAAGAAGATTGATAAACCAACACAGAACTGGCGTCGTTAGCCGCTACACGCTGCGGGATTTGCTGAGGAGGGGATCCAAGCACTTATGGACTGAATGGTTCGATGTGCAACGAGGATGATCTGTCGACTAACTAACTAACTAACTAACTTCTGCAACTTCATCTTCTGCTGTCCATCTACTTCTTCTTTCTGGACTCAGTGATTATATGAATGAATGACTTTATAATATCATTATTTTATCACAATGTGTAAGATTGTCTGTTCATTATATTATGATTAAATGTCAGAATATATCGAGTGTGTTAAGTTGCTTCTCTTGCCATAAGCTTGTGCTTGAAAGTCTTTCTTCTTTCCTCCTGTCAGTTGGTGAAGTTAGAGCGCTTACAGAACGAAGCTATGCGGGTCATTCTGGGATGCACCAGAGACACCCCAGTAGTGTGTATGCGTTACATCCTTGGTATGCCTACTGTTGCTGGTAGGCTCAAGGTGATGCAGGCAAAGGCACACCTCAGAGTAGCTGCAGACACAGACCACCCACTGCATGAGGCGCTGGACGCAGTTAAGGGTCAGCGACTGATAAGAGGGAAATCATGGATGGCTCAGGCGGAGGATATGATCAGACAGGTGTGCCCCTTGGAGAACATTAGGCGTGGAGAGGAGTGGGTGTGGCCAGCAGGGGCCATGGAAGTGGAAATCCAGCAACTAATTCAGGACAATGCTCACTCGGGTAATGTGATTATCTACACAGATGGTTCGGTGTCAAGAGGTGAGAGAAGTGGCTGAGGGTTCATAACCAAAGCTAATGGTCGACGTTTGGTGCAGGAGAGCCTGGCATATGATACCACAACATCCAGATTAAGAATGGAGGTGGAGGCAGTCACTGCGGCTTTCCGCTGGATGGAGAATACGACACACACACACATCGTGATTGTAACTGACTCAGAACGCATGCTGACGAGGGTGAGGACGGGCAGGCTTCTTTTCTCCGGGGCATGCCGGTGTGCTGGGAAATTAACAGGCGGAAAGATTGGCTGGCTCTGCAGAACTTGGTGGAGTATTGATACATGACAAGGCAGACGTGGTTGCGGCCTTGTGGGAGCATGTGCACACCTCGGAGGAGCAAATGGATCACCATAGTCTGGCAAGAATGAGGCAGCGTGGAGTGACGAGGGGATCCGGCCGACGCTCAACGCTCAGAGGAAAGGCAAGACGGACATATAATCAGATTGCTACTGGTACTATTAGTGTTGGAACTTTTCGCTGGCTGCTGAGGATGGGGACGGAGCACTTATGGGAATGCCCTGAATGCTGTGATGTTGATTCCTAAATTAATCAATCAATCAATCCTCAGCTGATTTTTCTCCAGGGTAGACATTGTTATTATCAGATGTAATTTAAACTAAGAGATGTAGCAGTACTTGCACGTGTTCCCATACACTGTGTTATGACACTTTACTGGAAGATGATCACATGTCAAAAGTGATAATAATAACAAACTGCTGGTAAAAAATTAAGTATATTATGTAGTTAGGTTTTGTCAGGTTGATGGCCCAGTGTATTCCATTGCTGTCAAACATTTCTCTTGCTGAGTCCATCATAGCTACCCATTTTTGACTCCAGCCTGCCTGCAAGGCAGCAGGTTTGTGTCCCTTATATATA
The DNA here is from genome assembly GCA_963921405.1 of Cepaea hortensis. NCBI lineage: Eukaryota > Metazoa > Mollusca > Gastropoda > Stylommatophora > Helicidae > Cepaea > Cepaea hortensis. The sequence continues at coordinate 167,481,735 of OY992878.1, forward strand.
TCATTTTTCCCCCCTCTGATACAAAAGTGAAGTCAGTTTCTTGTTTATAGCACAACTAAGGGGGGAGCCAGGGTACTGTTGTAAAGTCAGTTTCTTGTTTATAGACAACACAGGCGGGAGCCAGGGTGCGGAAAGTGCCAGGAAGTAACTTCATTTGTCCTTTACTTACTACATTACTGCAACAGTAACTTCACTTGTCCTTTACTTATTACAACAGTAACTTCACTTGTCCTTTACTTACTACATTACTACAACAGTAACTTCACTTGTCCTTTACTTACTACATTACTACAACAGTAACTTCACTTGTCCTTTACTTACTACATTACTACAACAGTAACTTCACTTGTCCTTTACTTACTACATTACTACAACAGTAACTTCACTTGTCCTTTATTTACTACATTACTACAACAGTAAGTTCACTTGTCCTTTACTTACTACATTACTGCAACAGTAACTTCACTTGTCCTTTATTTTGTGTGTGAGTGGATTGGGGATGTATAGGTGGTTAGGGAGATGTGTGTGTGTGTGGGTAGAGAGATGTCAGTTGGTGGGGATATGTGTATGGTTTGGGGATGTGTGAGTGAATGTGCGATGTGTGGATTCGTGGGAGATGTGTGGTCGATGGAGGTGTGGTTGGGGGATGGGTGGGTGAGGAGAGGGTGTGGGGGATGGGTGTGTGGGTTAGGATGTGTATGTGGGTGGGCGCGGGATATGTGGGTTGGTGGGGGGTGTTTGTGTGGGTGGCGAGTGTGTTTGGGTTGGGGAAACACATGAGGGCAGTGTGTGTGGGAGGGGAATGGGTTGGTTGGTGGGGTATGTATGTGTCCCTGTGTGTGTGGGTGGATGGGAGTGTGTGTGGGTGGGGTGATGTGTGGGTAGGTGGGAGATGGGCCTCATAACATAGTAATTTGCCTTGTTTATGTTTACAACATTAATTTCACAATGTGTTTTTTTTTCTTCCTATGTGAATGTATAATGCTCTTGATGGACGAAAGATGGGTGTTTGGAAGGGCAGAATGTAAGATGGGTCTGCGTGCCCAATTTGTGACCCTTTTAAAATAAAGTTGATCTGATTTACTACGTTACTACAACAGTAACTTCACTTGTCCTTTACTTACATTACTACAACAGTAAGTTCACTTGTCCTTTACTTACTACATTACTACAACAGTAAGTTCACTTGTCCTTTACTTACTACATTACTACAACACTAACTTCACTTGTCCTTTACTTACTACATTACTACAACACTAACTTCACTTGTCCTTTACTTACTACATTACTACAACACTAACTTCACTTGTCCTTTACTTACTACATTACTACAACAGTAAGTTCACTTGTCCTTTACTTACTACATTACTACAACACTAACTTCACTTGTCCTTTACTTACTACAACACTAACTTCATTTGTTCTTTACTTACTACATTACTACAACACTAACTTCACTTGTCCTTTACTTACTACATTACTACAACAGTAAGTTCACTTGTCCTTTACTTACTACATTAATACAACAGTAACTTCACTTGTCCTTTACTTACTACATTACTACAACAGTAACTTCACTTGTCCATTACTTACTACATTACTACAACAGTAACTTCACTTGTCCTTTACTTACTACATTACTACAACAGTAACTTCACTTGTCCTTTACTTACTACATTACTGCCACATTGCGTTTAGACATAATGACGTCATCGGAAAAGGCGGTAGAAAATCATAGAGGAAAACACCACAAGAAACTAAGAAACTGTTGATAAAGAACACAAAGGAGAGTGACGTCAGTTATCAACAGAAAGGACATTGATTGGGAAGGTACTAGCAGGCCGTGAAATGGAAATATTGGCGGTAGAATAGTGTTGGCACATGAAACAGTGGCTGTGACGGAGATAGCAAGGAAGGAAGATATACAGGGTTTGCAACAACGTGTCGCTACAGAACTTACGGGGTACCTAGACCTACATCGCGCAGAGCAGCAAAGGAGAACTGCAGGCAGAGCGACAGAAGGGCAATGGAAGATACGAAGGTACAATATCTATGTAAGCAGGTTAGTGTTGAGTATCAATGAGTTCCTATAAATAGAACTAGGTCCCGCTTGGCAACAACAAGCACCTAGGTACGGATAGAATTGATAGGAAATCTCAAACTGACTGTGAGAACTTATTAAATGTTATTACGTTTCAAAATCTTCAACATGACAGTTGGCTTCGTCATTTCCCTGCCGTTCCAGTTCTGAACTTTGCTCGTTTACTTGTATAAGTTTGTGTCGAGCCAAAATTATTGATCGTGCTATTTGGACATTTTGCATGTAATTGTTATGAATGCTTGACTCAACGCAATGTGTACGACGTAAGATCCATGAGCATGTTTGAAATGTTTTGCGTATCCTTTTACAGGACTTAGCTGTCAACAGCAGCATCTTTCAGCTGTCTGTTGATCTCTTGGCAAGATTACGCTCAGTAGTTTGCCATTGCTTTCTGAGCGGCCGGCTCAGTATCCGCAAGTCACGAGCGGGGGTCGAACCACCTCAGTTCTCGCTCCGCTGCGAGACTCTGCGTGATAAACGGGATTACAGAGAGAAAGTGTTATAACCCCACAGCCAGAGAGACCGGCATGAGCATGTTTACTTTCTAGTTAATGGCATCATAAATGTCACGTGCAGAAATTGGTGAAATAGTGAAGGTGGCGTGAGGGAGTCTTGTGGACGGAAGCGTTGGTGTGGGAAAATGTCTTAAGTGGATCATGTGGAGAAAAGGAAGTGTGTGGAAGGGACAGTCTATTGTGTATGTTCCATCTCTATATCTCCTCTAGTACCTATATCCACGTGTAAATGGTATGTTTCCTGTCTATATAAACTTGATGCAGACTGGTGGTAGACACGATTCCTGACTTGACCAATAATTATACAGATAATTACTTTTGTGATTGGGTTCCGATGTTTTCCTGGCCAGTGCAAATAAGTGGCAAATGGCGGATGTGAATGAGTGGCTAGTTAGTAATATTTTCTGTTGGCACTCCCGGAAAAACGATGCACCCAAGGCTGCCATGCTATAAGTCCAGCATTCATAACAATTACATGCAAAATGTCCAAATAGCACGATCAATAATTTCGGCTCGACACAAACTTATAAAAGTAAACGAGCAAAGTTCAGAACTGGAACGGCAGGGAAATGACGAAGCCAATTGTCATGTTGAAGATTTTGAAACGTAATAACATTTAATTAAAGTTCTCACAGTCAGTTTGAGATTTTCTATCAATTCTATCCGTACCTAGGTGCTTGTTGTTGCCAAGCGGGACCTAGTTCTATTTATAGGAACTCATTGATACTCAACACTAACCTGCTTACATAGATATTGTACCTTCGTATCTTCCATTGCCCTTCTGTCGCTCTGCCTGCAGTTCTCCTTTGCCGCTCTGCGCGATGTAGGTCTAGGTACCCCGTAAGTTCTGTAGCGACACGTTGTAGCAAACCCCGTATATCTTCCTTCCTTGCTATCTCCGTCGCAGCCACTGTTTCATGTGCCAACACTATTCTACCGCCAATATTTCCATTTCACGGCCTGCTAGTACCTTCCCAATCAATGTCCTTTCTGTTGATAACTGACGTCACTCTCCTTTGTGTTCTTTATCAACAGTTTCTTAGTTTCTTGTGGTGTTTTCCTCTATGATTTTCTACCGCCTTTTCCGATGACGTCATTATGTCTAAACGCAATGTGGCAATTACTACAACAGTAACTTCACTTGCCCTAACTTCACTTGTTCTGTATCATCACGCGGTTCACTGATGTTGGATCCATCCATTATGTGCCATACCGATAAGCGTGGGCGGTCATGTTTTGCCACCTCACTCGATCACCAGAGTCGTGGATCAGCTCCGTGTTTCTGTCTCGACCATGCCACGTAGCCAAGCCATCCAGGTATTTGCTTCTAGGTCTTCCCCTTGGTCTCTTCCCTTCGATCTTGCCAGTTGTCACCATGTTCTCCAATTCATTTCTTCTCATAACATGCCCAAAAAATTTTGACTGTCTACGTCTATTATCTCTAATCAGTTTACGATCTTCATTTGTTTCTTGTAGGACTTATTCATTGGTTTTTCTGTCTGTCCATGGTATTCTTTGCATTTTCCTCAGAAACCACATTTCCACAGCCATCAGATGTTTTTCAGCTTGTCCGCTCATTGTCCACGCTTCACGTCCATATAAAAGTACAGGTTCTATGTAGCTATTCAACACTCTTTTTCTCGTTTCATTCGATATCTTTTTATTGGTCAGTTTCTTTTTCGTCTTGCATAAGGCTACCTTCGCAATGGCAGTTCTTGTTCTAATCTCTTTAAGGCATCTTCCATCAGATGTTATGACTGTTCCGAGATGGCTGTACCGATTCACTTGTTTAAGACTATTCTCATTTACTTGAATATTACATTATGGTATTTCTTTCTTCCCAGTGATGGCCATAATCTGTGTCTTCTTACAATTTAATTCTAACCCTAGTTGTTCACTTTGTGCAACAACCGCATCTACTAAATGTAGCAGGTCCTGTTCATTGTCTGCAGTCCAGACTGTATCATCTGCATATCGAATGTTATTGATGTGTCGTCCCCCAATGTTGATTCCTTCCATATCTTCTATATTTCTGAAAATATTTTCACTGCACAGGGAAAAACAATCTGGAGACATTACACATCCCTATCTCACACTTCTCTTAAAAGGCTGACATTGACCTACTTCATTATCAATTCTTATGGCAGCTTGTTGTTTCCAATATATGTTTTTTTACAAGTCCTAGGTCTTTTCCATCAATTTGTAGATCTTCAAGCATCCTTATCATGTTGACATGTCTCACTTTATCGAAAGCCATTGTGTAGTCAATAAGGCAAAGGTGTAGATCTTTGTTTACTTCTATAGAACATTCAATTACTGTTATAATATACACAGCATTTACTGTACCCTTGCCTTCTACAACCCGACATTGTTCTTCCCCTATTTCAGGTTGTATCTTCTTCCTAACTCTTTGCATGATAATTCTTAGCAACATCTTTGTGTCGGATAGGATGACTTAATTTTCTGGGTACAGGATGTTAGGTGTGTCCTTGAATCAAACCTGTGTAACTCATAATCCAGGGTTGGTGATTGATTGTCCTAGCAGTAAGTGTCCTCGCATGTAACCAGTGAATGTCCTGTTTGTTTGCACTGAGTGACATGTCATTGTGTTTGACATATCAGTACCTCCATCTCATCACTCAGTGTTATGTTGTCAACGGAATTCTCAGTCACCAGTGCTTTCACATGTTGCCTACACATATACAACTGTCTGGTGTACACATGTTGCCAGTTTGTACTGTCACAGCTCATGATACTAATCATAATAATAAAACTGTTTTTCCTGTTGGTCTCATATTTGATGTATGTCATTTTATTTGTTAAACCTTCCAAACAATGTTCTTAAAGAGCTCTCTCTCTCTCTCTCTCTCTCTCTCTCTCTCTCTCTCTCTCTCTCTGTCTCTCTCTCTCTGTCTCTCTCTCACACACATATACACACGCATATACATAGTACATACATACATACATACATACATACATACATACATACATACATACATACATACATACATACATACATACATACATACATACATCCATCCATCCATCCATCCATCCATCCACCCACCCACACACACACACATACATACACACACACACACACATACATACATACATACATACGTATGTACATACATACGTATGTACATACGTGCAAATGTGCACACACACATCCTTTACACAAATACTCACCCAGTCATATACCCACACAATCACACACCCACTAACTCCTCACACACACATATATTAGCTTACAATCACACACTAAAAAGCATTCAATTGTTCATGATTCTCTCTATGTCTCTCTCTCTCTCTCTCACTCACTCTCTCTCTCTCTCTGTCTCTCTCTCTCTATATATATATATATCTTTCGCTGTCTCATGCTCAATAAAGGCCACTCACACACATACACCCACACAATCTCTCACATTAACTAACACACTCTCAACCACACACATCTACATTGACAACTTTCATGAGCACCACAGAAAAATGGAAACATTGTATGATACGTATAAATCTGTACATTCTAAAGTATATTAATGCCAATGCAATATGATAATACTAGCAGACATCAAATAAATATGTAATCAGAAGGAATTATATAGCAATAACATATCATATTGTATAGTAATATTGTACATGTTGAAATGAAGTGGCATCAAACTTAATAGTACAAAAGATGAGCATATAACAATATGGAATAGCATGTTGAGGGAAAGACTGGCCGCCCATTCCTCATTGCATGCAGGCCTACAACATGTCATGGCCCTTACACATCACAGAACCCTAATAGGCAACTGCCTCGCAACAAATGCCTGGATGGTTTTTGTTTTAAGATCATACATAATGTGCCACATGAATGCCATGTTACAATGGGAAACACAGAAGTCAGTGTGCACAGAAGTGGATAGCAAGAAAGGTGAAGAGAGAAGACAGATGAGATAACCACATTGTCCTTGGTGTTGGTTGTTTAAAAGAAGGGGAAAAAAGCAAAGTACCTGTTCACTGGGATTATCCTTCACATTTGATTTTTATGATCGAGGTGGGTTTTCCTTGCCCGTTCGTTATTCTTTCTCCGTCCATTATCTGTGCATGTTTGTTTTCTTTCCTAAGGTCGTTTAGGATCTTGGGCATGTCCAAATGAGGGCTGATGCCTTTGACCACTATGTCGCAGGTTGGTTTGCAGACATCGATGTCTACTTTGATTTCATGTGCTAGTTGGATATTGTAGAGTTTCTTTGTTCCTCTAATCTGTGTTTATGATGTCATCCATTTCTTATGTATTATTCGGATAGAAGATTTGCGTCCCTTGTTTTGTTTTATATAAGTTCTTAATGGTTCTGTGTCCTATTTTGACTTCCAGCATCGATGTTATCTCGTTATCATTCAGCGCTTTGATGGACGCCTGTCCTTGCTTGACTTCTGTTACTACTAGTCGAGTCTTCTCGATCTCTGGTCTGTCTGCTGGTCTTTAGGAGGGCTGAGTGGTCTTGAGGTATGGTGTCCGCCTCGAGTGCTGGAGGTCCTGGGTTCAGACCCCGGTGAGAACCGGGATTTATTTAAAAAATCCACCTGGACTTCCAGTAATAAAATTTCCCCTGGTCTCTGGGTAGTGAGATCGGACGCCCGTGTGTATTGTTGCGCAGGTAAAAAATCCCGTGGCAGTTGGAAATCGAAAAAGAGTAGACTAACGGCGCTGCCCGGGCAAAATTTCGAGTTAAAAATCTACCCAAAGATTTCAGGATCCTCGCCGATGCAACGGAGTTCGTGTATTGAGCTGAGTTTCTCCTGACTCAGGTTTGAGTTAGGAGGAAAAACGGAGCACTTATGGGTTAAACCGTGGGCCGTGATGTTGATCCAACGACTAAACTAAAACTAAACTGCTGGTCTTGTAGTTTGAGTTTCTGTCGGGTCTCTCTGGCTATGGGATCGTTTATCATTTCTGTTTAGGCTGACTGCCGGTGCTGTACCGGCTGTTACCGATTTCTGTTTGTCTCTGGTAGATCCACTGCTTGCCTTCCCCCGAATGGTGCCCGATTTAGGGACAGAAGCTGCCTTTTATGAGTACAATTCCTTGCCTTGAGAGCTACTTGTGGTGTTGTAGGCCATTTTGTAGAGTTTTAGGGAATTCTTCTGGTTATTTGGGTTTATCGCGGTGATAAAGTTTTATATGAGATAAACAGTGTTACTACTCACGTTTCTTGGTTTCCTTGGAAATATTGGCACAGTTGTCACAATCGCCACAATCAAACAGTGCGGTGAAAACACGTGTTCCTCCAGCCATGAAATATTGGCACAGTTGTCACAATCAAACAGTGCGGTGAAAACACGTGCGCCTCCAGCGATGAAATATTGGCACAGTTGTCACAATCGCCACAATCAAACAGTGTGGTGAAAACACGTGCTCCTCCAGCCATGAAATATTGGCACAGTTGTCACAATCGCGACAATGAAACAGTGCGGTGAAAACACGTGCATCTCCAGCGATGAAATATTGGCACAGTTGTCACAATCGCCACAATCAAACAGTGCGGTGAAAACACGTGCTCCTCCAGCCATGAAATACACACGAGTTTCTTGTTTTCCCTCGGAAATAATCGTTCACGTGTCACAATCGCGATATTCCAATAGTGCGGAGAAACAATGTGCTACTCCAGCGAAGAAATACACATGGGTTTTTTGTTTTTACCTTGGAAATAAAATCACACTTGTCACACACGCGATAATCCAATATTGTGAAGCAGAATAGACACGTCTACCTTCAACCGTGAACCTCACTCGACTCATTGAATACCCGATGAGGCCCCTAGGTGACAGTATACAACCAAATGAAAACAATTCAAACCAAATTGAGATTGCACCATCTGTACTAGATGAAAGCCCAGCTACAGATCAACACTCATGCGGTTGTCAACAGCACATTGAAAGGTTAGAGGCAAGTTTGAAGATACTTCTAGACGCCGCCTCTGAAAACACAGACAAGATTGCCAGGATAACTAATGACTATATCAAACTCAAGTCAGAGGTCGCTCTCCTGAGAGAGGAAAATGGTATACTGAAACACACTATTGAGACTTTACAACCTGCGCCCACTAGTGATCAGTTAGCACAGACTTACAGCTTCGAAACAGCACAACCATCTCTGGGAGCGCCAACTATACAGCCAACGAACACACATCAACAAACAGACAAAGCCAGTCAACAGGACTCGACATTTCCCATAGAAGTAAAAGTCAGCAATCGATTTGAACTACCAAAAGAGCAATTGGTAAACGACAATCAGTACGACGAGACATTGCTGACAGACAATCCGCCTATTCAAGAATCGGCTGGTAACCTTCAAGAAGGCAGTCCACAGCCGGATAATTATCAATGGCAAAAACAACGTGCAAGCCGTACCAGAAGCCAATACATACAGAGACTACCAGCTGACTGCACCCATTTGATAATTGGCGACTCCTTGTTGAAAGGCATATACAGTGATCGTATGTCGTCATCACACGCCGATAAAGCTACAACAATTCCACTTCCTGGTGCAGGGTTAGACAGTCTAACAAACAGTATACGTAGAATGGAAATCAACGAAAGTGTGAAGAGGATTACAATACATATAGGAATTAATGACACTATGAGAAACCAAAATATCACAATTTCTCAGTTACGAAAACTACTAGACTTATTATGCCATAATTTTCCCAATTCTAAAGTGTTTTTCTCTTCCATCATACCACCAAGTTATGGCTCCGAACAGCGACTAGCCGACATAAACAACAACACCCTAGAGAAATTCTGTAATCAGTATAATGTACAATTTATCAACAACACACCATTTTTTTACATCTCAAAGAGGCGCGCCAAAGAAACGACTGTACAGTGACCAGATCCACACATCCACATTAGGTAATAGCTTCCTTGCTAAAAATATCAAGTATCCGGAGAGGGCACAAAACAAGACCAACACACAAACACGACGAACATTGACTATTGAAGCCAGTCGAAATACCCCTATCACCCCAGATAAACGTCTGCTGACGTCTGACCCCCGAAAGCCTGCCATTCAAGGTGCACACATGCTACCAAGAACAAAACAACCTCTCCTTCCCACCCCCACCCTCATACGTGAAGGAAATAACTACCAGGAAGATTTCCCTAACCTCACTTCCAACGAACCCTCGTTGCAAGCAGCAGTAAACACGCACGGTAGTAATACCACCTTGACACACCAAGATCAAAACAGCTATGGGCTCCATAGCAGACAACAAGAGGTTCCGAATCACCAAATTCAGGCCAGCAATGAGCGAACAAGCGGGCAACAACAGGTTCCGCATCACCAAGTTCACGCCAGTAATGATCGACCAAGCGGACAACAGGCTCCGCATCATTGGAGTCCAGAACTTCTACACTTGATGCAATTTAGTCCTGCCGCATTGAATCAAGCCCTTATGATGTCTCTACAATACAGACATGTGAGATAGGATATGTATTAAAAACGGAACCCTATATGCATTGATGCCAGCAACAGAGCTTCCTCCTTGAACTTTAATTGCTTACTGTTTAACGTTTTATTTCCCGTGTGGGATACTCCGCTTTAAACAGAGACATTGACTTGTGTAGTCATTTATTAATTCTGTTGGATAACAGTTGGTTACTTAGCTTGTGAAGTAGATTTTTCAGGTTAATTATTTGTTGTATGTTCTTTAATTCGTTTTGTTCCGTGTTTGCATTATATTCGTTGGTCTAATTAGTTATATCGTTATAATATTGTCATTTACATATCGATTTGGATTACTGATATTTTGTAAGTTAATGTAATTGTGTTTTTTTATGATCTTGTATTTTTGCTTGACTTTGACTAATTTACACTTTCTTCATGGATGAAATGTATGAGAAGTGGCAACACTGGCTCAATAAGTCAGGAATACGCCTTGGACACTTAAACATTTGCAGCTTATTTAACAAGCTACCAGAGTTATCTTCTATTCTCAATCAAAATTTTCATTTATTCGGCCTTAGTGAAAGTAGGCTTATCGATAACATTTCAGATGAGGACATCTCTATTAAAGGGTACAAAGTTTTCAGAAGGGATCCCTGTAGGAAACAAGAGACAGGCATAATAACATATGTTTCTAATTTACTAAATGCTAACCGTAGGCTAGACTTTGAAACTTGCGAAATAGAATGTATTTGGTTAGAGCTAAAACTTCAAAACCGCACACCCCTGATAATTGGCTACCTCTATCGAAATCCCAGTGCTGGACACGTCTGGTACGAAAACTTCACTACCATGATGGATGTGGTTTTCGCTTCCGGTAAAGAAATTATACTACTCGGAGACTTTAACATTGACACCAACAAATCCAACATAATATGGGGAAATATAATTGCATCATACAATTTCCAACAAATAGTACAACAAGCTACTAGAGTAACAAAGTCATCTTCAATAATCATAGATCACATTTATGTAACTTGCTCAGACAACATCATAGAATGCACCGTACCCAATTGTGCAATGAGCGATCACTACCCAATATGCTGCACGTGGTCTAAAAAAGGAATTAAAACTCCTAAACATAAACACATAAGTGTAAAATATAGAAGTTACAAAAATTTCAACCAAAATGCATTTTTACAGGACTTGCTCAGTTCACCTCTAGACAATGTATATCAGCTTCCTGACCCGGATGATGCTTTGGAATTCTGGATGAAAACCTTTATTGATGTTTTTGATAGACATGTGCCAATCAAGGAAGTTCGAGTAAAACACCACGTCAAGTCACCTTGGATCACACAGGAAATACTTGAAATTATGAGAGACAGAGATAAAGCACATAAAAAGCGGGATCTCAACGTATACCGTACTCTTAGAAACAAAGTTCAATATACCATACGACGGGACAAGAAAAATTACTTTAAGAACTTAGTAATAGATAAAACAAATAGTAAGGATATATGGAAGGCAATTAACACTTTGACAAACAAGTATAACTCCCGAAATTCCTTACCATCAAATCATATTACATGCGACCAATTCAGTAAGTTCTTTCAAACTGACATAGACCAGTTGAAGGCTTCAATACCTAATTCTCCTTGCAACTTATCTTTGCTGTCATCGTTTTGCGAGAGTAGATGCTCCCGCGATATTCTTTCCGACATACCGCTAATGACAATCACTGAAGTATTCACTTACCTCAGTAACCTAAAAAACACAACCTCATCTGGCTTAGATGGAATCAGCAACCGGATTCTCCGTTGTGCTGCGCCAGTGATCAGTATATCACTAACCTATGTATATAATCAGTGTCTCACCAAAGGCCACTTTCCATCAGCTCTCAAAATCGCTAAAGTGTACCCTCTTCTTAAATCTGGTTCATTGGACAATGGTCTCCCGAACAATTACAGACCCATTTCTTTACTATCATCACTATCTAAGCCACTAGAAAAACACATCCATAAAGTAACATTACAGTATTTAGTTCGCAACAAGCTTATTGTTGACAGCCAATCAGGATTTCGACCAAAGTATTCTTGCCATACGGCCCTAACAAACATGATAGAAAATTGGCACGAGAGTATAAACAACAACAGTCTATGTGGAACTGTGTTTATTGATTTCAAGAAAGCATTTGATATGATAGACCATGTTATTTTAATTAAGAAACTTGAGACAATGAAAATTGGTCCTAATGTAGTCACTCTAATATCATCTTTTCTATCGGACAGAAAGCAAGTAGTATCACATAATAAATCGCTGTCTCAAACCACTACATTCAATATTGGAGTACCACAAGGCTCTATTCTTGGCCCTCTATTATTTGCCATATATATTAACGATCTACCTTTGCATCTTTCATCGTCCTGCGATCTATTTGCAGACGACTGTACAGTGTACACAAACGCTGAAAACTGTATTTTACTGGAGTCGTTTTTACAACAAGAATTAAATAATGTAGTTAGGTGGAGCTATTCAAACCGTATGCAAATTAATATCACTAAAACAAAATCAATGTTATTAACAACCAGACAAAGACTTCAAACTCTAAGCTCACACACATCACTTCAACTTCACATCGATAACATGCCAGTAGAAAGTGTAATTGAGCACAAAACATTAGGCCTAATCATTGATAGAAACCTAACCTTTAATTCCCACGTTCAAGCGCTCATTAAACAAACAGCGAAAAAAGTCTACCAACTCGCCAAAATTAAAAACTTCCTTGATGAGGACACAAGGAAACTATTCTATACTTCTCATATTCATACACACTTTGACTACTGCTCTACAATCTGGGACGGTTGTTCTAATTCAAACACCAAGCGACTTTACTCACTCCAGAAACGGGCCATGAGTCTAATTTATAGCAAACATTTATCTGACAATCCCAGCCTGTATAAACGCCTTCAGTTACTACCACTCCGCAAACGCCTGCTTTTCAATAAAGCTAAACTAATTCACAAAATCTTGCATCGGAATGCCCCAAATTACCTTTGGCCATTGTTTAAATATAATGCTAGACACAGTAAACGTTTAAATATATTACACATTCCGAAGCCTAGGATTGACTTATACAAAACAAGCTTAACGTACTCTGCAGCTCAGCTGTGGAACAATCTTCCACAAGAAATAAAAGACATCACCAATCCTTATTCATATAATCGCAAATTACTCGAACACTATCTCAGTACGGATTACCTTCCCCCATAATAATAGTGATAATAATAATAATAACAAAACCCTAGTATAACAGCCAGTCCCCTTTTGGTAGGCCAGTATATTCCACATGGCTAATAAGTGTCTGACCATTATCTAATGTTACTGTGTCGTGTAGTTTTGATGTTCGCATTTTGCCAATGCTTTTATAATGCACAAGTTTTATATTGTTGCTGTTCTCTGTTAGCCTTGAATGATGTGTGAATGAAATAATGTATGGAAGAGAGTGATAGAAGGGCAGAATGTTAGACGGGCCTGCGTGCCCAATTCTTAACCCTTTGAAAATAAAGTTTGTTTGTTTGTTTGTTTGTTTGTTTACTTTCCAGAACATGTCATGGTGCTTATTTTCGGCTGAGTCAACCCGGGAGCAATAGTGGGGATTCAATTACATGATCTACTGGCTAACCATTCGCTATCACGGTCATGACGGCCTGTGCACTTGGTAAGCGAAATGTAAGGGGAAACAAATAACTCTTTTTTACGGGAACATAATATTCATTTTACTTTTGGCAAGGGACATAACTCGCAAACGTTTTTCTAAAGAAAAACAATTAAAAAACAATTAGTTACATTAATTGTTAAATGTTTAATATGATGACACCAGCTATTCACATTTAACACAATAATTTGACATCCTAAAGTTTGAAATACTTTTACTGCTAAAAAATAATAAAATATACTTGTTAATGCAATATATACAATGTTTCAACACTGCAAGTTCCGTGCACGATGTTAACGATGTCTCCAATGGACGACCCGATATTAATACTCTGGTTTCTGTTCACAACGTTTAAAATTGGGCTGACGATAAGCGTGGATGTTTGCGTCGACGTCGTTTGGTATGTCTATTTTACAGGTCGAACATATCAAGAACGCATAGGACGGATGTTTACGAGGAAAAATGGTCGCCTGCACGGGTCGGTTTAGCACATGAAGATGATTTTTATTGATTCTGCCAAGGAGGCAAACATATTTTCCTATCTTAAATTAATAATTGTTTGCCTGACAATTTTCAGCTTGTTCCAGACCGGCCAGTCAGTGATGGTGGAGTTTAAGACTGACGCGTGTGCAGGTCAGACAAATGAGATAAACTTCCTGGAACATGTGATGGTGGTTGTCAGTGTTGAGCATCAGCGGAGGGGGAATATTTACGCTGAACTGAAGTCTCCTCAGTTGTTGTTGTTGTTGTTGTTGTTATTGTTGTTATTGTTGTTGTGTTTTTGCGTGTGTGTGTGTGTGTGTTTTTTTTTTTTTTTTTGTGGTTACTGTACACGTGTACGCAAATATTTTTTGACTTCTGTGCCCAAGAACAACATCAAGAGCTGCATGTCTCAGGAACTGAACAAATCATCATAGGTCATAGGTCATACCAATAAGCATGGGCGGTCATGTTACGCCATCTCACACGATCACCAGAGTCGTGGATCAGCTCTGTGTTCTTGTCTCGACCATGCCATGTGGCTAAGTCGCCCAGATATTTACTTCTCTGCCTTGCCCCTGTTCTTTCCTCTCTCTATATTTCCAGTTGTCACACAGTTTTTCTGTTTACTTCTCATAACGTGCCCAAAAATTGTTTACTGTCTGCATCTAATTTCTCAAATCAGTTTACGGTTTTCATTCTTTTCTCGTATGACTTTATCTTTGGTTTCTTTGTTCTCTGATCATAGTATTCTTTGCATTTTCCTCAGAAACCACATTTCCACTGCCATTAGATGTTTCTCAGCTCGCTTGCTCATTTTCCACGCTTCCCACCCATACTTCTTCTTTTTCTGCGTTCATCCGGAGTTTTTTTTCTTTTTTTCGGACGTGATTGCGTTGTGCCTGTTTACAGCAGAGCTGCGTTCTTGCGCCGTTAAGCCGACACATCCGACTTCTGCGGGAGATCCATACAATATTCGAGGTTCTATCTGAAGTACTTTGGCCATAT
The DNA here is from genome assembly GCA_963921405.1 of Cepaea hortensis. Lineage (NCBI taxonomy): Eukaryota > Metazoa > Mollusca > Gastropoda > Stylommatophora > Helicidae > Cepaea > Cepaea hortensis. Next base: position 167,496,992 of record OY992878.1, read on the forward strand.
TAAACGTCACGTGGTTTAGAAAGAGCAGCAAAGGAAGAAATGTCTCTAAGAGACGCAATCTCCTGGTTGTCATATCGTTGTCTGGGTACTCTCTTCTAAATGGTTCCTCCTTTTGTTTAAACAGTGTTTTCTCTTGTCTAAACGGTCTCTTCCCTTGTCTAAACGGTCTCTTCCCTTGTCTAAACGGTCTCTTCCCTTGTCTAAACGGTCTCTTCCCTTGTCTAAACGGTCTCTTCCCTTGTCTAAACGGTCTCTTCCCTTGCCTAAACGGTCTCTTCCCTTGTCTAAACAGTGTTTTCTCTTGTCTAAACGGTCTCTTCCCTTGTCTAAACAGTGTTTTCTCTTGTCTAAACGGTCTCTTCCCTTGTCTAAACAGTGTTTTCTCTTGTCTAAACGGTCTCTTCCCTTGTCTAAACGGTCTCTTCCCTTGTCTAAACGGTCTCTTCTCTTGTCTAAACGGTCTCTTCCCTTGTCTAAACCGTCTCTTCCCTTGTCTAAACAATCTTTTCTCTTATCCAGACGCTCTAGTGCAGTGGTTCATAAACCGGTGGGGAATTCCCCCCCCCCCCCCCAGGGGAGAGTTTTAGGGTTTCCGGGGGCGGGGGGATTAAGATTATTTCAAGATCGCGTTATTACAAGAACCGATTACTTGATATTGTTTTTCCCTTCATACTTTACGGTTATGTGCGTTTCACCCTTCTAAAATTCATTTTATAAAGTAAGTAGACCCACAAATCACGTTTTATGTGGACGTATTATTACGTATACTGTGTAGGGGCGGGCGGAATTTTTAGGTAGAAAATACGAAAAGGGGGGTGGGGGGATGACGGTCTGAAAATATGGTGAAGGGGGGCGCCGGCCAAAAAAGGTTGAGAACCACTGCTCTTGTGCCTTGTTTAAACAGTGTTTTCTCTTGTCTAAACGGACACTTCTTTTGTCAGAACAGTCTCTTCTCTTGTCCAGACGCTCTCTTGCTTTGTCTAAACGGTCTCTTCGCTTGTCTAAATAGTGTTTTCTCTTGTCTAAACGGTCTTTTCTTTTGTTTAAATGGTGTTTTCTCTTGTCTAAACAGACTCTTTCCTTGTTAAAACAGTCTCTTCTCTTGTCCAGACGCTGTCTTGCCTTGTCTAAACGGTCTCTACTTTTGTCTAAACAGTGTTTTGTCTTCTCTAAACGGTCTCTTCCTTGTCAAAACAGTTTCTTATCTTGTCCAGATGTTCTCTTGCCTTGTCTAAATGGTCTCTTCTCTTGTCTAACAGTGTTTTCTCTTGTCCAAGCGGTCTCTTCTTTTGTCTAAAAAGTGCTTCTCTTGTCTGAACGGACTCTGCTCTTGTCAAATGTCTCTTCTCTTCTCCATACGCTCTCTTTCTTTGTCTAAACGGTCTTTTCTCTTGTTTAAACAGTGTTTTTTCTTGTCAAAATAGTCTCTTCTCTTGTCAAAATAGTCTCTTATCTTGTCCAGGCGCTCTCTTGCCTTGTCTAAACGGTCTCTTCTCCTGTCTAAACAGTGTTTGTTTGGTCTAAATGGTCTCTTCTCTTGTCTAAGCAGTGTTTTCTCTTGTCAAAACAGTCTCTTCTCTTGTCAAAACAGTCTCTTCTCTTGTCAAAACAGTGTTTTCTCTTGACTTAACAGTCGCTTCTCTTGTCCTGACGCTCTCTTGCCTTATCTACACGGTCTCTTCTATTGTCCTGACGCTATCTTCTCTTGCCTACAAGTTCTCTTCTCTCATCTAGACATTATTTTCTCTTGTCCAGACCCTCTCTTCTCTTGCCTACAAGTTCTCTTCTCTCATCTAGACATTCTTTTCTCTTGTCTAGACACTCTCTTCTCTTGCCTACAAGTTCTCTTCTCTCATCTAGACATTCTTTTCTCTTGTCTAGACACTCTCTTCTCTTGCCTACAAGTTCTCTTCTCTCATCTAGACATTCTTTTCTCTTGTCTAGACACTCTCTTCTCTTGCCTACAAGTTCTCTTCTCTCATCTAGACATTCTTTTCTCTTGTCTAGACACTCTCTTCTCTTGCCTACAAGTTCTCTTCTCTCATCTAGGCATTCTTTTCTCTTGTCTAGACGCTCTCTTCTCTTGCCTCCAAGTTCTCTTCTCTCATCTAGACATTCTTTTCTCTTGTCTAGACGCTCTCTTCTCTTGCCTACAAGTTCTCTTCTCTCATCTAGACATTCTTTTCTCTTGTCTAGACGCTCTCTTCTCTTGCCTACAAGTTCTCTTCTCTCATCTAGGCATTCTTTTCTCTTGTCTAGACGCTCTCTTCTCTTGCCTACAAGTTCTCTTCTCTCATCTAGGCATTCTTTTCTCTTGTCTAGACACTCTCGTCTCTTATCTAAGAGTTCTCGCCTCTTGTCTGAACATGTACCGTAAGCCCTTGAATATTGTAGAATAATATATTCTATGTAGGTATTGTAACGCCTCTGATGTTAGAACGCCTACGGGATGTGAGCACAAAAGAGGTACGATATTGGCCCTGGATTAGCACACACAACTGGGGCGAGCGACCTCAGGGCACCTGGACACTTCGAGTTGCAGACAGGGTAAGTCGAGTCCAGCCATGGACCAGCTGTCAAGCCTAAGCTTTATCCAACATGCCCCATGCAGATTGTTACATTATCCGCCTACGATGAGGTTCGTCTTGGGTTCGAATCCCCAGTGAGAAGCCACACTGACTTTGAGTGGATCAAAGCAATTGTGTGTGTGTGGTGCAGTAAGTAGTTAAGCCTGTGTGTATGTTACCAGACATATTCCCGATAGTACATAGTTGTTCAATTAGTCAACAAAGAAATGTAAAGTAGTAAGTAGTCTATTGTTGCCTCTCCCATGACTATGGTACATAGGCTATGAAGCTGGGTCGACCCCAAAGCTGTACTCGTGGGATAAATTGCTATCTTGCCTCCACTGGGGATCGATCCCACGATCATTCTGTTCTTATGGGAATGTACACACCAACCCACTATTATGACCCCTGTGTGTATACGTTTGTGTATGTTGGTTTATTGTCTGGTTGGTTGATTGATTAAATATCATGACAGGGCATACCAGGCCCTAAGTCTTGGTTGACAACCGGTCTAGAATCGAAGCTCCGACAGGCGGACAGTTAGGGCATTGCTTTGCTGATCCGGCAGCTTCTGTAGCTTGTCTTGTTCCAGACGTATTGGTGTCACCTTTCCTCTGGAGTAAACTAGGTAGGGCGAGAGAGGGATCATGTTGCATGGGCAACACATGGTCTCTGAATTCAGCCCAGGCTTTGTGTTATGGAGAGATAACCCCATTTTACAAAATATCGTCTGTCAAGACGGCAAGGTGTCAGTCAGTCAGTCAGTCAGTCAGTCAATCAGTCAGTCAGTCAGTCAATCAGTCAGTTAGTCAGTCAGTCAGTCAGTCAGTCAGGTTGGTTGATTGATTAGCTGGTTGGTTGGTTAGTTGGTGGTTGATTTTTTCAACCCCTAAATCTGCCACTGGAACTAAAATGTTGATTTCTCGTCCTTCAATTGGGGGTTACTGTGATGTTGTTTCCCCGAGAAGAGAGTGGGATCAACATGCACATCTTTAAACTGATTATCTGTTGGGATTATTGACTGACTTTTCGTCTACACTCCTCTCTTCTGTCTTCCCTTCCATATATCTCTTTCTTTCACTCTCTCTCTATTATTCTCTCAACACATACTTCGACAACAGTTCTTTTCCACATTAAATAAAAGATTTAATTTAAAACTATGTCTGGTGTATGGGTGGATATTGTCTGTGTAGTTGCTAGTGTATTCTATTGTTGGTGACAGAATGAACTCAGAATGTCTATCAGCGGTATCTTCTCGCCAGTCATTCTTCACGATTACAGGACATCACATCAAACAGGACAGAGCTCACCCGGGATGATCCGTAGGCTTGAGTCTGATGGTAAATCCGTTAGTGAAATGAAAACAAACTGTTCACCACTGAGTCACCGTATTGCTATAAAAGTCCCGTAAGTTTATGACTGTGCCCAAATCGGTTTCATGATATTAAGTATCCATCATCGAGAAAAAACACCACATTGTCAATGTTCTTCCTATTGTCTATTATGATTATCACTATTGTCTTTGTCTATTCCTTCTACTCTATGTATGCAAGTCGTATGTAGGTTGAAGTCTCTGCTTGCCCCACCTTAACATCTCTTTCTGTTTAGGAGCCCCAGTGGTATATGAGTGTTAGCATACAGTCTTCTGTATTTTACTGGATGTTAGTATTTGTTCATCTGAACAAACTGTTTAGGTTCTTTCTGGATCTAAGTATGTACTTTATTGGTTCAAGTAGAGTATTTTTTCCTTTCTTCTCTAATGTCCCTAGAAACTGGGAACCTGTGGATGAATATAACAAGTCGAGTGGTAAGCGTCCGCCCCTTACTCCTAACTTATGCAAGTGTCCTTCTCCAGCCATAATGACAAGGCTTTCGAAGTCACCATCAGCATAAGACATAAGAATTCACCTCAGTCTAAAACACCCACTAATAATATGTAATGATAAAGGTAATACACGCTCATCTATATTCCTATTCTAAAACTATATTTTAATATACCTTATACACATCTATGTTCCTTTATAGAATTAATGTAGATCCACGAATCGAAATTAATCCGCAGCCAAGCACTTTATCCCATTATAAGGGAGGATATTTCTTTTCATTACAGGACACATAATTCTATCTTTCCGTCCAGTTGGGGAACACACACTAAACTGACACAAAGAAGTGGCCACTCTCTTTAGATCATCTTTGTCCCATCGTCCTTGACATTGCTGGACCCCTCACATTCAGACTTCATTATCCTAGTTTGTGGAAAATTCCAGATCTGGGGCTTTTCCGTATATCCCTACCTCCAGAACGCAATAGACTGGTCCATGATGCTGTCTCTCTTTGTCGCTAACCAAATTTTCCACTCGACAGTTACCTGTGTTGTAGTCGACTCTCCCGACTTGACCTACATACACATGCGATGGTCAATCCTTTGTGGTTATCCTTCTGTTTCATTAACCCTTCTCCCACCTGGGCAGTTGGTGTATGCAGTCGTCCATCTGGGAATCATTAACTCTTCAGTATTTCACGACATAGGCCCCCTCTTAAGAGATTAGACCGCGTCGAATCTTTCTCACTGTAGGTTTGATTCCCATGATCCACAACCCTAGTCTTCTTCCTCCGGAGCTGGATGTCTGGATAAGAAATCTGCTCCTACATTTCCTTACCAAAAATGTATTCCACTGTGAAGTCCAGTTGCAGCAACAACGTCCATCACATCCACCGTGCGTTGAGCTTCTGCGAAGTAGCTATTAACATCACGTGTTGATGATATGATTGGATCCTCACATTATCCAGTAGGCGCTCTAATTGACACCCTACTATATTACTAACGACTGAAACTAGTGTTGGCTCCTCGCTCCTGTACGTCCGGTCGACCTACTTTCGACTTGCGTCAGCGACGGCTCACAATACAGACGGATTGTCCCATCCTGATTGTAACACTGCTTCCATGTCCTCTTGGGTTCCCCCGGCTTTGCCTCTGGTGATGTTCCGCCTCGTCCTCGTCGGACCGAGTCGTCTTTCCCAAATCTCCTGGACTTTTGCTTCCAGGACCATCTTGGGCGATATTGTATCTGGTCAGCCAATCTTCGGTTGGAGTCCTGGGTAATTCTCGCTTTTCCCGACGTTACCCACCCCTTCTGAACTTGGTTACCGGTGAAACTTTCACTCTTGTCCTTTCCCTGACTTGTGATTTCCCTCCTCCTGTCGTTGGGTAAATCTGACCTATCACGTACTGTCCCATAGGCCCTCCTATGTTGTACTGGCGATCTCTGGTCTTCGTCTGGACTGGTAACCTTTGTCCCAATGGCTGCCATCACCATAAAGTGCGAAGCTTTGCTCCCGGATCTCTCTTCATATTTCCTAATGAGATGTCTAGGGAGATTTTTCTGCTCTTCCCCGATCCGTATTTTGTAGATGTTCTTGGACACCACCTTTTCCACAGGATAAGGTCCTTTCCATCCTACTTGGAGTATATTGGTCTCTGCTGGACTCCACACTTCCACTTTGTCTTCCACTTTAAGAGCTAGTTTCCTCTTAATTCGCTTGTTGGGTGGTGCTTTCTGGCACTCCGAACAAGACTTCACCCACCGGCGTACATCTCCGGTCATTCCTGGCCAGCAATAATGGCCGGATATTTTCTGCAAGGTCTCTCTGACACCCATATGTCGATTCTCGCCTATGATGTGTCCACTCTGAAGAATGTGAGGACGGTGGGTCTCTGGAACCACCCACTGCTCATGCAGGTTATCTCCCCTCCCAGCTCTCCGATAGAGTAGTTGATTCTTCAGAAAGTACTGTCCCCGTTCTGGTGGCTCAGCACTTCTTTGCAGCTTCCTGTAGCAAGGATGCAACGTAGTATCCTTCCTCTGGGCAGTATGCAATTCTCCTATCCCTGAGTTGTCGCATAGTGTCTCTGCCTCTTTTTCCTTCCCTTGAGATCCACTGACTACGGTTCCCTTGTAGGCTGGCTGTTTGGGCATCCCCAAAAAGACATATTTCGTGCCAATGATCATTGGGAATAGGGAGTCAGCTAATACCGCCGCAGGAATAATGCCCGTGACGTACCTGGATTTAATCTCCACCTTGGCAATTGGCAGCGTCATGGTAACAGCACTCCTCATTGCCGGCTTTAGCTCTATGGTCTCCCCTGTAAGTTGATCTGGGCTTACTAAGCTGGCGTCCACCACCGCTTCCCCATCCAAACCTGTATCGTAGAGACAAGCAACCTGCTGGCCATTGACTTCAATCAGTTCAACCACAGGTGGTCTCTCTTGGTCCTGAGTGTCTTTCATCTCCTTGACCGTTTCCTTGCCTTCCTCTTTTGCTTCCTCGAGGTTGGTTATGCAATTGGCGTCGTTTGCCTTGCATCTGCAGTCCACAGTATTATGTGTTATCGACTGGCAGTGTGTACACCCTGTTCCCTTCCTAGGTTTCCGTGTGTCCTTTTTGTTCCTTTCTCCTTCGCCGACCTCAGCCTTGTCTGTGATCACCGATGTAGGAATCACTTTGCATGCTGCGAAGTAAGAACTTTTAGGTTTCGATCTGCAGTCTTTGGTGTTGTGGGAGGCCGCCCTACAAAATGAACACCACTTCTCGGACCACTGTCGTTTCGCTTGAGAATTCGAGGTGCTTTGGTTTCCTACCTTCACCTTCTCTGAACTCTCCTCTGTGTGCTTTATATAAGGTTCCCCTTTTTCACCTTCCCAGTTTTTAGGTTTCTTTTTCTCTGGTTTCTCCTGACCTTTGGTTTGTGTACTTAGTTCCTCAGTTTCACCATGTACTTCCACGAATCGTTCTGCCAGCTTATTCACAACATCAATCCGTTCCGCCCCTTGTTCTCCTAAGAAGGTTCTGAGAGGTTTCGACATTTGCTTTCGCATCTGGTCGACCACCATCATCTCTTCGAGACTCTCATAATCCCTCTTGAATTCTGCCAAGTCCATCCATTTCTGGAGATAGGATTTCAGCCTTAGACTGTAGGCGGCGAATAGTTCTCCCGGCTCTCGTCTAGCCGATCTAAACTTCTTTCGATACGTTTGTGCTGTGACTTCATAATGTTTCATCAAAGCGGCTTTCAATTCCTCATACTGATTTTCCTGTCCTGGTGGTAGGCGTGTGTAGACCTCGTAGCCCGAACCACGTAAAGACTGGGATACTTTAAGAGCCCATCTGGTTCTATCCAGTCCCATAGCGACTGCCATAGCCTCGAACCGATCCAAAAACTGGTATATCTTCTCTTTATTTTCATCATAGACTGCCAAGGGAAACTTCATGGCATGGTAACCCTGTCCACTCATGTAGGTTGCCCCAGGTGAAGATGAACTTCCTTCTGCTGCATCTATTTCACCCTTAGTTTGTGTCTTGAGTTATAACTCTTTCAAGCGGTATTCATGTTCCATTTCTTGTCTCCTGGCATTCTGTTCCATTTCCAGTTTCTTGGTCTCCTGGTCCATTTTCTTGGCCTCTTGTTCCATTTCCAGTTTCTTGGTCTCCTGGTCCATTTTCTTGGCCTCTTGTTCCATTTCCAGTTTCTTGGTCTCCACCTCTATTCTTCTCACTTCCAACTCGGTCTTTCGCTCTTCTCGTTCCGCTTGACGAATCTCTCGCTCTCTTTCTTGTATGTAATCAGTTAAGTCTGAACCAGCCAACCCAATTTCTTCTCCGTTTGCCCTAAGTTCTGCTGTAGTTAGTTTGGGAGTGGCCATAGTTAAAGCAGGTAAGTCGGCACGTTGAGTCAAGACACCTCAAGGCAGTAAAGAGTACTCACTATAAACAGATAATCTACCTAGGACCTATATCATTTTCTATGCCTATCTAATATTATTAATCTACAACACCACACAGTACATCACAACCACTCTCTCATCCACAAGAGGAGATATAGGATAAAGACTTATGTAGACGTGTGACCGTGTGACTAGGTATGTAATGTGTCTTACCACCTATCCACATTCACTCTGTCTGGAACTTTCTCACTGTAAAGTCACCAGCATTAATGAACTGTTTATACCATAAATGTAATGGCACCATATATCCAATGGACGTCCTTCCATTAAAAGTCATCAATATATACTTCTTCTTATTCCAATCAGTATGTCCCAACATGTAGGTACTCCGCTATGCCTGTGCCAATATACAGGTACCTCTCTCTGTGCATATGCCTTGTTATGCCTTAGGTCATATGAGTATATGTATGTACCCTGCTGCTCCACCAATTATGTGATGTTGTTTCCCCGAGAAGAGAGTGGGATCAACATGCACATCTTTAAACTGATTATCTGTTGGGATTATTGACTGACTTTTCTTCTACACTCCTCTCTTCTGTCTTCCCTTCCATATATCTCTTTCTTTCACTCTCTCTCTATTATTCTCTCAACACATACTTCGACAACAGTTCTTTTCCACATTAAATAAAAGATTTAATTTAAAACTATGTCTGGTGTATGGGTGGATATTGTCTGTGTAGTTGCTAGTGTATTCTATTGTTGGTGACAGAATGAACTCAGAATGTCTATCAGCGGTATCTCCTCGCCAGTCATTCTTCACGATTACAGGACATCACATCAAACAGGACAGAGCTCACCCGGGATGATCCGTAGGCTTGAGTCTGATGGTAAATCCGTTAGTGAAATGAAAACAAACTGTTCACCACTGAGTCACCGTATTGCTATAAAAGTCCCGTAAGTTTATGACTGTGCCCAAATCGGTTTCATGATATTAAGTATCCATCATCGAGAAAAAACACCACATTGTCAATGTTCTTCCTATTGTCTATTATGATTATCACTATTGTCTTTGTCTATTCCTTCTACTCTATGTATGCAAGTCGTATGTAGGTTGAAGTCTCTGCTTGCCCCACCTTAACATCTCTTTCTGTTTAGGAGCCCCAGTGGTATATGAGTGTTAGCATACAGTCTTCTGTATTTTACTGGATGTTAGTATTTGTTCATCTGAACAAACTGTTTAGGTTCTTTCTGGATCTAAGTATGTACTTTATTGGTTCAAGTAGAGTATTTTTTCCTTTCTTCTCTAATGTCCCTAGAAACTGGGAACCTGTGGATGAATATAACAAGTCGAGTGGTAAGCGTCCGCCCCTTACTCCTAACTTATGCAAGTGTCCTTCTCCAGCCATAATGACAAGGCTTTCGAAGTCACCATCAGCATAAGACATAAGAATTCACCTCAGTCTAAAACACCCACTAATAATATGTAATGATAAAGGTAATACACGCTCATCTATATTCCTATTCTAAAACTATATTTTAATATACCTTATACACATCTATGTTCCTTTATAGAATTAATGTAGATCCACGAATCGAAATTAATCCGCAGCCAAGCACTTTATCCCATTATAAGGGAGGATATTTCTTTTCATTACAGGACACATAATTCTATCTTTCCGTCCAGTTGGGGAACACACACTAAACTGACACAAAGAAGTGGCCACTCTCTTTAGATCATCTTTGTCCCATCGTCCTTGACATTGCTGGACCCCTCACATTCAGACTTCATTATCCTAGTTTGTGGAAAATTCCAGATCTGGGGCTTTTCCGTATATCCCTACCTCCAGAACGCAATAGACTGGTCCATGATGCTGTCTCTCTTTGTCGCTAACCAAATTTTCCACTCGACAGTTACCTGTGTTGTAGTCGACTCTCCCGACTTGACCTACATACACATGCGATGGTCAATCCTTTGTGGTTATCCTTCTGTTTCATTAACCCTTCTCCCACCTGGGCAGTTGGTGTATGCAGTCGTCCATCTGGGAATCATTAACTCTTCAGTATTTCACGACAGTTACATTACATGTAACTCTGAAATCGGGCTGGTTTCGTCTGGTGGCGAGAAACACTGGTAACAGGACAAGCTAGCCCACATATATAAATCAGTCCGGCGTTGACTACGCTCGAGTTCAAAGCGAGCTGACAAAAAATATCAACAGCTGAGTTGTTGTGTTGAGTTTAGTTGAGAACCGACATCACTGCACTCAGGACATTCCCATACGCGCTCCGTCCCTTAGTTTAACAGCCAGCGAAAGGTTACACGCTACCTGATTGAAAGTTCTCCTGGTCTTCCCTTTAAGTTTTAAGATTCTACCAGAACCCCTGCCAATCCCCCGCAATCTCATCCTTTCCGCATACGGGTTCTAAATCTGTGACGCCAACTTCTCCACCCGGCCCCATAAGCGCACGACCACCTATCCCTTGTCCATAGGTAATCGACCACCAAGAGGTGCATTCCCTGCCAGCCTATCATCCTGTTCATTCCTCCCGCACTCCCGCATGCCTATGGCAAAACATCCATACAAGTTTTACAATCTGTGACCTCTGAAGTGAGGTGAGCCATTCCACGCGAAACATTCCTTTCTCCACTTTACTAAGCATACTCTTTGAGTCTGTGATGAAGACAATGTGTGTTGCATTAGTCTCCTCTAACCCACGGAATGCCGCTGTGACTGCCTTCGCCTGCATTCTTATGCTGGAGGTCGTAGCCTCTTATGCCATACTCTCCTTTTTCAAGAATCGCCCATTAGCCTTCGCAATGAAACCCCAACCAGTCCGACTGTTTCTCACCACTAGCTCACTATGTCACCTTGATGTGTATTACTCTGGATCAACTGTTGCACCTCAATCTCTGTGCGGCCGCTGCCCATTCTCTGCACTCACGACCCAGTGTTATTATTACATCGTGCCAGTCCGTCATGTCTTCCGGAATTTTAACCCACTCTTTTTCACAATTGATGGTCTCTAGATCACACACCTAACGTATATATATTTCTGCCTGTGCCATCCAGGACCTGCCTCGTCTTAGTCTATGATCCTGGACCATATCCACGGCTTCATGCAGGGGGTGATCCCTATCTGGAGCAACTCTTATGTAACATTTGGCCTGAAGGACCCTATGCCTATTGGCCATTGTTGGTAGCGCCAGGATATGCCTCGTGCATATATTGGTGTCTTTTGTGCACCCGAGAATTACACGCATGGTCGCATTTTGTATGGGCTCCAACCTTTCAAGCTGGCTCTTTGATACCGTCAGGAGCCCCAAACCATACTTAATGACATAAATTATTAACTGCTGAAAGAGTCTGTAAAGCATCCTCTTCTCTACCCCGGTTGCTGCCATCGCCCTCAAAGCATTAAGTCCCCTACCAGCCTTCACCACCAAATCCTCCACATGACCTTTAAAACACATACACCCGTCGAAGGTGATACCTAAGTACTTCAATTTACTCTCTCTACTAAGAGGACATCCATTCTATATAATACATGGGACGTCTTCCTTCACAATCATGTTATCCAGGGAGTACCACATAACCGATGCCTTGTCTGGGTTTATAACGGTCCCTGCGTCCCTGCACCACTCTGTCACCCTGTTTACTGCCACCTGTAAATCTGCAGCCAAACTGTTCCTATCTCTGTCCTGTCTATACACCAGAACATCGTCTGCAAATATCAAGGTTCTACCAATACCTGGTGTCTCAATAGCTGCGACTTTGCTGGCGTAGACATTAAAGAGCACGAGGGACAAGGCAGATCCCTGTGGAAACCCAGGTGTAATCGTACACGGATCAGAAGTCCAGGAACCCATGCGCAGTGCAACCTTACGGTCATAAAGGACTGCCGCAATCCATCTGACAAGGCAAGGGCATACCTTCATGTCCAACAGAGTGTATATCAACCGATCATACCTAGCCCCGTTATACGCATCCTCCAGGTCAAGAGCTACCACCACTGTCTCCTATTTATCCTGGAAGCTCTAATAGACATCAAATGCAAAAGTAACCGCCAAGGTGTCCTTCCCTTACCGATAACTCCCGAACCCTTTGGGAAGCAGATTACGACTTCCAAATGTTGCTGGAACATGCGGGCTACTATCTTTTCAAGGTATTTGCCAAAAGTGCTTTGCAGGGTTATGATTCGGTATCCATTAAGTCTGGAGTGATCCTTACCTGGCTTTGGGAATGGGACCAGGTAGCTGGGGGTATTTCCAGCGTATTCAGGCTTAGATTGAAACAAAGAGCCATCTCCTCAAAACCCCCATCCTTCATGTTACTCATATGGGCGTACCTCACCCCGTCCGGGCCTGGGGCTGTGTCTTTGGCCCTCTTCGGTACCCGTCTAATATCCTAAGAACATTTGTTAATCAAAAGGGCGAAAAGTTTGGCCAAAGTTCATCCACACTCATTAACAAATAGGAAACTTTGTTAACCAAATGTGAACAGGTTAGCCAAATTTAAAACCAAACTTATAAAAAATTGGAAATGTTGTTAACCAAACGTGAAAAGTTTGACCAACTTTCACCCAAACTTATGAGAAGTAGGAAATTTTGTTGTCAAGATGTAAAAAGTTTGGTCAAATTTTACCCCAAACTATGAAAAGTAGGAAACTTTGTTAACCAAATGTGAAAAGTTTGGCCAAATTTAAAACAAACTCATAAAAAAGTAGGAAACTTTGGTAACCAAATGTGAAAAGTTTGGACACATTTCATCCACATCTTATGAAAAATAGGAAATTTTGTTAACAAAATATGAAAAGTTTGGCCAAATTTCAACCAAATCCATAAAAAGTAGGAAATGTTGTTGGCCAAATACGAAAAGTTTGGCCAAATTTCAACCAAATCCATAAAAAGTAAGAAATTGTGTTGACCAAATGTGAAAAATTGTGGTCAAAGTTCAACCAAACTTATAAATATCTCACCCAAACTTATGAAAAGTGGAAAATTTTGTTGTCCAGATGTGAAAAGTATGACCAAATTTCAAACAAACTCATAAAAAAGTAGGAAAATTTGTTAACCAAATGTGAAAAGTTTGGCCAAATTTCATCCAAACTTATAAAAAATTGGAAATGTTGTTAACCAAACGTGAAAAGTTTGAGCAAATTTCACCCAAACTTATGAAAAGTAGGAAATTTTGTTGTCCAACTTATCAGTTGGCATAAGGTCACCATACAATGGTTGTCATCCCACTGTGGAGTACTCGGACACGTCAGCACTGCTCGATTGGTTACGGAAGGAGTGCAATAAGATAAGTCTGATCCACCCGTTACATACCACCAAAAGAAATGAATGAACAAGTCAGCCAGAAAGCCACAGTACTTGCTCAAGGTGACTACCATGTTATGGACAGATCAGGACAAGTCATTATTCTGCATCTCAGAATAGGCCACATGTATACAAACATTCAGGCTTGATGAATCAGCCATGTGCACGTGTTGATTGGTGTCGCAGCCAGCAGAGCACATACTCCAGTTATATGCTATTAGCACCATATATCTCTTTATTATACTAGTATTGTTAGGTTAACTGTATGCCTACTTGGAGAAGCAACGAAAATGTGACAGATTTATCAAAAATCCAACTTACCATTAGCGCCTTGCCACATGTTAATCTGGTTGCTGTTCACAGAGACCAGTACTTCTATTAGGTGAAGGCTGGCCGTCTTATACACGCTATTTGCTGACGTAGAGTGACTCAGCAGAATATTATGCACTGTCTGGTCATATGACCGGGTGCGACTCCATCTTTGACCGCTTGAGTCATTAGTCACGTGTTTCAGTTGTACCCATAAGATACGTGACCAGATAAAGCGCCATCTTTGATCAGATTTAGCCACGTGGTTTGGTTTCTCCATTATCACATGTGATCGGGTGCGACGCCATCTGCGACCACTTGTAGCCAGTAAGCACGTGGTCTGGTTGTAGTCATTACACATGCGACCGGAAGAAGCGCTATATTTCATCGGATATTACCATTACCCATGTGAACCCGATACAGCGCCATCTTTGAACGGCTTTAGTCACGTGGTCTGGTTTTGCCATTACCACGTGTGATCGAATGTGACGCCATCTTTGACCGGCTTTAGCCAGTGAGCATGAGGTCTGGTTGTAGTTATTACACATGCGAGAGGAAGCAGCGCCATATTTGATTGGATGTGCCCTTTACCCAGGTGTGCCGGATACAGCGCCATCTTTGAGCGGTTTTAGTCACATTGTCTGATTTTGCCATTACCACGTGTGATCGGATGCGACGCCATATTTGACCGGCTTTAGCCAGTGAGCACGTGGTCTGGTTGTAGTCATTAAACATGCGAGCGGAAGCAGCGCCATATTTGACCTGTTTGAGCCAGAGAGCACGTGCTCTGGTTTTGCCATTACCCCAGTGTGATCAGGTGTATTCCTTAGATAGTGGCCCTGTGACTGGCTTACACCATCACACAGCCCAAGGAGAAGTCTTATGTCTCTACCACTTCGCCCTTGGTATGATGACAGTGTTTAAGTCCCATCCACTACTAACAGTGATAACGCTATTACAATATATAATCGGTTACTTTACAATAGATATAGCTGGGAAAAGCCAAGGTCTTCTGATGAGTTGATCCGTAAATATGCATTGATATGGTTAGTGGTAGACCTCCTGCCCAGGTCGCCATCTTTACCTTTCACTTTACACATCAAAATAGACCATTTTAAAAATGTTTCTTTTACTATTTACAGTTTTACGTCTTTAGTTACACAAAACCGAAGTAGTTTTGTATGCTACCGCGTGAGCTTTGAAAACTCAGCTTCTTAATGCTTGTTGTGTTGACACATAAGCGATATAAGAAATTATTTTGGGTCCTGGGGTAAGCCACATTACGGCTCGATTACCCCTTTACATACTACTTACATTCACACATATGTGATATTTATGTCAAATTATCGGAATTGGCTTTCGCACATGTGATTAAAGGCATGTCAGACCTCTTTTTTTACTTTTACAAGATACCCGTTTGGTGTGATAGCATTGATGTCTGTATAATACGTCTCTTTTATCAATATCGGGTGCATAATTCTTAACACTTTTGCGAGATTACTGCAAACCGAAAGAGAGTTGTCATACTCCACGCATACCGACAGGTTTTGCCCTTCGAGTTGTACCATTTCTGACAGTATTTGTTGATGTTCTGGTCATATTTACGCAACTTTTCATGTGAATACTTCATTGGCACCCAAGCAAAGTACCTTACACTATTTGTTTATACATTTGGCTATGAGCTCACACGATTCAGCGCCATTTAAAACCACTATATTCAAAAGTTCACTATCGTGCTTTATTCGGTTACTGCGATATTACAATAAGCGCATATGACACGCCCCATGTTTTGTCGGTATCAAGGGGACACAGCTATTTCCAAAATACGCAAGGGAACTAACTGAGGTTCTTTCTAAAAAATATTATTTTAATGATTAATTTGGAAATTTCGCTGAATATGTTAATTTACTTGACTGTATACTATTGAGACAGGTCTCTAGTGATATGTTCTCTAGAATTAATCACTATCTATATGTGAATAAGTGTTTATTAATTGTGACAATATACCCATATATATATATATATATATATATATATATATATATATATATATATATATATATATATATATATATATATATATAATTATTAGTCGTAATCTGGATCCAGTCTTTTTTTCCTAAAGCTGCATATGCTCTAATGTATATTTTGACTCAATTTTTTTGGGTCTTTTTGGCTCAGATCAAAGAGTAGTATTGCCAAATACTTCCTTTGGTGTCAGGCCAGGACCTTGACCATCACTATTTCCATTTCGATGTGAATTTTTATGTCCCTCCTCTGGGGGGGGAAAGGCTAATATCCGGGGTAGGGGCCGATTCCCTCGCGCCCCTCACATCGGCCTACCCAGTACACACACACACACACACACACACACACACACACACACTATGACTCGAACCCACATGCTCGGCGCCTATTTGGTCTACTTATGTATATAAGTATTCCACATGCCTCGCTGTCTTTGAATGGTCCCGGGGCGGTCGGGTTAAGTTGAGGTAGCCGGCGGAGGGACCTGTGGGCGGGGCGGGCGGTGGGCGCGTGCCCCGGGAGACACCGGAAGTCAATCGGAAGTAGTCAGCCGGACCCAAGAAAATACTCGCCAAAAATTCAAAAATGAGGTCCGCTTTTGTGACGTTTTCTATGAGGTTGGTAACCCCGTAAAGAAGGATTTATCTGAGGTTGCCAACCTCATTTGAGGTGCCATTTGCGCCTGACATACTACGCATGTCTGCCCAGCCTTCTGTCTCTTGTGGCCCGAATCATTTCTAATACCGACGTTCCTCATGCTATGATGTCAAACTGCCCAGCATATTCTCTCTTGATCTTCCCCTGCCTCTCTTCCCCTCCAGCCTTTCCCTTGTGACGACATACTCCAGCTGTCCCCTTCTTATGACATGCCCACAAAATGTAGGCTGTCTCCTCATCTTTCTAAATATCTTCATTATGTTGCTTTTGTTTGTTCATCCACGTGTTCTTGTCGTTCTTCTTTAAAACCACATCTACACAGCTTTCACACAACTCCCTACTTTTCTGATAACTGTCCACAATTCGCTTCCGCACATCAGGACTGAACTCAAAATAGCTTTTAATCATTCTTTTCCTCAATTCGATCGACACAAATAAATTGCAGAGAATATTTTTCATCCGGTGGAGTGCTGCCTTTGCCTGTGCTGTTTTACATTAAGCTTCCTCAATACATCTTCCATCTGCTGCTGCTGTCACACATGTGTGTACATAAATACATCTTCCATCTGCTGCTGCTGCCACACATGTGTGTACATAAATACATCTTCCATCTGCTGCTGCTGCCACACATGTGTGTACATAAATACATCTTCCATCTGCTGCTGCTGCCACACATGTGTGTACATAAATACATCTCCCATCTGCTGCTGCTGCTGCCACACATGTGTGTACATAAATACATCTTCCATCTGCTGCTGCTGCCACACATGTGTGTACATAAATACATCTTCCATCTGCTGCTGCTGCCACACATGTGTGTACATAAATACATCTCCCATCTGCTGCTGCTGCTGCCACACATGTGTGTACATAAATACATCTTCCATCTGCTGCTGCTGCCACACATGTGTGTACATAAATACATCTTCCATCTGCTGCTGCTGCCACACATGTGTGTACATAAATACATCTCCCATCTGCTGCTGCTGCTGCCACACATGTGTGTACATAAATACATCTTCCATCTGCTGCTGCTGCCACACATGTGTGTACATAAATACATCTCCCATCTGCTGCTGCTGCTGCCACACATGTGTGTACATAAATACATCTTCCATCTGCTGCTGCTGCCACACATGTGTGTACATAAATACATCTTCCATCTGCTGCTGCTGCCACACATGTGTGTACATAAATACATCTTCCATCTGCTGCTGCTGCCACACATGTGTGTACATAAATACATCTCCCATCTGCTGCTGCTGCTGCCACACATGTGTGTACATAAATACATCTTCCATCTGCTGCTGCTGCCACACATGTGTGTACATAAATACATCTTCCATCTGCTGCTGCTGCCACACATGTGTGTACATAAATACATCTTCCATCTGCTGCTGCTGCCACACATGTGTGTACATAAATACATCTCCCATCTGCTGCTGCTGCTGCCACACATGTGTGTACATAAATACATCTTCCATCTGCTGCTGCTGCCACACATGTGTGTACATAAATACATCTTCCATCTGCTGCTGCTGCCACACATGTGTGTACATAAATACATCTTCCATCTGCTGCTGCTGCCACACATGTGTGTACATAAATACATCTTCCATCTGCTGCTGCTGCCACACATGTGTGTACATAAATACATCTTCCATCTGCTGCTGGTGCTGTCACACATGTGTGTACATAAATACATCTTCCATCTGCTGCTGCTGCTGCCACACATGTGTGTACATAAATACATCTTCCATCTGCTGCTGCTGCCACACATGTGTGTACATAAATACATCTTCCATCTGCTGCTGGTGCTGTCACACATGTGTGTACATAAATACATCTTCCATCTGCTGCTGCTGCTGCCACACATGTGTGTACATAAATACATCTTCCATCTGCTGCTGCTGCCACACATGTGTGTACATAAATACATCTTCCATCTGCTGCTGCTGCCACACATGTGTGTACATAAATACATCTTCCATCTGCTGCTGGTGCTGTCACACATGTGTGTACATAAATACATCTTCCATCTGCTGCTGCTGCTGCCACACATGTGTGTACATAAATACATCTTCCATCTGCTGCTGCTGCCACACATGTGTGTACATAAATACATCTTCCATCTGCTGCTGGTGCTGTCACACATGTGTGTACATAAATACATCTTCCATCTGCTGCTGCTGCTGCCACACATGTGTGTACATAAATACATCTTCCATCTGCTGCTGCTGCCACACATGTGTGTACATAAATACATTTGTGTTTCAAATCCCCTCTTAATTAATGTATTTCTATTTATTTACTGCGTCATTTGTACCACTTTCACCATGCTATCATGAGCGTGTGGAATGCAGCCATGTTGTTTTAGATGATAATGCGTCTGCCGGTTCAGATATGCGCGTGAGAGTTCAAATGCGTGAATCTCATGTAACTGGTTATAGTGTCACGCTTTCTACCTTCTCTAAATCACCACAGATATATTATATGGCAGTCTACATCACGTTAACGATGAATTCTTCATGGCACAACAGGATATCAGTTTTCAACTTTGTATTAGCGTCTTGGGTTAAAATACAATAGGCACATGAATGTCACTAAAACACTAATATATATGTACACTCGATCTCTATCATTAATATCTGTCGCTCGAACAATCACTGATGTCAACATTCGTCCACAGATTCAAGTAAAAAAAAAAGTGAAAGAAATAAGAAAACGGCCCAGGAGCGGGTATACACCAAATAATGGCAGGCCAGGGCAATGAGCCACAGTCTCTATATCGATTTCTGGCCTTTATACCAAATATTGTCAGCACAAGCTGGGGTTACATCATAAACTTCTTTGGGAGACTGTTTTCCTGCGGCGGTGCTCGCCCGAGACGGGCTCAACATCATAACAAAGCTATTAAAATATACATCCCAAGGGATGTCCAGGCTGAATTATACCTAAAAATCAACAGGACCGGAAAGATCTCTCAGCAGCAAGCTTCTCCTCCAAGCCCACCGGCAAACCAAGGAACATTGAGGAGGAGATCACCATCATGTGGCCAAGGCAGGCGACGGCGGGGCCACCCTAGTTTTATAAATGATTAAGTTTTAATTTGTTTGAATTTTTTTTAAGGCAATTGTGTGATCAATGGGAGGGCACTGAGCAAAAATGTTACTAAAATGTTACATACATGTTACAAACATGTTTCTAAAGTAGAAGCTGTTATTCTATCCTACAAACATGTCACTAAAGTAGAAGCTGTTATTCTATTCTACAAACATGTCACTAAAGTAGAAGCTGTTATTCTATCCTACAAACATGTTACTAAAGTAGAAGCTGTTATTCTATCCTACAAACATGTCACTAAAGTAGAAGCTGTTATTCTATTCTGCAAACATGTCACTAAAGTAGAAGCTGTTATTCTATTCTACAAACATGTTTCTAAAGTAGAAGTTGTTATTCTATCATACACATATGTTACTAAAGTAGAAGCTGTTATTCTATCCTACAAACATGTCACTAAAGTAGAAGCTGTTATTCTATCCTACAAACATGTCACTAAAGTAGAAGCTGTTATTCTATCCTACAAACATGTCACTAAAGTAGAAGTTGTTATTCTATCCTACAAACATGTCACTAAAGTAGAAGCTGTTATTCTATTCTACAAACATGTTTCTAAAGTAGAAGTTGTTATTCTATCCCACAAACATGTCACTAAAGTAGAAGCTGTTATTCTATCATACACATATGTTACTAAAGTAGAAGCTGTTATTCTATCCTACAAACATGTTACTAAAGTAGAAGCTGTTATTCTGTCCTACAAACATGTCACTAAAGTAGAAGCTGTTATTCTATCCTACAAACATGTTACTAAAGTAGAAGCTGTTATTCTATCCTACAAACATGTTACTAAAGTAGAAGTTGTTATTCTATCCTACAAACATGTTACTAAAGTAGAAGCTGTTATTCTATCCTACAAACATGTTACTAAAGTAGAAGTTGTTATTCTATCCTACAAACATGTTACTAAAGTAGAAGCTGTTATTCTATCCTACAAACATGTTACTAAAGTAGAAGTTGTTATTCTATCTTACAAACATGTTACTATTGTAGAAGCTGTTATTCTATCCTACAAACATGTCACTAAAGTAGAAGCTGTTATTCTATCCTACAAACATGTTACTAATGTAGAAGCTGTTATTCTATCCTACAAACATGTCACTAAAGTAGAAGCTGTTATTCTATCCTACAAACATGTTACTAATGTAGAAGCTGTTATTCTATCCTACAAACATGTCACTAAAGTAGAAGCTGTTATTCTATCCTACAAACATGTTACAAAAGTTGCCATATTGCAAAATGCTTTGTGTTTTAACCATGATAATTCTTTTCTAATCTCTACAGACAACTTCCGTCAGATGTTATGCCTTTTCCAAGCTTGTTGTACCGATTCACTTGTTCAGGAGTGTTTCCATTTACTTGCATATTATATTGGGATAATTCTTCCCCCTTTGGAGATTACAGTAATATTTGTTTTCTTACCATTCAATTCTAACCCTCGTTGTTTACTGTGTACAATATACTGCATCTACTAAATGTTACAGATCCTGTTCATTGTCTGCATATTTTATCCTGTTGATGTTATGTCCTTCAATGGCTATTCCTCTCATCTCTTTTAAATGTGTCATATATTCAGTGTTTAGGAAAACGAGGTATGAAAACATACATGCCGGTTGCCCGCCTTCTTCACTATACATGTTTGTGGCAGCTTTCTGTTTCCAATAAAAGCTATTTATAAGTTTCAGGTTTTTCCATTTAATTTGAAGATCTACAAGCATCTTTTTCATGCCAACATGTCTTACACTATACAAAAACTTTGTGTTTTCAAAGAAGCAATGATGTAGGTCTGTGTTTACTTCTTTTAATCGCTTATTAATGTTCTCAGCAAATACACAGCATTTGTTTATCTCTGCCTTCTTCCAACTCTATTTTTAGGATCTCTTATGTCAGGGGTGGGCAGACTACGACCCGCGGGCCGCATGAGGCCCGCCAACTGATTTTATGCGGCCCGCGAAGGCATTTAGGAATAAAAATGTTTACCTCCTTTTTAAGTTATTTTGTTGAATTTTAAAGAATTGCATGTACCGTTATGATTGTTTTAACATTTTTGATAAAATTTCTTTCTAATTATATATTTTTGTAAACAGTCCTTGACCTTCGTAATGTAATGCTTTTTCTTCTTCTTTCGTTCGCATTAAATATGTCTATAACTGCAATGTTGCCTCTTGTATGAATTTAACTGTCCTTTTTTTTTTAGTTCACTCAGCAGTCCATAAAGTTTATCTTCCACTGTCGTCTCTCTAGGCCAGAAGGTTTGCCTAGACATGTTGTAATTTGGGCAGTCTTTGAGTATGTGCTCTGCTGTCTGCGACGATAATCCACATGTGCACATGGCTGATTCACCAATCTTGAATCTTGTATACATGTGTTGCGTAACCTATTGTGTCTGGTTCTGAGGCGCAGAAAAATGACCTGTTCTGGTCTGTCCATAACGTGGTAGTCGTCTTGGGCAGGTTTTGGTGGTCTTCTGACTGATTTGATCATTCGTTTCTTTTGGTGGTATGTATCGGGCACATCAGGCTGTTATTCTTTTGCTCGTTCCTTAGCCAGTCAATGAGTTCTATCATTTCCGGGTACTCCACAGTGGGATGGTATCCACTGTATGGTGACCTTATGCTGGCTGATAAGTTCAGAAAGTAGTGTCCTTAGTACTGGCAATTTCCAAGTCATCATTTCGTTTTCGTTGAGGTGAGTTTCTTGCAAGCAACATACGCTTACCTTTTCTTTGTCCAAGATGTTTTCTAGTTCAATTGTTTTGTTGCTGAATCCCTCCACAATCCAGTGCATTAGTTTTAGTCTTTGTTTGGTATGGCCAGACGCTCTATTCTTAGGTCCCCTGGCTCTACGGGTCATCTGAGAAGGACCTCCAGTAGCTGTGGCTGGACCCTTTAGAGGCATATAGCCTGGCACTGCACCTGCCTGGGGGTCCAAAGCAGGGCGATCACCGTATTATTTAGCAGTTGTCGACATATTTCATTACGCGTGATTGGTGGCATCCTGATTTCTGTGGTGCGCCTCCAGACTGGTTGCCTCCGTATTCAGCACCTTTCCTTTGCTAGAGCAGACTGAGGTCTTACTCGAGTTTAGGTGTGTAGGCATGCACACACATTTCTGCGCATGCATGCACGTGCTTACACATCTAGAGCGTTCAGAATATTTCTCGGAGCCACTCAAGAGGGTACGAGGAATCAATCAATCATGTGCCATGCCGGAAAGCGTGGGTGGGCAGTACTCGCCATTAAACTCGAACACCAGAGTCGTGGATCTGCTCTGTGTTCCTGTCTCGATCATGCCATGTGGCCAAGCCATCCAGGTATTTACTTCTCGGTCTTCCCCTTGGTCTGTTCCCTTCGATCTTGCCAGTTGTCACCAAATTATCAAATTCATTTCTTCTTATAACAAGCCCAAAAAATTTTCACTGTCTACGTCTAATTTATCAAATCAATTTACAATTTTCATTTGTCTCCTGTAGTACTTGGTCATTGGTTTTTCTGTATGTCTATGGTATTCTTTGCATTCTCCCCAGAAACCACATTTCTGCAGCCATCATATGTTTTTCAGCTTGACTGCTCATTGTCCAAGTTTCACATCCATACAAAAGAACAGACTCTATGTAGCACCTCAACACTCTTTTTCTCGTTTCAATTGACATCTTTATATTGGTCAGTATGTATTTCATCTTGTTAAAGGCTACTTTCGCCATTGCGATTCTTGTTCTAATCTCTTCAAGACATCTCCCATCATATGTTATGACTGTTCCGAGATAATTGTACCGATTCACTTGTTGAAGAATATTCTCATTTATTTATATATTACATTGTGGTATTTCGTTCTTCCTAGTGACGACCATAATCTGTGTCATTTTACAATTTAATTCTAACCCCAGCTGTTCACTGTGTGCAGCAACCGCATCTATTAATTGTTGCAGATCCTGCTCATTGTCTGCAATCAATACTGTATCATCTGCATATCTAATGTTATTGATGTTTCAACCTCCAATGCTGATTCCATTTATATCTTCTACATTTCTGAAAATATTTTCACTGTATAGGGAAAAAAGATCTGGAGATACTACACATCCCTGCCTC
>OY992878.1:167525800-167563246 GCA_963921405.1 Cepaea hortensis
GCCACGATCTGTGCCTTTGATATCACCATGACTCCTGCCTTTCTATTATTTAAGCTAAGGCCTATTTCTTCAGTTTCTACAACCTCTGTATCTGTAATTTCCTGTAGTTCCACTTGACTAACATCAATAATAGAGGCAGTGTACTGCTGGCAGCACTGATGCAATGTACCATTCACACCAGACGAAATCATCCCTTTCCCCAATCAGTTACAGCCCGATCTCTTGCTTTCCGCACACCTCTGTCTAGATCTGGCGAGAAACATGGCGTGAGTGTAGCAAGATGGGGCCAATCGATCACCAGACAAGCAGTCTGCGGATGCGTGGTATCAAGTCTTATTTTTTTCAAACGTTCAAAGCTGGAGCTCACGTTTTGATGTCAGTATGTCCAAATATTAAAGATAAAAGGCCCCACTATTTGGTGTCCATATGTTCAAGTGTTAATGATAAGAAATCAACATTTGGTGATCATTTGTCCAATTGTTAAGGATAAGAAATAACTACGTGGTCATAATTTGGCTAAGTGTTAACGATAAGAGATCACTATTTGTGATCATGTATCCAAGTGTTAACGATAAGAGATCACTATTTGGTGACGATATGTCCAAGTTTAAAAACAAAAGAGATCACTATTTAATGATAATATGTCAAAGTGTTATCGCAATTTAGTGTCAATATATCTAAGTGTTAAAGACAAGAGATCACTGTCTGGTGTCAATATGTCCAAACGTTACAGATAAAAGATCACTTTGTGGTGTCAATATGTCCAAATGTTACAGATAAAAGATCACTTTGTGGTGTCAATATGTCCAAATGTTACAGATAAAAGATCACTTTGTGGTGTCAATATGTCCAAATGTTACAGATAAAAGATCACTCTCCGGTGTCAATGTGTCCAAAGGTTACAGATAAAAGATCACTTTGTGGTGTCAATATGTCCAAATGTTACAGATAAAAGATCACTTTGTGGTGTCAATATGTCCAAATGTTACAGATAAAAGATCACTTTGTGGTGTCAATATGTCCAAATGTTACAGATAAAAGATCACTTTGTGGTGTCAATATGTCCAAATGTTACAGATAAAAGATCACTCTCCGGTGTCAATGTGTCCAAAGGTTACAGATAAAAGATCACTTTGTGGTGTCAATATGTCCAAATGTTACAGATAAAAGATCACTTTGTGGTGTCAATATGTCCAAGTGTTGAAGATAAAAGATCACTCTCCGGTGTCAATATGTCCAAATGTTACAGATAAAAGATCACTTTGTGGTGTCAATATGTCCAAATGTTACAGATAAAAGATCACTTTGTGGTGTCAATATGTCCAAATGTTACAGATAAAAGATCACTTTGTGGTGTCAATATGTCCAAATGTTACAGATAAAAGATCACTTTGTGGTGTCAATATGTCCAAGTGTTGAAGATAAGAGATCACTGTCTGGTGTCAATATGTCCAAGTGTTGAAGATAAGAGATCACTGTCTGGTGTCAATATGTCCAAGTGTTAAAGATAAGAGATCACTGTCCGGTGTCAATATGTCCAAGTGTTAAAGATAAGAGATCACTGTCCGGTGTCAATATGTCCAGGTGTTAAAGATAAAAGATCACTGTCCGGTGTCAATATGTCCAAGTGTTAAAGATAAGAGATCACTGTCTGGTGTCAATATGTCCAAGTGTTAAAGATAAGAGATCACTGTCCGGTGTCAATATGTCCAAATGTTACAGATAAAAGATCACTTTGTGGTGTCAATATGTCCAAATGTTACAGATAAAAGATCACTTTGTGGTGTCAATATGTCCAAATGTTACAGATAAAAGATCACTTTGTGGTGTCAATATGTCCAAATGTTACAGATAAAAGATCACTTTATGGTGTCAATATGTCCAAATGTTACAGATAAAAGATCACTTTGTGGTGTCAATATGTCCAAATGTTACAGATAAAAGATCACTTTGTGGTGTCAATATGTCCAGGTGTTACAGATAAAAGATCACTGTCCGGTGTCAATATCTCCAAGTGTTGAAGATAAGAGATCACTGTCTGGTGTCAATATGTCCAAGTGTTGAAGATAAGAGATCACTGTCTGGTGTCAATATGTCCAAGTGTTGAAGATAAGAGATCACTGTCTGGTGTCAATATGTCCAAGTGTTGAAGATAAGAGATCACTGTCTGGTGTCAATATGTCCAAGTGTTGAAGATAAGAGATCACTGTCCGGTGTCAATATGTCCAGGTGTTACAGATAAAAGATCACTTTGTGGTGTCTTTATGTCCAAGTGATAAAGATAAGAGATCTCTATCTGGTGACAATATGTCCTGCAAATGACATGCAACATTTTAAATAGCCTCAAAGTGTCTTCAACAAAGTTCTAAAACTGCGGGTGTGCCAACAACACCAAAAGCGCCGCACGATATCAAAGGATTCGTCTACAGAACTGCCCACCTATAACATTGTTGGAGATGAAGAGTCGGGCCGCAGACATAAAACCATGTTTCGTGTCTGCATGGTAAATATTGCACCGGCTGTATCCTAAACTGAGGTCGCACCGGTTCAGGGTCATGGCCTCTAGAATATTGATATCAAGGCAAATGTTTCTTTCTTTCTTTCTTGTTCACTTTTAAACATAAAAATGCTAGACAGCTTTTCCCAGCACTGGATTTTATGTACTTCGCACTTTTTTTTTTTTAATTGCATACTTAAAATGTAATTAAATGTAAGCATAGAAGCAACAAACAATATGTTACACGATTTATTGCCTGGCATATTTTGCTGCATCCCGTCAGGTGCACTCGCAGTTATTTATCATATGAAGTGAATAAATGAATAATACTTTAGCTGAAACAATTAAAACATATAGTCGCATATATCCACATTCGAACAATACCCTTGACTACCGTGTTTTAATTGATTCAGCTAAAGTATATGAATAGTGATGTGTGTCAAGCAATCATTTATTCACAACGTATGACATATACCTCTGCAGAATGCACCTGACGACATACTACAGCGACATATGCCAGGTAATAAATCGTGCAACTTAATTAAATGTCTTTATTTATTTCATATTTTTTAAACTAGCAAGTGCTCTTCTTTTTTTCTGAATTAGCGAAACACATATGTTTTCCCCAGAAATTGTTTCTGTAAGTTATTCAGTATTTAATTTGTGTAAAAGTTGTTGGATTAGTTAGCAAGTCATGTTATGTGATATATGTCATATCTCAGCCGTGCTGAAGACGTTGAAAGCAATGATATATGGGAATAATGGACGTAAACCAAACAGTGAGATATGGGAATAATGGACATAAACACAAAAGTGAGCTATGGGAATGATGGACATGCAGTGAGATACGGGATTAGTGGACATAAATACAAACAGTGTGATATGGGAATGATTGACATAAATACAAGCAATGATATACGGGAATAATGGACATAAATCGCCAGTGATGTGCGCGAATAATGGACATAAACAACCAGTGATATACTGGAATACCTGACATACATACAGCTAGTAGCAACTAAGATATTCTCGGGTAACTTCAGGGCAGAGATACAGGCCTTGTAAACTGCAGTATAAGTCCATGGATAGATACGTCTCTAAGGTGTTGTAATACTGGAACTGGTATTTGGCTGGTCTGGTAAGGCTGATTACTGTTACACAAATGTTGTGAACATACCCTGTAGCAGAGACACTTGACAAATCTGTAACTAGAGGAAGAGACCTTGCCTTGGTCTCATGGCCACAGCTGGATACATTTACTGATGTTCACAAGCATTCCCTTCTTCCGACTCGCACAAAAGGTCCTTGGGGAATATATATATATATATATATATATATATATATATATATATATATATATATATATATATATATATATATATATATATATATATATATATATAAGAGAATGTTTGTGTCTTTGTGTTTTTGTGTGTCCTTCATGCGTTCCTAAACGGTCCATCCGATTGAGATGAAATTTTCTACAGATGTTCTTCTCATTACCGCGCAGCCAACTGGCATAGATATTTAGTTTAAAAACAATTATTTACATATTAATTCAATATTAAAAGGAAAGACGTCTAATTGATTGATTGATTGATTGATTGATTGATTGATTGATTGATTGATTTAGGAACCGACATCACAGCATTCGGGGCATTCCCATAAGCGCTCCATCCCCATCCTCAGAAGCCAGCGAAGAGTTCCAACCCCAATAGTACCAGTAGCAATCTTCCTCTTCTTCTGCTGCGTTCATCCGGAGTTTTTTTTTTCGGATATGATTGCGTTGTGACTGTTTACAGCAGAGCTGCGTTCTTGCGCCATTAGGCCGACACATCCGACTTCTGTGGGCATTTGTTGACCGGGTTAACCTTCCCGGGGGTTTCTTAGGACGTCTGGCTCTCACTGTTGTGGTGTTATCTCCCATCCCAGCTGGCCCATATAGAACAGCCAAAGACATCCTGGTCAACCCTCAAGGGAAGGCAGGGGCAGACCATGGGCATTCCCCGCCATCCAAGGAGGCTTCCATAATTGCAGAGCCAACACACAGCGCTCTGGTACTGGGCTCACCCAAGGAATCGTCACGTCCTGCACATGGCTGCTTAGCCTCACTTCCGTATATTGGGCCTTCCGTTCACCATAGGCTGTTCTTCCGGAAACCAGAAGTATGCAGTCTGCAGATGACATCCACACAGTGAGCTTTCGATTCGGACTTTCCAAGTAATGGATTTGCTATCCGAGCAATATTCCATTTCGTGCCACTAGGACACTTTTTCCACCTTTTATGAAGCCCACACAGTGAGCTTTCGATTCGGACTTTCCACGTAATGGATTTGCTATCCAAGCAATATTCCATTTCATGCCTCTGGGAGGCTTGTGTAACCGACATGCCTGTGATATCTTCTTCTTCTGCTTTCATCCGGAGTTTTTTTTCCGGATGTGATTGCGTTGTGCCTGTTTACAGCAGAGCTGCGGTCTTGCGCCGTTAGGCCGACACATCCGACTTCTGCAGGCATTTGTTGACCGGGTTAACCTTCCCGGCATTGCCTGTTCCATTTCTTCCATTGTTAGATTTGCCATCATATATTCTGCTGCTGTCTCTGTATTTCTATGGTGTGTCTGTTTGACTTTGATTGCTTTTTTCTGTTCGGTTGTAATATCAATGTGGTTTGCACTTGCATAGTACTCCATTAGTGCATTTGCAGCCTTTTTTCCTGTAAGCAAGGCAATTCCTTGTTTAATTGTTATTTGTTTGTTTCTAGGTCCTTCATTGTTCATGGCTTTCAATAGTTTCCATAGTTTGTTTCCATCCCTATCAATATTCAGGTTTTCTGTTTTTTCCCTCCAACAATCTCTTGTTGTTTGATTTACTGTTCTTTTATATTTTGCTGAGATGGCTTTGAGAGAGATGTTCGCTTCAATTGTTTGTTCTCTCTCTGCTGTCTTCCTGGCATCTTCAACTTTGTCCTCCAAAATGTGTAGTTCTTCAGTCCAGTATGGTTT
This sequence comes from Cepaea hortensis, assembly GCA_963921405.1. NCBI lineage: Eukaryota > Metazoa > Mollusca > Gastropoda > Stylommatophora > Helicidae > Cepaea > Cepaea hortensis. The sequence continues at coordinate 167,531,301 of OY992878.1, forward strand.
GTAATTTTTCCTCGCTCCTCTTGGAATAGACTCAGTGGCTGCCTGTATTATTGCTGTTTAGACTTTCTACCATTTGCTTCATGTTGCCATATCGTGTATTTATGTTTTCACCATATTTGTCTGTCAGTATGGCAAATCTGTCCCAATCTGCTCGTTTGTAATTCCAGCGGGGCAATGGCTTTTGCTCCTGTGGAACATACTCCATATTTATTACAAGCTTGATTGGTCTGTGGTCACTACCTGCTAATTGGTCAAGCACATGGCGATCGATTTTGTGGAGGATGTCTCCTGTGCAGAAAGCTAAGTCTGGAGTAGAAGTGTTAAGCCATCTTCTGGAGTAGAAGCTCGGTGTGTCATCCGCTTTGTTGAGTAGATGGAGATTTGAGTCTATGTCCCAGTCCTCCACTTCATCTCCTCTTTTGTCAGTATCTGGGTATCCCCATCTTTCTGAACGGCTATTAAAGTCTCCGACAATGATGCAGTTTGTGTCAGTTATTTTTATGTTTGAGCGTGTGAGGTCCTTATCTGCTGGGCTATACAGATTCTTATTTTCACGTCCTTTATCATTATATCAACATCTATAATTTCCGTTTGGTTGTCAGAAATCACAGATACTTCGCTGCAAGGTATTGTATTTCGTGTAAGTATTAGAACTCCTCCTTTGTGTCCTTCACGGTCAAAACGTGTGGCCTGATATTCTCTGACTGAGAATTTGTAATTGACATTGAGGTGTGTCTCTTGAATGCATGCCACATCTATTCTATCTTATGAAGACGCTGTGTTAGGGAGGCTTTCTTGTTATAAACTCCTTCTGCATTCCAGTGTAGTATGTTGAGTGTCCTTGGTATTTGGTCAATAGCTCTTAACCTACTCCTCTGTGCCTTGACTCCACAGCACAGGGGAAAGTGACCACCAGTAGTCATGGGTGGACCCCCTCGGGGCAGGGGGCCCGGCACTATCACCGCCTGATGGGACTTCGCGGGATTAGCACCATAACGATTAATTTTGATTTGTGACATCATGAATTAAGTTACGTTGCACTGCTTTGTCAAGCCTGTGGCTCAGTAATCCGATTTCGACAAGCATCTATTCGGGATGCTTTCCCTAGCCTTTAACTGTCCCCAGTCTACCTAGAAGGCAGCAGGTTTGTGTGTCACTTAGTCTGGTCCCTCTCCCTTGACCTGTCCGACATGGGTGACCCTACCAGTAGCTGTGCTACCGTCGGCATAGCTCTTGGGGTCATTGGAACGCGCAAGCCCCTCTACCTCGTCACGGTGGACACACAGCAGAGGGGAGTAGCAATCTGATTATATGTGCGTCTCGCCTTCCTCTAAGCGTCGAGCATCGGCTAGATCCCCTCATCACTCCACGCTGTCGCATTCTTGCCAGACCATGATGATCCATTTGCTCCCCCGAGGTGTACACGTGCTCCCACAAGGCCGCAACCATGTCTTCATTATCATGCATCAATACTCCACCATGTTTTGCAGAGCCAGCCAATCTGTCTGCCTGTTCATTCCCCAGCACACCAGCATTGCCCAGAGAAAAGATCCAGACGATGCTTGCCACCCGTGATTTCCGAAGCGAAGCAAGCCACTCTTTCCTCATGGTGTGCTGATGCCGATGCCCTTGTCAACCCTGCAAAGGCATCAGTTACATGGTTCTCCCTAAACAACCATATTGTGAACACAGACCTGTCGGCAGTAAGAATGGATGGGAGTATTTTGAGTAGAACCCAGTCAATGACATATCTTGGCGTGAGGCTTGATCGTAGCCTGTCCTTCGGAGATCATGTCGATTATGTCATAACGAAAGCTCGAAAAGGTTTGTCATCAATGAGAGTCATGACGATTGCCAATATCGAGCAAAGACTGCTAATACTTCTGTTCCAAGGACTGGTGCTTTCACGCATCGAGTATGCCCTGGCCATCCTCACTGTCAGCCCTACACAGATTGGAAGACTTGAAAAGGTACAAAACGAAGCCATGCGCATCATTTTGGGCTGCACGAGAGACACCAGCTGTGTAGCAATGAGATACCTCCTTGACTTCCCGACAATGGAACACAGGATCAAGATCTGGAGAGCTCGTGCATACTTAAAAATAAGTGCAGATGAGCAGCACCCTATGCATGACGCTATATTCAGAGAAAAGGGTGAAAGGCTAAAGAGGGGCAAATCATGGATGGGTCGGGCGGAAGATGTCGTCAAACAGATCTGCACTCTTACCAGTATCAACCCCGGCAAGGAATGGGTGCCGGTGCCTCCAGCTTTTAAGTGCACTTTCTCCTGCATTATCACACTCGACAGACGGTGCAGAGAGCAGAACCCTGCCGCTGTCTATGCAGAGGTTAACGCGCTCATCTATGAATACTCAGATAGCCCCGAAGTGCGCATCCATACAGATGGATCTGTTGTAAAGCAGCAGAGAAGTGCGTGGGCATTTACAGCCCGTTCAGCGGGCCGAACCGTTCAAGAATCCAGTGGTGCCCACTCTATGACCACGAGCAGCATTACGATGGAGGTGATGGCAGTTACACAGGCTTTCATATGGCTGGAATCACAGCATTATACCAACGTGTGTGTACTAAGTGATTCAATGAGCTTGATTCAGCAGGTCGAAGCTGGATCTGTACGTAGACAGTGAACTGAGTCGCTGCGGAAGTCTGTTGTCCGTAAAGTCACCTTCATCTTCGTCCCGGAACATGCGGGAGTCGATGGAAATGAATGAGCTGATAAACTGGCTGGCTCTGCACCCCCTGTACATGGCCAGCCCATGGATCGTGCCGATGTTATTAACGTCCTCAAAGATATGGCGAGAACAGAGGACTTTGACGTCAGTGAATCCACATCACTGTCCAGGATGAAAGACTTGGGAGTAAGAATCGGCATGGCCAGACGCGAGAGGTACATCGGGAAAACAAGGCGCCTCGTCAACCAACACAGAACTGGCACTATTAGCCACCGGACGCTGATGCATATGCTGGGGGGAGGATCTGAGCACCTATGGACATGTCCGGAGTGCAATGAAGATACCCCAACTGATAACTGATAACTGATAACTGATAGCAAGCCACTCTGCACGAAGCTTGCCTGTCCTCGCCCTACTCAGCATGCTTTCTGAGTCAGTTACATTCACGATGTGTGTGTGTATCGTATTCTCCATCCAACTGAAAGCTGCACTGACTGCCTCCACCTCCATTCTTAAACTAGATGTTGTGGTATCATATGCCAGGCTCTCCTGCACCAAACGTCGATCATTAACCTTTGCCGAGAAACCCCAGGTACTTCTACTACCTCTCAACACCGAACCATCTGTGTAGATAATCACATCAACCGGTCGAGCATTATCCTGAATTAGTTGCTGGATTTCCCCTACTGGCCACTCCCTGCACTCCCGGCTCAATGTGATTATAACTCTGCACAAGTCTGACTGCTCCGATGGCACTCTGTCCCACTCCTCTCCTCGCCTAATGTTCTCCAAGGGGCACACCTGTATGATCGTATCCTCCGCCTGAGCCATTGTGGCGAAAGCCTGTCTGCACCCTCCCATCTTGCTTAGTACTCAGTATATTATAACGATTCTTTAACATATGTTTACATTAAGGTTACAGTTATTTTGTATTTATTGTAATGGGATAATTTAATTTGGCTTACTTATCCTGGCCAACTACAACCAACAGACAACGGGGCCCGGAAACGGCCACTTGCTGGTGCTAGTTCCATGTCCGGTCTCACTCTTCTGCTAGACATTGCAGGAAACGGTCGGGGCCAATTTTGGTGTTCAAAAAGCCAGGTTTTTTAAATAGTAAATTACTTAAACAAGTAATAAGTCAATAGTAAATTACTGAAATAAGTAATAAGCCTAACCAAAATTTTATATTGAATAAGTGCCCCGATTCGTAGTGAGAATCTGATTCTGGAACTAGAAGTGTTGTGGTATACCAGAGCAACTCACCAGCAGCATAAGATTTCAGTTTGCGCATCCGCGACTCTGAAAGAACTGATCTGTGGGCCACTGGCGAAGAGGGTCACCCGAAGAGGAACGCCGGAGAGACTACTATCTTCACCGGTGGAAACACCATTTGCAGCTGAGTGCCTAAACACCTTCCTGGAGTCACGGCCATACTTTGCTTGACTTACCACCATACCGTCTTATGATTAAGACCTCGCTCCGAGAACATTGTTTGATTTACATATTGTTTTTTTTTCTTCTCATCAATTATTTGCCTTTTACGTTCCTTGTGGGAACTTATATTTCTCTTTGATCAGAATTAAACTTGTGATAAGCGGTGTTGTCGCTTATTGCTAAATAAGAATTCCTAGTTGTCATCCTCATATCCAACATTTAATTAGATCACACAAGTGTGAGAGTAGGACGAAAGTTGAATCTTCCATCTTTATCGACTTCTTTGTGCTGTATAGTTCAAGTCAAGTCTGGGGGCTAAATTCTTTTCCACAGGATCATCGTGTCGCTGCTAACTAAGTTTGCTGTCATCTTTGTGTGTATAGCTGTACAACTTTATCTGCAGTCCTGTGCCACTGTACGAATAGTAGACTTCTTTTTCTGGGACAATTTGTCATACTCCCTTTGATTTTCACGAGCCACTCGTCTGCTATTTCTTCAGTGGGGAGTCTTTCCTAGTGGTTAGGCTCACTGTCTTCTACTGTACCTGTGAGACTTCTCTCAACAGTAGCGGACCACGCGACAGATTGGTGTCTCGTTTCCGGGATATAATTTTAAACCAATCCTACACATTGGTAGCAGTCCGAGAGCTAATACCATATATTAGTGTCTCGTGTGCTGTATAAGATCAACTTTCTTAGTCTCTTTTACTCAATAGGTCTATCAGTGTTGGATAACCTGCTAGGAGAGGTATTCTTACTAGGTCTAGTATCATATATTATTGGTGGGATACTACTCGGTTATAGTTGGAATTCTTGCATATACACCCATAAAATATTCCCTAGTGATAAATTGATTGTTAAGCAAAGTGGCTCTGACGAAAGGAAAGGTAATGTTTGTGTCTTAATTAAGTTAATTACATCAAAGATTTATTGAGTTTAGAGATATTGATAGAAAAAAAAAGTTGATTGCTAGATAGTGCGTGAGTATTGTAAGGTTTCAGGTATCTCTAAGTGCCCAAGTATGTCTTTCGAAACGCAACCCACTACCCAGGAGTTGACTGAGAAAGGGACATTCATGGGATATGAGGGAGATGAGTTGAGGAAGTATATCAGAGAGGCTGAAAGAGAATGGAGGCAAGAACAAAGGGAAGAAAGAATCCGGATGGCGGAAATAGAATCCGAAAAACAGATGAAACAGGCTGAACTGGAGAAGGACAAGGAGTTAAAACTAGCCGAACAGACGAGGCAGCATGAGATAGAATTAAGAAGACTGGAATTACAACACCCAGATGCTTCAAGATTCAGTAGTGCGAGTTCTCCAGTCTATAGTATAGATACTCCTCCAGCACAGAATGGTTCTCTGGGATCCATGAGTTTTCCTCTGCTCCCATTTGATGAAAAGACAGAGCAGATGGACAACTGGATTGACAAATTTGTTTTGATGGCCGAAGCATACAGCCTGCCCAAGGACAAATGGAATTTAAAAATTTCACAAGGACTCCGCGGCGCAGCGTATGACATATTTTCTAAACTACCTCCTGGACAGGAACGGGACTTCGACTCTCTGAAAAGTGCTTTACTCAAGAGGTATAAGTTGACTTCATCTGCCTACCGAATGAAGTTCCGAAACGCCAAGCGGTTACAGGGAGAATCGTATTCCCAGTTTGCCTCACGGCTACACACGTATGTCACCAAGTGGGTTGGACTGAGTGAATACGAGGCAACCTACGCAGGGCTGGAGGAGATGATTTTGGCAGAGCAGATGAGGGAGACAATGCCCAAGCCGACGCAAACTTTTGTGGCAGAAAATGGTGGGACTCGGTTAGCGGAGATAACCTCTCTGGCGGAAAGATACCTAACGGCCCTTGGCGAAGCGAATACCACAAAAGCTGGGAGTAGTTCTCACGTTGAAAAACCACAACTCTCTAAGAATTCAAATAACTCCGGTAAGGACAGCAGAGGACAATGGGGGGTAAATGTGGGTCCTCAGCAACATCATGGGTTTCAACCACCAGCACAAAACCCACCCACAAACCATAGCGGATGGGGCAAACCATATTGCAAGAACTGCAAAAATCATGACCATCACACACGGTTCTGCAAGAATAAACCCCAAACCCACTATGCGGCATGCCTAGCTACGGGAACCGGAGACCACCCCATCAAGAACTCTGGGAGCAATGCTAGACCTCCTGTGATCGAAACTATTACGGTAAATGGGAGTCAGGTGCGATGTCTATATGATACGGGACTCCAGTATGATTCAGTTATCGCAAAATACCTAGTCAAACCCGGCCAGCTAACAGAACAGACCGTAACAATAAAGGGGGCCACCATGAGCTCTGAAACAATAGAGGTGCAGATTGCAAAGGTAGATGTGGAATCTAAATATGTCACTGGGACGATTTCTGCAGCAGTGATGGAGGATCCAGTGTACCCATTCATGTTAGGATGTCGGTATGTCTACTTGGGCGAACCAAAATCACCTATAATTGTTGCAGCAGTGCAGACCAGAAGTCAGGCAGCAGTGTCGAGTGAACCTGATCTTCGTCTTAATAATCCACTACCTCGAGAAATTCGGGCTGCCCAAGCAAAAGACCCAACACTGAAACCCTGCTTTGGTAAACTACCTAAAGCACGGAATCCACCTCAAGGAGGCGATTTTTATATGAAAGATAAGCTTTTGTACCGGCGGGCGGGAATCAAGGATCAAGACCACGGGCAACTTGTCATTCCATATAAATTCCGGAATCAGATATTACATATGGGTCACACCATATCTTTCAGTGGACATATGGGAGTGGGTGCCACTACTCAGCGTATTACGTGCCACTATTTTTGGCCAGGAATGTCCGCCGATATTCAAAGGTATGTCAAGTCCTGTCCAGAATGCCAACGGGTCTCACCTAAACATTGGACCGCCCCAGTAACTTTGGGCGAAATGCCAATTTTGAGTATTCCGTTTGAGCGGGTTGCCGTGGACATTGTTGGTCCTCTGCCACGCTCCAAGAGGAAGAATGCATTTATTCTAAATCTAGTTGATACATGCACTATGTGGTCAGAAGCCATAGCTCTACCTGGAATAGATTCCAAACGAGTAGCGGATGCCCTAGTGACTATCTTCACCAGATTAGGTTTTCCTAATCAGATTTTGACGGACAATGGTTCGCAGTTCCGGGGGAAATGAATGGAGGAATTCTTCAATACCTTTCGGACTCGTCATATCCATATAAGTCCCTACCACCCTCAAGCTAATGGGACGGTGGAACGCTTCAATGGAACCCTCATGTCGATCCTACGTAAGCTAGCACAGGAGAAGCCAGAACGTTGGGATGAGTACCTGCCCGCGGCATTATTTGCATACAGGGAAGTACCACATGCCTCGACAGGACTTCCACCTGCTACACTATTATTTGGTCGACCCATAAAAGGACCGCTGGAGGCCTTAATCAGGACTTGGACTGAGGAGGGAGCTGATGAAACTGTCATCACTGCTTCCCAGTATGTTGAGGAGTTGAAGCAAAAACTGGAGACAGGCTGGAAATTGGCAGATTCCAACCTGCGTCGTGCTGGAAAGAAACACGCCTCATCTTATAATAAGAAAGCCAAGGACCGTTCTCTGGAGGTAGGAGACAAGGTCTTATTACTTTTACCCCAAGGGAGTAATAAGCTTGAAATTGGATGGCAGGGACCTTTTCCCATCATAGAAAAAGTATCCCATACGAACTACAAGATTGCTATTCGAGGAAAACAGAAAGTATTTCACATCAACTTACTTAGAAAGTATGCTGAGAGGGTAGCAGATCCACCGGTGCATCTGATGGCATTATCGGTGGCAACTGAAGTAGAAGGTGGAGAGGACTCAGGTGTAGAGTATCCGCTAAAACCTCAGGAGACCATGAAGGATGTCGTCATCAACCCTGACTTGGAGACGTCTGAGTTGGAGAAGATGAGGCGAATTCTAGTGTCTCACGCCCCGGTGCTAACGGATAGGCCAGGTCGGACTAAGCTCGTAGAGTTTGACATGAAATTAACAAACGCAGATCCAGTCCGCCAAAAGTATTACCCTGTTCCCTATGCAAAACAGGAGGCTTTACAAGCCGAAATAAATTACCTTTTAAAAGAAGGAATAATTTCACCCTCGGAGTCACCCTATAGTGCAAGTGTGGTGCTTTTGAGAAAACCCAGCGGCGAGCATCGATTGTGTATTGACTATCGTCAGCTAAACGGAGTCACAGAATTTCAAGCGGAACCTTTACCGGATCAAGGATTACTGTTCGCGAAACTGAGTAAAGCGAAGTATTTTTCCAAGATAGACCTCAGTAAGGGGTACTACCAGATTCCAGTAAAGAAAGAAGTCCGACCGTATTTGGCTTTCAGCACAGCTGACGGCCATTATGAATTCAATGTGCTCCCATTCGGGCTGAGCAACGCTCCTGGTGTGTTCACCCGAATGATGAGATTGTTATTAGATCCATTAAAGGACCCGAGTATCAGTAACTTTATGGATGACATCCTCATCGCCTCTGACACTTACGAGGAACACCTGCAGTCCATCGACAGACTGTTAGGGAGGCTGACAGAGACTGGGCTCACCGCCAAACCAGCAAAATGCCAGCTCGCTTTCCGGCAGTTGGAATTTTTGGGACATACAGTTGTTCAAGGACACATGTGCCCAGAACAAAAGAACGTAGATAAGCTACTTAAGACCACCAGGCCCAGGACCAAGAAAGACGTCAGATCCTTCGTATCTCTTTGTGGTTTTTATCAGAAGTTTATCAAAAACTTCAACGTTCTAGCTGCGCCATTAACAGACGCCACCAGGAAAGGAACACCTGAGCAAGTTAAGTGGACGCCAGCGTGTGAAGAGGCGTATACTACGCTGAAGGACAGACTAACAGCAAAGCCTATTTTACAATTACCTGACTTGTCTTGCCCATTCACCTTAAGGACGGACGCGAGCAACGTGGGAATTGGAGCGACTCTTTTACAAAAGGGTCGAGATGATGGAGAGATGCTGTTTCCAGTAGCTTACACTAGCCGCAAGTTAATTACAGCGGAAAAGAACTACTCCACCATCGAGAAAGAATGTTTGGCTCTGGTATGGGCTATACAGAAGTTCCTATATGGAACCAAGTTTATTGTACAAAGCGACCACCAGCCTTTGATGTTCTTAGCCTCATCCAAACAATTAAACACAAGATTGATGAGGTGGTCACTATTACTGCAACCTTATACCTTCACCGTGGAATATATCCCCGGCAGATATAATGTTGGAGCAGATTTTCTAAGTAGACACTGCTCTACAGAGGAAGAGGTTGTGGCTGCGTTACTCAGTCCCATACACTAGCGGGAAAGCTAGCAAATGAGAGGGCTTAGCCAGATTGGAAAAGTCCGTGTCACGTACTTTTTCCAATGGGGGACGTCTGTGGCGAAAGCCTGTCTGCACCCTCCCATCTTGCTTAGTACTCAGTATATTATAAAGATTCTTTAACATATGTTTACATTAAGGTTACAGTTATTTTGTATTTATTGTAATGGGATAATTTAATTTGGCTTACTTATCCTGGCCAACTACAACCAACAGACAACGGGGCCCGGAAACGGCCACTTGCTGGTTCTAGTTCAATGTCCGGTCTCACTCTTCTGCTAGACATTGCAGGAAACGGTCGGGGCCAATTTTGGTGTTCAAAAAGCCAGGTTTTTTTTAAATAGTAAATTACTTAAACAAGTAATAAGTCAATAGTAAATTACTGAAATAAGTAATAAGCCTAACCAAAATTTTATATTGAACAAGTGCCCCGATCCGTAGTGAGAATCTGATTCTGGAACTAGAAGTGTTGTGGTATACCAGAGCAACTCACCAGCAGCATAAGATTTCAGTTTGCGCATCCGCGACTCTGAAAGAACTGATCTGTGGGCCACTGGCGAAGAGGGTGACCCGAAGAGGAACGCCGGAGAAACTACTATCTTCACCGGTGGAAACACCATTTGCAGCTGAGTGCCTAAACACTTTCCTGGAGTCACGGCCATACTTTGCTTGACTTACCACCATACCGTCTTATGATTAAGACCTCGCTCCGAGAACATTGTTTGATTTACATATTGTTTTTTTTTTTTCTTCTCATCAATTATTTGCCTTTTACGTTCCTTGTGGGAACTTATATTTCTCTTTGATCAGAATTAAACTTGTGATAAGCTGTGTTGTCGCTTATTGCTAAATAAGAATTTCTAGTTGTCATCCTCATATCCAACATTTAATTAGATCACACAAGTGTGAGAGTAGGACGAAAGTTGAATCTTCCATCTTTATCGACTTCTTTGTGCTGTATAGTTCAAGTCAAGTCTGGGGGTTAAATTCTTTTCCACAGGATCATCGTGTCGCTGCTAACTAAGTTTGCTGTCATCTTTGTGTGTATAGCTGTACAACTTTATCTGCAGTTCTGTGCCACTGTACGAATAGTAGACTTCTTTTTCTGGGACAATTTGTCATACTCCCTTTGATTTTCACGAGCCACTCGTCTGCTATTTCTTCAGTGGGGAGTCTTTCCTAGTGGTTAGGCTCACTGACTTCTACTGTACCTGTGAGACTTCTCTCAACAGTAGCGGACCACGCGTCAGCCATCCATGATTTCCTTCTTATCAGTCGCTGACCCTTAACTGCGTCCAGCACCTCATGCAACGGGTGATCTGTGTCAGCAGCTACTCTGAGGTATGCCTTCGCCTGCATCACCTTGAGCCTACCAGCAACAGTCGGCAAACCAAGGATGTACCGCATAAACACCACTGGGGTGTCTCTGGTGCATCCTAGAATGACCCGCATAGCCTCATTCTGTATGCACTCCAATCTCACCAGCTGACTCTTTCAGACAGTGAGCAGTCCTAGTCCATAATCAATCGCTGAGAGGATCAAGTGCTGCTTTAGTCTGAAAAGCATTCTCTGTTCTATGTCCATTGCAGCCATAGTTTTAAGTGCGTTGAGTCCCTTTTGAGATCTTGTCACAACCGTCTCCACATGATCCTTGAAGGACAGGCTCCTGTCAAATGTGATTCCCAGATACTTCAGTTTGTTCTCTCTGTTGACGCTTCCACCATCTATCGTGAGGCTTGGAACATCAGCTCTCACAATCTTGTTGTCCAGAGAGCATCAGAAAACAGCTGCCTTTTCCAGGTGGATGACAGCACCCATTTCAGTGCACCAGTCAATCACTTTGTCTACTGTTGCCTGTAGCTCCTGGGCTGTTTTCTCCCTATCTCTCACCTGCCTTTATGCAAGAATATCATCTGCAAATGTTAGTATCTTTCCAACCCCTGGTGCTTCTAGGTTTGCAATTTTGCTCGTTTACACGTTAAAGGGCACCGGTGAGATTGCGAATCCATGTGGCAGTCCTGGGGTTAAAACGTGTGGCTCTGAGGTCCATGCACCCAGGCGGAGAACAATCTGACAAGAATGTAGGACGGCCGCTATCCAGTTCACCAACCAGGGATTGACCCCCTTCTCCATCAGTGCGGTCATCAAAATATCATAGCGAACTCTATTGTACACACCTTCGAGATCAAGCGCCGCCGCCATCGTTTCTTGTCTACTCTGGAACCCCTCATAAACGTCAAAGGTAAAAGTGGCTGCAATTGATCAGGTATCTTTTCCTGGCCGGTAGCTCCCCAGGCCTCTTGGAAGAAGCTTTCCCCTTTCCAAAAACTCTTGCAGCTTGACAACGACTATCTTCTCTAAAACCTTCCCAAATGTATTTTGAAGGGTGATGATCCTAAAGCCGATAAGCTTTGAATGATCCTTGAACGGTTTTGGGAGAGGGATGAGATAACCGTGTACCCAATCCTGCGGTACTGATGCTGTCCTAATGCTCTGGTTAAAGCAGTCGGTAATCTCCTTCAGGTCTACATCGCTCAAAGCCTTCGTGTGGCCATACCTGACCCCATCAGGCCCGGGTGCCGTGTCTTTTGCCTTTTTTCAAAATATGTTTAACATCTTCAACCCGTATGATGTCTTCATAAGGCATATTCTTTATGATGCCAGATAACTCCTCTCTAACTGCATCCCATGGTGTCCACATGATCATGATTGGTCTGCTCTAAATATCTCTGGAGAAACGCCTCCCCTTTCTCTGTGTCTGTTGTCACGCGCACACCATCATCTCTATAAATTGTTCCTACTGTCATAGGCCAATCTTTTCTTTGTATTTGTCTGTGCAGTTTCCAGAACTTTCGCAGTGTTTTATCACCTCCAATCTCATTCATGAAACATTCCCATTTTGCCTTTTTGGCCTCTGCAGCACAGCGCTTGAAAACCTCCACCTTGTCTTCCTTGACATTTTCCGCCGTGTCCACTTCCTCTCGTGAGCTTCTGGATGTCTGTTACACTTTCCTTAGCTGCTTCACTGCAGCTCTCTTTGCTTTCCAAGCATGGTCTACTTCTGGGGTTCACCATTGGGGGCTGCAAAAAAGGATTTTTAACAGCCCTGTTGCATGCCCCCTGTCTGAGGCGTCCAAGAAGGTTGTCGGTCCACTCATACCGGAAGGTCTTGCGCGCTCTCCCAGCCTGAACTTTCCTGGATTTAGAGATCAGGACTGAGCATGGCATGTGATCACTCCCATGGTAATTCAAAACAGTCCACTTTACATCAAGGACTGATGACTGGGAGACAAGTGCCAAGTCAATTGTTGTGTCCGCATCGCCAAGCTTCATTGCCATTCTAGTCGGCCTACCATCATTTATGCAGACCACATGGAAGTCCACCTTGGCATCCGCAAGGGCAATTCCCTATCGATTTTCTCCACTGCTGTCCCAATCTCTGTTCCTCGCATTGAAGTCTACACATATGAGTAGCCTATCACCTGGTAATTCCTCCAATTCCTTAAGCCAATCCCAGTGTTCCTTTCTGACAAAACAGTCCACTGTGGCATATACATTTATGATGTTCCAAGTTAATCCCCCAATCTTCATTTGTATACCCTGGACCTCTCTTGCACTGTGATTCCATTGACTCAAGTCAAGTGCCACATGCTTCACTCCTTCCTTCACCTGCAGACTTTGCCCACGTCTCATCTGCCCAGTAGGGTTTATATAACTAGCGTACCCAGGGCAATGGTATTTGTCTGTATTTAGCTCTTGGAGAATGAGGACATCAAAATCATATATTAGCCTCTCCAATACAGGACCTCTCTGCCTGGCACTACGACAGTTCCAATATCCCACTCTTACATGGTTGAGACCTAGTCTCTCCAATTTTCGTCTTGTTCTCCTGGCGCCTGCCCTCCTGTTTCTATGCCTTCTTCTCACACCATTTCCTCGTCTTCTCCTCCTCACTCTCTCTTCGCTAGCCCCTGAAGGATGTGTCAAGCGCAGAGCACGTGCTCCGCAGCTCCGGCGACGATTCCCTTGTTTAAATAATACTGTCACGTTTGTTCTTTATAATAACTGAGTGACATGGTCGTTGTCTAGGTTTCAATGTTCCATGTATGTCATTATGGAGTGTAAGTAGAGCTAGCCACCTGTCTCACAATGCAACTCACCCCAGTAGTACACATCCACCAGTCAGTGAACAAGATTGATTTGGCGCACATAATCCTTTAATGCAGAAAGAACACGGACAAACGGAACATAACTCTATATCCAGAAACAATATAATCCATAGAATCCATATCCTCCTCACAACTTAACACGCACACATCACTGCCTTCTCAAGGCCTGCTAAATCTCAGATTCACAGGACAGTTATCCAGCTCCTATCCACGGCTGGACCTCACACAATACAATCCACACACTGGGTCTGGCCTCCACTAACTATCCAACCCACTTTGGGTTCAGGCCTCCATTAACTATACCACTCATTACAGTGTGTAGATGGGGTGTCCTAGGACACCATGGCAGCGACCACCACCCGTGCAGCATACTGGTGGAGAAAGGCAGAACCAGGCAGCACAAACTAAAGGTAAAGACATTCCAGTATGACAGTACAGGGCAAGATGTGGTGAGTAAAATAAGACGTGACAAGCGCAGAACGTTTCAGGGCAGGAAAAAAAGCTGGGAGCAGCCACCGTGGTGGAGTTTCGAGGTGGAGAAGGCTTGGGTGGATAAGCGTAGTGCTGTAAGGAGATGGCAAAATGCCAAGAAGAACAGAGCTGGTCATCCTAGTCCCTGCTGGCACTTAGAAAGAGAGATGCACACAAAAGTAAGCTACTTCAAAAAACTGGTCAAGGTTGTTAAAAGCGAAAAATGGGCAGAGGTGTGTCAAAGAGTAAGCACAGACAAGTCACTGAAATTGTTCTGGCGACTACATAAAAGCATGAGTGGTGTAGTCAAGAATAAGAGCATTTCTGACTTCCAAGGTGCTGACCTCATCTGGCAGAGGACTGACGAGGACAAGGGCAAAGCCCTCTTTGAACGCTACCTTGAGCAAAGCAACCAGACAGACATGGGAGGCCAAAATCTGGCCAAGGAGGTCACCTCAGACAGATGCAAGGCCCAGAACACTTCGGATGAAGACACAGTGACAGTGAAAGAAATCAAGGCTGTGCTTCGACGATCAAAAAACAGTGCTCCAGGTCCTGATGGCATAAGATACGACGACATAAATAGGTGTACCGACAATGAGCTAGAGAAACTAGCAGACATGTACAACAACAGTATAGGGAGTGCTAGCATCAAGGAGGAATGGTTACACAGCTATCTGATTCCCTTGCCGAAGCCTGACAAAGACCACAAAAAAATTCAGGGATATCGAATTATAACCATGCAGAATACAATAGGCAAGTTGCTGGAGAAGGTAATTGCCAGGAAAATATCAAGCCAACTAGAGAGGCAAGGTGTTTTCCCACCCACCCTGGGTGGGTACCGTCCATAGAGAGAAACCTGGACCAATGCAGCAGTCTTTGCCCAGGATGTCTATGAAGGTTTCCACTCAGGCACTGAAACCGTTGCTGCAGCGATTGATCTTGAGGACGCATACAACAGAGTACCACTGGATTTTTTAATGTTTCAGCTTCTCGAACTAAACGTAAGTCCATTCCTCCTTAGTTGGATCGCTGCAGCCCTCTTCCAACGGAAAGTAGTTTTTAGATGTGGCAGTTGGACTTCGGAACCAACAACAATATATCCTGGCCTACCACAGGGATCACCATTATCTCCGGTACTGTTCAACGCCTACACAGTGAGAATCACCAGTGAGCAGATCACTGGACCTGGCAGGACATTGTCATATGCCGATGATGTTTTAGTGTATCGTCAGGGGAAGGATAGAGAGGAGGTTGCTGTGGAACTACAAACCGAACTCAATCGCATAAGTACTTGGTGTGATGAAGCTGGGGCAATGGTCAACCCAACAAAGACAACAGTGACTTGGTTCTCGTTGAATAATCATATTGTCAACACTCCAACACCAACTGTAATGCTGTGTTCAGAGACGGTGGAAAGAACGCAGGCAATGAATTACCTGGGGATACGGTTTGATCGAAGCCTTGCTTATAATGTGCACATAGACCAGGTGATAACAAAGGCCAAGCGGGGTTTGGCAGCGATGCGGGTGATGGCGGCAGCAAACTGTGAGCAGCGCCATCTATGTCTTCTGTACGAGGGGTTGGTCATGTCTGTTTTGGAGTATGCAATGGCAATCCTGACTCTCAGCCATAAGCAGATAGAAAGGATGGAAAGGATACAGAATGAAGCTATGCGCATTATTCTTGGATGTACAAGAGATACAGCATGCAGGGCGATGCGCTACCTTCTTGGTTTTCCAACCATTGAAGAGAGAATACAAGGTTGCAGGGCACGCGCCTACCTCAGAATTAACGGAAACACACAACATCCACTGCACAGTGAAATTAGGAAGGTGATGGGTCAAGCCGAAGACATTCTTCAACAGGTGTGTTCACTTGAGGACTTAGAACCTGGTGAGGAGTGGGTGCGAGTGCCAACAGACTTCTGCACATTCTTTTCAGTTTGCATCCAACTAGATAGAAAATGCAGACAAGAAAATCCGGCTGCTGTTGAGGCTGAAGTACAAGCGTTGATTTTTGAGAATTCGCTAGACGGTGACGCGGTCATCTACACAGATGGGTCGGTCGTCCGACATGTGAGAAGCTCATGGGCCTTTACAGCTCGGGCCGGAGGGAGAATTGTGAAGGAGGACTCTGGTGCTTTCACTGAAACCACAAGTAGCCTGACCATGGAAGTCATGGCAGTAAGTAAAGCAATAACATGGCTCGAGACACAGACATTCACTAGGGCTTGTTTCCTTAGCGACTCAATGAACATGATCAAGAGGATAGAGGAGGGGTCGATCCGAAGAGAATGGTTGCTGCCTCTGGAGCGGTCTCGACTGGCAAAGATTAGTTTCATCTTCGTGCCAGGGCATGCGGGAGTACAAGGAAATGAGCGGGCTGACAAGCTCGCAGGTGAGGCTACTGTGGAGGGCGGAAGCGTCATGGACCAGGCCGACATTCTGAATGCTCTACGAGAAGTAAGACTTTTGCGAGAACCAATTGATGACTGTGAATCTACAACAATGGCCAGACTGCGAGAGCAGCAAATTAAAAGAGGGGTGGCCAAACAAGAACACTACGCAGGAAGCCAAAGAAGATTTATAAACCAACACAGAACTGGCGTCGTTAGCCGCTACACGTTGCGGGATTTGCTGAGGAGGGGATCCGAGCACTTATGGACTGAATGGTTCGATGTGCAATGAGGATGATCTGTCGACTAACTAACTAACTAACTATACCACCCACTTTGGGTTCAGGCCTCCATTAACTATACAACCCCCATTGGGTTTTTAGGCCTGCATTCAAAACTCGCCGGTCTCTCTGGCTGTGGGGTTACAGCACTTTCTCTCTGTAATCCCGTTTATCACGCAGAGTCTCGTAGCGGAGCGAGAGCTGAGGCGGTTCGACCCCCGCTCGTGACTTGCGGGATACTGAGACGGCCGCTCAGAAAGCAATGGCAAACTACTGAGCGTAATCTTGCCAAGAGATCAACATGCAGCTGAAAGATGCTGGTGTTGACAGCTAAGTCCTGTAAAGGATATGCTAAAAAAAAAAAAATAAATAAATAAATTCAAAACTCGGAGAACAACACCGGACGGAGACCTCTATCTCTCCGCTCCTCTCCTTAGGCTACCGACCCGCTCCGTATCTCAACATCAACTGCCCTCTCAAGTCTCCTGACTTCACACAAACCAAAACTGTCTCTCACCCATCCACCCTGGGGGTCTGCACTCACCCTTACCATTATTTTTTTTATGGTTGGTTGTTTTTTTTTCGTAGTCTCGCTACAAAGGTCACTCACCTCAATGTCAATGACCCAGTCATATGTCAAATACCATATACACAAAGTTTGGATAATGCAGGAAATTAGCCATACACCTGGCGCCGCCCCGCCCGCATAGCAGACGTATTACGTTCACGACCAACTCACCCGTGGCCATTCAGACCTCGGCACGTCGGCCCACCTTCAACTTGGGGGTTTATAATCGGAGTTTTCCATCTCCTAGATTGGCTGCTGTAATAGCTAACGGGCTCAATCTACCCGGGGGCAAGAGGTTCCAGCGCCTCATTTATGGCGAGCACAGTAGATATAAGTGTCCGGGAAACAAGACCAATGCCATACACTCTCTATCACATAGATTGTTTGCACAATGATGAATGTTACTTCGGGTTGAGGGAGGGATGAGGGGGTGAAGATTAAGACCACATACCTTTTGTTTACACATTGGTCCTTGTTACATAATAGATCCTACAGGTTATATATCATTTGTCTACACATTGATACATTTTATATAAGGATCATACAATTCATATGTTACTTGTCTACACATTGATGAATGTTACATAAAGGATCATACAGATCATATGTTACTTGTCTACACATTGATGAATGTTACTCCGAAGATGATGAAGATCATGTAGGACTGACATTGCCGTAGACATCATTCCTTTCGTTGAAGAGATTCAGTACTTGGTACAAAAGTCTATACTGATCCAGAGATGGAGTTATCTGAGGTCTAATAGCCTTGACTGGTCCGACTACAAGAGGCACATAACATTGTTGGTCATTGTCCATATTGTCCAGCAAGAGTGGCATTGTGCACACCAGTCTGCTCCACTCAGCGCCGTTTCTGCATGTAAACAACGTTCTTTCTTCCCCAGCTGGTTTCATTGCCGGAATTTTTCCAGCAAGGTCAGCAGAGTTTCAGGGTCAAGGTCTTTGCATTTTCCATGACAGGTGTGAAAGACTATTCAACCTGAACGAAACGTTTATCAACTTCGGCGTGTTTTCTTCATTGACGATGACTAATAACTGTCTGAACCTCCCAGGCATGAAGTCTTGATGTTGAACAATGAGCATCTTTCTGTATCTGCCTCCCCTACAGGTAAATGGGGACCAATTGTCACGTCTTCAGTGCTCAAATCCCGCTAGAATGCCACTAACAAAGACACCATGTACTGGGTCACAAGCCGCCAGAAATCAATGACTGTTGTCGGTCTAATTAAGGGGACTTAACAACAAAGTTATATCAAGGGACATTACTTTTTTTTTTTAGTAATATTGCTATATTATTTAATTTAAATAATTTTGTATATTTCTTTAAATGTTTAAAGTATTTATCTACAGGCGTATGCGTTAAAAAAAATTTGATAAACATTTTAAGGAATATTCAAAGTTTTCGTAAAAATAATGGATCTATGTTAGATACGTGAAAATTTTCGAACCCATTTTTCCCGCAACGAGAACATGAAAGGGGCGAATATATACTCTGTGCCCACGGTCGTATCCCCTTCCATACCCCGTCGTATCTTCTTCTTCACAACGTGAGTAATACTCAACTTGATTAATGATTTTTACTTCAAGTGCCGTATCACTTCGTATCACAACGAAGTTTATTCCATATCCGCCAAATCCCAATCAGAACTACCCTCGAGCCAAAAAAGCACTAAATTGCAATAATATTGTTTTGGGGAAAGCACGAAAACAAGCACTGGCGGTATTCATTCACAATGTTATAAAGTAGCACATTATAATTTCTTCTTCTTTTCTTCTTCATCTTCTTCTTCTTCTTCTTCTTCTTCTTCTTTTTCTTCGTCTTCGTCTTCTTCTTCTTCTTCTTCTTCTTCTTCTTCTTCTTCTTCTTCTTCTTCTTCGTCTTCTTCTTCTTCTTCTTCTTCTTCTTCTTCTTCTTCTTCTTCTTCTTCTTCTTCTTCTTCTTCTTCTTCTTCTTCTTCTTCTTCTTCTTCTTCTTCTTCTTCTTCTTCTTCTTCTTCTTCTTCTTCTTCTTCTTCTTCTTCTTCTTCTTCTTCTTCTTCTTCTTCTTCTTCTTCTTCTTCAGCGTTCCGAGCCATTGAGGTTCTTTGCTGCAAATACAATCCGTCTCCATTCGTCTCTCTGGTGGACCTTCTCTTGCCAGTCGTTGATTCCAAGTGCTTGTAGGTCTGTACATGTATTATCTCTCCACCGTCTTCTTGGTCTACCTCGGGGTCTACGGTCATTTATTTCCTGAGTGTAAGCGAGTTTTGTTTCCCTATTATCTTCCATTCTTTCTATATGCCCCAGCCATTGCAGTCTATTAGCCTTCATGATACCAGTGATTAGCGGGGACTTAAACAGATCATAAATGTCTTTGTTACTTCTTCTTTTCCACTCTCCACTTTGTGTATCCCTAATGGGTCCAAAGATGCGTCTTAAAATTTTGTTCTCAAAGGTTTGTAACAAGGCTTCGTCTCCTTTCGTTGCACTCCAGGTTTCAGAGCCATACAGCACAACTGGTGTGATCAGTATTTTGTATGTTGTGATTTTGGTGTTACGAGATAGCGCATTTGATTTTAGTAGATGTTGTAGTGCATAGTATATCTTATTTCCAGAGTTGATTCTAGTTTGTATTTCTTCCCTTATGATGTTGGAGCAGTTGAAGATTGTACCCAGGTATTTGTATGTTTCCGTTCTTTTAATGGTCATATTATCTATTTGTATGTGATTTATTATTATCACTGAATATTAGAATGAAGTTTATTCCAGATCTGCCAAATCTCAGTCAGACAACTCCTCTTCAGTTTCTGTAGCTATTTCCTGCTGTGTTTGCTCCTGCGATGATGAGGATGAGGAGGATGATTGAAAGAAACATGTATATGCCTCCTGTGATCCAATTTTTCGTAGAATATCCTTAGGTAGTTTATAATCATGACAGCATTTGCCATATCTTTTCATTCCATATCTAATAGTCAAAACAGCTGTCAAACTATTGATGCTCAGTCTGTTCCGCAATTTTGATTTAATAACTCCCATCTGACTGAAAATACGCCCCAGGTCCGCGTTAGAATGAGGTAAAATGAGCTCAGTTAAAGCTAAATCTGTAAGATCTTGGAAACGATTTTCACCGGTGGCATCCCTGTATGAGGCTACTTCTGTCCACAGTCCAAGTGTGTCAGAGGTCTGTGTCCACTGCATATGATGAAGTTTTCTCCACTGGAAATCGATGCGGGTGAGAGTAGCTGCATCTTCTACAAACATTTTAGCAAGATCCCATATACAGGGCTTCATTGGCTGTAGACATTCACTTCCACTAAGACATGACATGGACTGCAACACTCGATCGTTATCGGGCAAACGTAAAAGCAGCTTTGTCAACAGCTCTATTAAAAACTGGATGCACCTTCCACGAATTTCTTTCTCATCAGGAACCTGGTAGCCTGCTATTTCTTTCTCAAACTCATAACCTAGATTGGGATTAGGATCTAAATAATCTTGAATAGCATCACTTTCTGTTATTTTTTCCTAGGAATAGCAATCTTTGAACTGACAGAATCAGTAAGTTGGAAAAGATCGCTGAGTAGTTTTGTTGGATCCTGTATATATGCTTCGAATTTCTTATTCACACTTTGAACTTCTCCGAGAATATGCTTGAGAAATATGAGATACACATAGTTTTTCATGTCGCTAAACATAGAATTTAGAAATTCTGCTGTATAACAGCGCTCGTTGACTCTTGCTATATCAAAATGTGTTCTGAGCTCGACCCACTGCAGCAATATTCTGACAATGGCAGATTGAATGGACATCCATCGTGACTTCTTCTTCTTCTTCTTCTTCTTCAGCGTTCCGAGCCATTGAGGTTCTTTGCTGCAAATACAATCCGTCTCCATTCGTCTCTCTGGTGGACCTTCTCTTGCCAGTCGTTGATTCCAAGTGCTTAGAAGTTCATTCTAACCCAAGGTGCTCAGTGTACAATAACCACATCTAGTGAAAGCTGCATATCCTGTTCATTGTCTGCAATCAATACTCTATCATTTGTATATCTTGTACTGTGGGTGTTACATCCTCTGGTGCTATTCCGCTCACATCCTCTAAATTTCTCTTATTTTCACTATATAGGAAAAGATCTGGAGACATCTCTTGATAGGCTGGTACAGACCTTCTTGCAGGTCTGTACATGTATTATCTCTCCACCACCTTCTTGGTCTACCTCGGGGTCTACGGTCATTTATTTCCTGAGTGTAAGCGAGTTTTGTTTCCCTATTATCTTCCATTCTTTCTATATGCCCCAGCCATTGTAGTCTATTAGCCTTCATGATACCAGTGATTAGCGGGGACTTAAACAGATCATAAATGTCTTTGTTACTTCTTCTTTTCCACTCTCCACTTTGTGTATCCCTAATGGGTCCAAAGATGCGTCTTAAAATTTTGTTCTCAAAGGTTTGTAACAAGTCTTCGTCTCCTTTCGTTGTACTCCAGGTTTCAGAGCCATACAGCACAACTGGTCTGATCAGTGTTTTGTATATTGTGATTTTGGTGTTACGAGATAGCGCCTTTGATTTTAGTAGATGTTGTAGTGCATAGTATATCTTATTTCCAGAGTTGATTCTAGTTTGTATTTCTTCCCTTATGATGTTGGAGCAGTTGAAGATTGTACCCAGGTATTTGTATGTTTCCGTTCTTTTAATGGTCATATTATCTATTTGTATGTGGCCAGAGTTTCTAGCCATTCCGTCTCTTGAAATTACCATATATTCTGTCTTATCTTGGTTGATAACCAGCCCCATCTGTTGGGCTTTTCCCTTTAAGTGAGTCAATATTTCCAATGTCTTTTGTTCACTTTGCCCTATAATATCTATATCATCTGCATAACCAAGCAGCTTGGATGTTCCTCCAATATCACATTCCTCCTTTACCTTCCTTACAACTTTCTCTAGAGCCAGATTGAAGAGTAGCGGCGATAGTGCATCACCCTGTTTCAAGCCAGATGTTATTTGGAAGGGGTCTGATTTCCTGCCTTTATATGTTACTATATTATAAGTATCTTCCATGCATAGTCTGGTCATGTTGATTAACTTCCTTGGTATTCCAAATTCCTGCATAGCATTCCATAGACTATTCCTATGGACACTATCATAAGCCTTTTTAAAATCCACAAAAATGTTATGGAGATCTCTTTTATATTCCCAATGTTTCTCGGCTATTTGTCGTAAGATAAATATCTGATCTATTGTTGATCTGTTTTGTCTAAAACCCGCCTGGTAGTCACCTAATATGTCTTCTGAATATGGTTTTAGTCTATTTAGTAATACTGCGGATAGTATCTTATAGCTTGTGGACAGTAGTGATATTCCTCTATAATTTCCACATTGGAACTTGTCTCCTTTCTTAAAGATAGGTATCAATAATGACTCTTTCCAGTCATGGGGTAATTCTTCTGTCCTCCAGATTTTTATTATTAGTTCGTATAGCTTTAGATGTAATGCATGGCCACCTGCCTTTATAAATTCAGCAGCAATTCCATCAGTCCCAGTTGCCTTATTGTTTTTAAGTCGTGTGATTACATATAGGATTTCTTCAAATGTAGGTTCTTCAATTTGTGGTTCGCATGTTAGAACCTCTTCCTGTGGGAAAATGTGACTTGGAGCTTCACAATTTAGTAATTCAATAAAATATTCTTTCCATGTGTTGCACATTTCCTCATTGGTATTTATCATATTCCCATTTTTGTCTTTTAAACCATATGTGTTTTGTTGGTGCCCTCGTTTCATTGACTTCAGTTCTTTAAAAAATTTTCTGGATTCATTTTTCTGGTGATTAGTTTCCATATCTTTGATTATATTACTCATATATTCTCGCTTCTGCTGTCTGACTATTTTTGTAGCCTCTTTACATTCATTTCTATAATGCTCTTCCTTTTGGATGTTATTGATGTCATTTAACCATACATGTCTGGCATTCTTCTTCCTAATGACTGCTTCTTTACATTTTTGATTGAACCATCTGTTCTTTCTATGCGTGGTTAACACACCGAGACATTCTTCTGCGGTAGACTGAATTGTATTCTTGATGTTCAACCAAGTTTGGTCAACGCTTTCCTCCAAAGGGTTTTGCAGAGTTTCAAGTTTACATTTTATTTCATCTGTAAATTTCTCTTTGACTGTAATGTCTTGCAGTTTTTCTCTGTTATATGTTGGGTGTAATCTTTGTAATTTAGTATAGAAAGCTCTCTTAAGTTTTATTTTAAATTTTGCTCCAACGAGGAAGTGGTCACTGTGGCACTCAGCTCCTCTAAAACTTCTGACTTGCTGTATGTTTGATGCATTTCTGTTGTTAATTAAAATGTGATCTATTTGATTATAGGTTCTCTTGTCACATGATTTCCAAGTTTGTTTGTGTATATCCTTTCTTTGTAGTCTGGTACTGCTAATCTGCAGTCCTTTGGCTTCTGCCAGGTTGATGACTCTCCATCCATTATCATTTGAAGTTGTATGTAGGCTTTCCATACCGGCCACTTTTTTATTAGTTTGCTCTCTACCTATTTTTGCATTGAAGTCTCCCAGCACAATCAGGATGTCCTGTTTGGGGGTTTCTTCTATGACATCTTCCAGATCATTATAAAAGTCTTCTTTAATATCATCTTCTTTCTCTTCAGTAGGTGCATGTACATTAATCATCGTTATATTTTTCCATTTACCTTTTATTCGTAATTTACTAATCCTGTCATTAAAAGCTTTAAAGTTTAATACGTTCCCCCATAACTCTTTTTTGATGACAAATCCTGTTCCTAATTCATGTTTATTTTGGGTGTTTCCTCCATATATTATAATCATTCCATTTTGCTCTAAAGTACCCTCTCCTGGCCACCTTATTTCTTGAATTGCTGTTATATCCATCCATCGTGACTGGCTTAATTAAACAACCTTCAGCGGATGTTGTCCGTCATTTATTGAAGCAAAAAGCTCCCTGTATTTTGCTTGACGAAGACTTGAGTGAGAAAACCAGTTATATGTTTCTCTAATCATAAACTCTATGTTCCTGGGCAGACAGCAGCTGCAGCCTGTGACACTGCCAACTGGCAGGAATGACATACACACCTAACTAGTACCAGATGAGGAACTTCGGATTTTGATTTTGTATATACTCCGTTGTTTACACCTGTCATGACAGATGCATTTGTCAGTGCAGAGTGCAACTAGTCTTTGCAACTCAAGTCCATTCTTGTTTAAAGAATCTTTTAACTCATTGCATATTGCCTGCGAGTTGCAGTCACTCACTTCAACTAAATCGTATTAAAGGGAGTTAAATTACTTGAATATTGCACGGTAATGTACTAAGACTGTTTTACTCCCTCTCTTCAGTTCAAATTCGGCATTTTAGTGTCCCCAAAATGAATTTTTAAAGTAATTTTTACCCACCCAAAAAAGCACTAAAAAGCACCAACAAAGATTGTGAAGAACCAAATAAGCGCGGCCGCGCTAAATGCAAAATTTGGGCACTAAATTACATGAAAAGCACTACATTTAGTGCGAAAAGCGTCAAAATGGCAACACTGTTTCCGTCGTTGTGTCTGTAGAATAAGTGTGAAATAAACCGGCAATCAATCGCTGAGCACTCCACCACGCTTCTCGGCGGTCTGTCTGTAGAATCAGTGTGAAATAAACCGGCAATCAATCGCTGAGCACTCCACCACGCTTCTCGGCGGTCTGTCTGTAGAATCAGTGTGAAATAAACCGGCAATCAATCGCTGAGCACTCCACCACGCTTCTCGGCGGTCTGTCTGTAGAATCAGTGTGAAATAAACCGGCAATCAATCGCTGAGCACTCCACCACGCTTCTCGGCGGTCTGTCTGTAGAATCAGTGTGAAATAAACCGGCAATCAATCGCCGAGCACTCCACCACGCTTCTCGGCGGTCTGTCTGTAGAATCAGTGTGAAATAAACCGGCAATCAATCGCCGAGCACTCCACCACGCTTCTCGGCGGTCTGTCTGTAGAATCAGTGTGAAATAAACCGGCAATCAATCGCCGAGCACTCCACCACGCTTCTCGGCGGTCTGTCTGTAGAATCAGTGTGAAATAAACCGGCAATCAATCGCTGAGCACTCCACCACGCTTCTCGGCGGTCTGTCTGTAGAATCAGTGTGAAATAAACCGGCAATCAATCGCTGAGCACTCCACCACGCTTCTCGGCGGTCTGTCTGTAGAATCAGTGTGAAATAAACCGGCAATCAATCGCCGAGCACTCCACCACGCTTCTCGGCGGTCTGTCTGTAGAATCAGTGTGAAATAAACCGGCAATCAATCGCTGAGCACTCCACCACGCTTCTCGGCTGTCTGTCTGTAGAATCAGTGTGAAATAAACCGGCAATCAATCGCTGAGCACTCCACCACGCTTCTCGGCGGTCTGTCTGTAGAATCAGTGTGAAATAAACCGGCAATCAATCGCTGAGCACTCCACCACGCTTCTCGGCGGTCTGTCTGTAGAATAAGTGTGAAATAAACCGGCAATCAATCGCTGAGCACTCCACCACGCTTCTCGGCGGTCTGTCTGTAGAATCAGTGTGAAATAAACCGGCAATCAATCGCTGAGCACTCCACCACGCTTCTCGGCGGTCTGTCTGTAGAATCAGTGTGAAATAAACCGGCAATCAATCGCTGAGCACTCCACCACGCTTCTCGGCGGTCTGTCTGTAGAATCAGTGTGAAATAAACCGGCAATCAATCGCTGAGCACTCCACCACAGTTCTCGGCGGTCTGTCTGTAGAATCAGTGTGAAATAAACCGGCAATCAATCGCTGAGCACTCCACCACGCTTCTCAGCTGTCTGTCTGTAGAATCAGTGTGAAATAAACCGGCAATCAATCGCTGAGCACTCCACCACAGTTCTCGGCGGTCTGTCTGTAGAATCAGTGTGAAATAAACCGGCAATCAATCGCTGAGCACTCCACCACAGTTCTCGGCGGTCTGTCTGTAGAATCAGTGTGAAATAAACCGGCAATCAATCGCTGAGCACTCCACCACAGTTCTCGGCGGTCTGTCTGTAGAATCAGTGTGAAATAAACCGGCAATCAATCGCTGAGCACTCCACCACAGTTCTCGGCGGTCTGTCTGTAGAATCAGTGTGAAATAAACCGGCAATCAATCGCTGAGCACTCCACCACGCTTCTCGGCGGTCTGTCTGTAGAATCAGTGTGAAATAAACCGGCAATCAATCGCTGAGCACTCCACCACGCTTCTCGGCGGTCTGTCTGTAGAATCAGTGTGAAATAAACCGGCAATCAATCGCTGAGCACTCCACCACAGTTCTCGGCGGTCTGTCTGTAGAATCAGTGTGAAATAAACCGGCAATCAATCGCTGAGCACTCCACCACGCTTCTCGGCGGTCTGTCTGTAGAATCAGTGTGAAATAAACCGGCAATCAATCGCTGAGCACTCCACCACAGTTCTCGGCGGTCTGTCTGTAGAATCAGTGTGAAATAAACCGGCAATCAATCGCTGAGCACTCCACCACAGTTCTCGGCGGTCTGTCTGTAGAATCAGTGTGAAATAAATCGGCAATCAATCGCTGAGCACTCCACCACGCTTCTCGGCGGTCTGTCTGTAGAATCAGTGTGAAATAAATCGGCAATCAATCGCTGAGCACTCCACCACAGTTCTCGGCGGTCTGTCTGTAGAATCAGTGTGAAATAAATCGGCAATCAATCGCTGAGCACTCCACCACGCTTCTCGGCGGTCTGTCTGTAGAATCAGTGTGAAATAAATCGGCAATCAATCGCTGAGCACTCCACCACAGTTCTCGGCGGTCTGTCTGTAGAATCAGTGTGAAATAAATCGGCAATCAATCGCTGAGCACTCCACCACAGTTCTCGGCGGTCTGTCTGTAGAATCAGTGTGAAATAAACCGGCAATCAATCGCCGAGCACTCCACCACGCTTCTCGGCGGTCTGTCTGTAGAATCAGTGTGAAATAAACCGGCAATCAATCGCCGAGCACCCCACCACGCTTCTCGGCGGTCTGTCTGTAGAATCAGTGTGAAATAAACCGGCAATCAATCGCCGAGCACCCCACCACGCTTCTCGGCGGTCTGTCTGTAGAATCAGTGTGAAATAAACCGGCAATCAATCGCCGAGCACCCCACCACGCTTCTCGGCGGTCTGTCTGTAGAATCAGTGTGAAATAAACCGGCAATCAATCGCTGAGCACTCCACCACAGTTCTCGGCGGTCTGTCTGTAGAATCAGTGTGAAATAAACCGGCAATCAATCGCTGAGCACTCCACCACAGTTCTCGGCGGTCTGTCTGTAGAATCAGTGTGAAATAAACCGGCAATCAATCGCTGAGCACTCCACCACGCTTCTCGGCTGTCTGCCTGTAGAATCAGTGTGAAATAAACCGGCAATCAATCGCTGAGCACTCCACCACAGTTCTCGGCGGTCTGCCTGTAGAATCAGTGTGAAATAAACCGGCAATCAATCGCTGAGCACTCCACCACGCTTCTCGGCTGTCTGCCTGTAGAATCAGTGTGAAATAAACCGGCAATCAATCGCTGAGCACTCCACCACAGTTCTCGGCGGTCTGTCTGTAGAATCAGTGTGAAATAAACCGGCAATCAATCGCTGAGCACTCCACCACAGTTCTCGGCGGTCTGTCTGTAGAATCAGTGTGAAATAAACCGGCAATCAATCGCTGAGCACTCCACCACGCTTCTCGGCGGTCTGTCTGTAGCAGAAACCACTCTTCTATTCCGGTGTACGCGTACGCATGTGCGGCACAGAGAAAACCAAAAGGCAAGAAGGACACAGAGGAGAAACCAGACAAGAAAGGTGACGATACAACAAAGGAAGAGGCAGACGCAGATCTAGAAGAGAAGGTTAAACAGCAGATGACCAAGAATGCAGTTCTACATCTCCAAGGTTTGAACCCAGAGACCAGCAGGGAAGTAGTCAAGTTATTCTTCTCAGCACACGGAGATGTTGGATGGGTGGATTTTGATAAGGGTGCCACAGAGGGCTATATCCGGCTCCGAGAGCCAGACAGCGCAGGTCCCACGATGGAGAAAGCTAAGGCTGCACACGATGGGAAGATTGTCATTTCTGATACAGAGATTGAAGTTCGAGTTGTTGACAGTGACGAAGAGTTGCAGTACTGGAAGAAAATGTTCAAAGAAATTGCAGACAAGAAGAAGAGTGGAGGGAGGGACAGAAGACAAGGTGGAAGGCATCAAAGAGGTGGGCGAAATCAACGAGGTGGAAGGAGAAACAGGGGAGGTCCGCAGGTCAAAAGGAAACAGAACAAAAAGGAGGGTGAGGATGGAGGAGACAATGAAGGAGAGGAAAAAGACAAAGAAGAGCCACCAGCCAAGGTCAGCAAGACTGAAGGGGTTTAGATCGGACAGCCTATGACCAAGCAACAAGACAAATGGCTTATGTTTGTGAGCTGAACTCTAGCTGAGGTGTACGGATGTTCAGTGATCAACCCCATAGTGGCCATGTTTGCCTCCAGCTGGTGGCCAATCAGCTGCTGCCACACACGTGTACATACCATGGTGGCCAATCAGCTGCTGCCACACACGTGTACATACCATGGTGGCCAATCAGCTGCTGCCACACACGTGTACATACCATGGTGGCCAATCAGCTGCTGCCAGACACGTGCACATACCATGGTGGCCAATCAGCTGCTGCTACACACGTGTACATACCATGGTGGCCAATCAGCTGCTGCCACACACGTGTACATACCATGGTGGCCAATCAGCTGCTGCCACACACGTGTACATACCATGGTGGCCAATCAGCTGCTGCCACACACGTGTACATACCATGGTGGCCAATCAGCTGCTGCCACACACGTGCACATACCATGGTGGCCAATCAGCTGATGCCACACACGTGTACATACCATGGTGGCCAATCAGCTGCTGCCACACACGTGTACATACCATGGTGGCCAATCAGCTGCTGCCACACACGTGTACATACCATGGTGGCCAATCAGCTGCTGCCACACACACACACGTGTACATACCATGGTGGCCAATCAGCTGCTGCCACACACGTGCACATACCATGTTGGCCAATCAGCTGCTGCCACACACGTGTACATACCATGGTGGCCAATCAGCTGCTGCCACACACGTGTACATACCATGGTGGCCAATCAGCTGCTGACACACACGTGTACATACCATGTTGGCCAATCAGCTGCTGCCACACACGTGTACATACCATGGTGGCCAATCAGCTGCTGCCACACACGTGTACATACCATTTGCCATGTCAGATTCTCACAATAACATGTCATGAATGTCAACAACAACAACAACAACAAATCTTCAAAGTTTTCGTAAAAATAATGGATCTATTTTAGATACGTGACAATTTTCTAACCCTGAACAACATCATCGAAGCTACAATTTTAAGTGTGAAATTTAAAGGAGAAGATGTACTGTTGCCTCGCATCCCAATGATTCCAACAGATATGCCATTAGAATTCAAACGTCTGCAGTTTCCGGACAGACAGACAGACAGACAGACAGACAGACAGACAGACAGACAGATAGAGAGGGAGGGAGAGAGGGACGGACGGACGGACGGGCAGGCAGGCAGGCAGATAGATAGATAGATAGATAGATAGATAGATAGATAGATGGATAGATAGATAGATAGATAGATAGATAGATAGATAGATAGATAGATAGATAGATAGATAGATAGATAGATAGATAGATAGATAGATAGATAGATAGTTAGATAGATAGATGGATGGATGGATGGATGGATGGATGGATGGATGGATGGATGGATGGATGGATGGATGGATGGATGGATGGATGGATGGATGGATGGATGGATAGATAGATAGATAGATAGATAGATAGATAGATAGATAGATAGATAGATAGATAGATAGATAGATAGATCCCCGCCAGGGTCTGGGCGAAGTCGGGCCGGGTCCTCTAGTATATATATATTAACAGAAAGTGGACAAGACTAGACATAAACAAGACAGAAGTAGGTAAGATGTGGACAAAGCTAAAAGTATACAAAATAAGAAGTGGATAAAGCATGAAGTATGCAAGAAGTGGAGAAGGAATTAAGTGGACAAGGCAAGTAGACGACCAGAAGTGGGGAAGGAATGATGAGGACAAGACGAACTGTAGACAAGAACAGGAGAAGGAAAGAAGAAGGTAAGACAAGAAGTATAGAGATGTTGACAAAGCTAGAAGCAGATAAAACTAGAGTGAACAAAGCAAGAAGTGGACAAGATATGGGCAAAGCTTGAAGTTGACAAGACAAGAAATTGACAAGACAAGAAGTGGAGAAGGAAAGAAGTGGACAAGGCATGAAGTAGACATGGCATGGAGTGGACATGGCATGAAGTGGACATGGCATGGAGTGGACATGGCATGGAGTGTACATGGCATGAAGTGGACATGGCATGGAGTGGACATGGCATGGAGTGTACATGGCATGGAGTGGACATGTCATGAAATGGACATGGCATGAAGTGGACATGACATGAAGTGGAGCATGGCATGGAGTGGACATGGCATGGAGTGGACATGGCATGGAGTGGACATGTCATGAAGTGGACATGGCATGAAGTGGAAATGGCATGAAGTGGACAAGGCATGGAGTGGACATGGCATGGAGTGGATATGGCATGGAGTGGACATGTCATGAAGTGGACATGGCATGGAGTGGACATGTCATGAAGTGGACATGGCATGGAGTGGACATGGCATGAATCCTCACTGAGGCAGGAATTTACCTGGGTGGCAAGGTCAACCCGCGCTAGTATGGGTACCAGAAAATGTGGGTAGTAAAGTTACCCGCCCTGGGACTGACCACATGACCCATGGTAATGACCACATAACCCATGGTACTGACCACATGACTCATGGTACTGACCACATGACCCATGGTACTGACCACATGACCCATGGTACTGACCACATGACCCATGGTACTGACCACATGACCCATGTTACTGACCACATGACTCATGGTACTGACCACATGACTCATGGTACTGACCACATGACCCATGGTACGGACCACATGACCCATGGTACTGACCACATGACCCATGGTACTGGCCACATGACCCATGGTACTGACCACATGACCCATGGTACTGAACACATGACCCATGGCACTGACCACATGACCCATGAATAGTAGAAGATGGCCTATTGTTTTAACATCTACAATAAGATCAGTCTATAAAACAACTTCACTTGTCACAGCGTGAGTCCCACGTCAGAATGTCAGAGGTACAGTCTGTACACAGGGACAATACCACACCAGAATGTCAGAGGTACACATACAGGGACAATACCACACGAGATTGCCAGAGGTACAGTCTGTACACAGCGTGAGTCCCACGTCAGAATGCCAGAGATACAATCTATACACAGCGTGAGTCCCACGTCAGAATGCCAGAGGTACAGTCTGTACACAGCGTGAGTCCCACGTCAGAATACCAGAGATACAATCTGTACACAGCGTGAGTCCCACGTCAGAATGCCAGAGATACAATCTGTACACAGCGTGAGT
>OY992878.1:167563446-167573446 GCA_963921405.1 Cepaea hortensis
GTATGGTTGATTGTTACAAAGCACACTTCAGGAGCCACTCGTCCAGTGTACGAGTTGATGGGGCTGTGTGAGATCCAACCACTGGTAATACAAGTGAAGTAGGTAGGCACAGAGAAACAAGATGTAAGGAGAGATAGAGAGAGAAGAGAGAGAGAGAGAAAGAGAGAGAGAGAGAGAGAGAGAGAGAGAGAGAGAGAGGAAAACTGCATGTGATATACCGCATGAGGAATGCAGAGTGGGTAGGTCTAAAAATGCGAGGCTTCACTCCTACTGTTCTCTATGGAATAGAGGCAGTAAGGTTAATTGCTATACCACGAATTTGAGGATCAAATCTTCCAGTGGTTGTGTTAAAATCAGACCACCGGCAATATAGTTGGAATATGTGGGTACAGAGAAGCCTGATGGAGAGAGAGAGAGAGAGAGAGAGAGAGAGAGAGAGAGAGGAAAAGTGGAAGGAGGAAAAGGAGGAAAAGTGCCTATGACACGCCCCTGATGTATGCGGGGTCGGTCGGTCTACAAATACGAGGCTTCACTCATACTGTTCCCTATGAATTCGGGGCAGTAAGGTTGATTGTTATACAACGTATTTGAGGATCAAATCATCCAGTGGTAGTTTTAAAATCAGATCCCTGGCAATATAGTTGGAATATGTAGGCACAGAGAAGAAAGATGGAAGAGAGAGAGAGAGAGAGAGAGAGAGAGAGAGAGAGAGAGAGAGAGAGAGGAAAAGTGCCTACGACACGCCCCTGATGTATGCGGGGTCGGTCGATCTACAAATACGAGGCTTCACTCATACTGTTCCCTATGAATTCGGGGCAGTAAGGTTGATTGTTATACAACGTATTTTAGGGTCAAATCACTCAGTGGTTGTGTTAAAATCAGACCACCGGCAATATAGTTGGGACATGTAGGCACAGAGAAGCAAGACGGAAGAGAGAGAGAGAGAGAGAGAGAGAGAGAGAGAGAGAGAGAGAGAGAGAGAGAGAGAGAGAGAGAAACTGGAAAAGTGCCTGCGACACGCCCCTGATGTATACGGGGTCGGTCAGTCTACAAATACGAGGCTTCCCTCATACTGTCCCCTATGGAATAGAGGCAGTAAGGTTGATTGTTATACAACGTATTTGAGGATCAAATCACCCAGTGGTTGTGTTGAAATCAGACCACCGGCAATATGGTTGGAATATGTAGGCACAGAGAAGTGAGATGGAAGAGAGAGAGAGAGAGAGAGAGAGAGAGAGAGAGAGAGAGGAAAAGAGATAGAGGATGGAGAAGTGCCTACGGCACGCCACCGGATGTGTATGGGGTCGATCGGTCTACATATACGAGGCTTCACTCATACTGTACCCTATGAAATAGAGCCAGCAAGGTTGATTTTTATACAACGTATATGAGGATCAACCCCCCCCCCCCCAGTGGTTGTGTAACATCAGACCACCAGTAATATAGTTGGAATAGGTAGACACCGAGAAGCAAGATGGAAGAGAGAGAGAGAGAGAGAGAGAGAGAGAGAGAGATAGAGAGAAAGAGAGAAAGAGAGAGAGAGAGAGTTTGGAAAGAGCCTACGACCCACCACACATGGCATAGGTAGGCACAGAGAAGCACTATTGTTGAGAGAGAATGAGCGAGAGAGAGAGAGATTAAGAGAGATCGAGAGAGAGAGATCGAGAGAGAGAGATCGGAAGAGAGCCTACGACACGCCACACATGACTATATGTAGGCACAGAGAAGCACGATTGTTGAGAGAGAATGAGAGAGAGAGAGAGGGATTGAGAGAGACAGAGATTGCAAAAGAGCTTACGACACGCCACACATGGCATAGGTAGGCGCAGAGAAGCACGATCGTTGATACTGAATGAGAGAGAGATTGCGAGAGAGAAAGAGAGAGAGGGGGCAGAGAGAGATTGGAAAAGAGCCTATGACACGCCACATATGGCATAGGTAGGCACAGAGAAGCACGATTGTTGAGAGAGAGAGAGAGAGAGAGAGAGAGAGAGAGAGATTGAGACCGAGAAAGAGAGAAAGAGAGAGTGAAGATTCGAACAGGGCCTACGACCCGTCACCCATGGCATAGGTAGGCACAGAGAAGCACGATTGTTGAGGGAGAATGAGAGAGAGAGAGAGATTGAGAGAGAGAGAGAGAGATTGAGTGAGAGATTAGAAAAAAGTCTACGACACTCCACCCATGGCATAGGTAGGCACAGAGAAGCACGATTGTTGAGGGAGAATGAGAGAGAGAGATTGAGAGAGAGACACAGAGAGAGATAGGAAAAGAGCCTACGACACGTCACGCATGGCATAGGGGCGATACGCCACACATGGCATAGGTAGGCGCAGGGAAGCACAATCGTTGAGATTGAATGAGAGAGAGATTGAGAGAGAGAACGAGAGAGAGAGGGGGGAGAGAGATATTGGAAGAGAGCCTACGACACGCCACACATGGCATAGGTAATGTCCACAGAGGAGCCCGATTGGTGAGAGAGAATGAGAGAGAGAGAGAGAGAAAGATTGAGACCGAGAAAGAGAGAAAGAGAGAGAGAAGATTGGAAAAGGGCCTACGACCCGTCACCCATGGCATAGGTGGGCACAGAGAAGCACAATTGTTGAGAGAAAGTGAGATAGAGCGATTGAGAGAGAGAGAGAGAGAGAGAGAGAGATTGAGAGAGATAGATTGGAAAACAGCCTATGACACTCCACCCATGGCATAGGTAGGCACAGAGAAGCACGATTGTTGAGGGAGAATGAGAGAGAGAGAGATTGTGAGAGAGACAGAGAGAGAGATTGGAAAAGAGCCTACGACACGCCACACATGGCATAGGGGACAGGGTAGAGGATAAGTTGAAGGCCGGACAAGGGTGATATCAGGAGGGTGTGGAAGCAACCGAGTGGGGAGGGGAAATGACTACGATTAGATGAAACTATGTTGGGTGTTGAGGCCGTGTGGTGTTAGGCACCCCATAGTGAATATGAGCCGGTTTTCTGTATTCTTGCGATGTTGCTGACCAGAGGAGCAGGACTGGATGCCAGTGACCTGGACATCGGAAGCACCTTGATGGTTGGCGCTATTGAAGTGGGTGGAGACAGGCTTGCTTTCGTTGGTGTTGATGTCCATCAGATGTTGGCGGAATCTGTCGGCTAGCATGAGACCCGTCTCCCCAATGTACTTCATATCACACCTTTTGCATATTATGGCGTAAATGATGTTGCGACTGGTGCAGGAAAATTCTTCTGTGATGCGTAAATTGCCTTTGGGGAATCGCACTACTGGAGTGTGGATCACATATGGGCAGGTCTTGCATCGAGATCTCAGGCAAGCCTTAGTTCCTAATTGTGAGGGTGGAGGTGGAAATCCCTGTACTCTATTGTGGACGAGTACATCCCTGAGGTTACGGTCACGTCTGTAGGCCACTAATGGTTTCTCTGAAAATATCGCGCTGGTAGTAGAGTCAGCTTGAAGGATAGATAGATGTCGAAAGAGGATATTCTTGACTGAAAAATTATGCGGATGGTAGGTAAGAGAAAGTACCGGTCGAAGGTTTTTTGGTCTAGGTGCAGAGGTGAGAGCCTCTGCGCGGCTAACGGGTAGAACCCGGCGGAAGGCTGATGATAGGACATGATCCGGATAGCCACGAAGCCTGAAGAAGTCCAACATTTCCTGAGCATTGTGCTGAAAATCCTCATCATTTTGGCATAGTCGTCGAAGGCGCAGAAGTTGAGAATAAGGAATAGCGTCTTTGCAGGCCGGAGGGTGAGAGGAGGTGTAGAGTAGAAAGGCGTGAGAGTCAGTCGGTTTGTAGTAGACCGTCGTGGTGAGACCATGGGTCCCAATAGAAACGGTAATGTCTAAGAAGTTGACAGAAGTAGAGGAAATATGGGAAGTGAGTTTGATAGAAGGATGAAAGTTGGAGAAGAAGTCTATGAATCTTTCGAGATCCGCCCGTGGCATACAGGTGACACCAACACCATCATCGATGTATCGCCTGTATAGTTCAGGGATTCTACCGTTGTAGAGTTGCCATATCTGGTACTCAAGGTGGCCCATAAAGAGGCATGCGTAGCTAGGGCCCATTTTAGTACCCATTGCAACCCCGCTGATCTGATTGAAGTACTGGCCGTTAAACTCAAATGAGTTGAGAGTAAGGACCAGCTCAGCCAGGCGCAGAATAGCGTCCGTGGCAATAGTAGGGTTGGGACGCCTGTCAAGGAAGAACTTTATAGCTGAGAGACCATCATTGTGTGGGATAGACGTGTACAGTGAGGTCACATCAAGGGTGAAGATGTGATACTGGGTATCAGACGTGAATGTTATAGATTCAAACGTCGCTATCGCATGGTTGGTGTCTTTCAAATATGATGGGAGGTCACCAACCAGCGGTTGGAAAATTCTGTCTAAGAACCCGGATATGTACTCAGTGGGGCATGCACAGGCTGATACGATCGGTCTGCCCGGATTGTTCAGTTTGTGTGTTTTGGGCAGCATACAAAACATTGATCTGCCCAAGCAGCTGTCATACTTATTTAAAGACTTGGCTTCTGGGGGAAGAAGCCCTTGTTGGATCAGCGCAGAAGTGACCAGTTTGACCTGGTGGTTATTGTCGACTGTGTCATCTGTTGGGCGTGGTTGGTAGAAAGACCCATCACTGAGTTGTTTATGTCCTTCTGCAATGTACAAGTCCTTCCGCCAAACAACGACTGCTCCACCCTTGTCAGCGGGTTTAATGATGATGTCGTCCCGACGTTGAAGTTGGGTCAGCGCCTCCCTTTCATCTGAAGTGAGGTTGGAACGTCTGAGTGGTCTTGGTCGTAGTTTCTGAATGTCAAAAAGCGTTTTGTCGATGAACAGGTCTAATGCCTTAGAAGATCCAGGGTTAGGTGTCCACGAAGACTTGGCTCTTGGAAATACTGAAAAGTCATCAGCTGGGCTAGAGGGGGTGGGAGTGGCGGAGTTGTTGGTTTTAGTGCTGAAGAAGTATTTCAGTCGGAGAGTACGGTGAAACCTATGTACGTCCTGTAGTACTGTATAATAGTCGACCGATGGTCGCAACGGAATGAAACGGAGGCCTTTGTTCAAGACGGCCCTCTCAAAGTCTGACAGAGGGAGATCAGGGGGAATGCAGACTACGCGATTGTCGGGCCTATTATCCACCGGCTGGGTTGAAGGGGGAGTGGGGGGCAAGCGGGTACGAAGACCCGCCAATTTTGCGTGTTTAGCTACAGATAGCGATTTATATAGTGCATGGTTAGAGGTATTGATAACAGTACGGATGACACAGTACAAAAAGTAATTATGGGTGGTCAACTCGCGTAGGCGTGTCGATAGCTTTGTAATTTTAGACGTGAGGTCCGATAGTTGGTACCCGTAATTAGCCACTATACATCGCATGCGACTAAAGGAGCATTGTCTGTCAATCTGTAACAAACGTGTCACGGACTGGCTGTTAAGATTGCCTGCTGCCGGGTGGAACCGTGACGAGAACCCTCGGGGCACTATACGCGATCTTAAGCACGCTGTTAAGAAGTGAACATGGCAGGTGGTTCGAGTCTTCTTAAGAATGTGGATGCCGAGATCCGTACACGTTTGTTTGAGATCAGTAGGTAATAGGCTGAAACAGAACATGATGTGAGATCTAGCTTGATGGAACGTTGGAGAAGTAGGAGCCATATCGGGACAGGTAGAGAATGAGGAAAAAAGAGACAATCTGTGTATGTTATGGTAAGGGGGAAGGCAGAGAGGTGTGGGGAATGAAATATGAAACAGGGGACAAGTCACATCCACCACCACTCCCATTTCATACCTACACATATACATTTGGGTCCTCTGCTTTATTCCACTTTTCTTATCTATACCCGCCTCTCATCCCCTGTTTCATATTTCATTCCCCACACCTCTCTGCCTTCCCCCTTACCATAACATACACAGATTGTCTCTTTTTTCCTCATTCTCTACCTGTCCCGATATGGCTCCTACTTCTCCAACGTTCCATCAAGCTAGATCTCACATCATGTTCTGTTTCAGCCTATTACCTACTGATCTCAAACAAACGTGTACGGATCTCGGCATCCACATTCTTAAGAAGACTCGAACCACCTGCCATGTTCACTTCTTAACAGCGTGCTTAAGATCGCGTATAGTGCCCCGAGGGTTCTCGTCACGGTTCCACCCGGCAGCAGGCAATCTTAACAGCCAGTCCGTGACACGTTTGTTACAGATTGACAGACAATGCTCCTTTAGTCGCATGCGATGTATAGTGGCTAATTACGGGTACCAACTATCGGACCTCACGTCTAAAATTACAAAGCTATCGACACGCCTACGCGAGTTGACCACCCATAATTACTTTTTGTACTGTGTCATCCGTACTGTTATCAATACCTCTAACCATGCACTATATAAATCGCTATCTGTAGCTAAACACGCAAAATTGGCGGGTCTTCGTACCCGCTTGCCCCCCACTCCCCCTTCAACCCAGCCGGTGGATAATAGGCCCGACAATCGCGTAGTCTGCATTCCCCCTGATCTCCCTCTGTCAGACTTTGAGAGGGCCGTCTTGAACAAAGGCCTCCGTTTCATTCCGTTGCGACCATCGGTCGACTATTATACAGTACTACAGGACGTACATAGGTTTCACCGTACTCTCCGACTGAAATACTTCTTCAGCACTAAAACCAACAACTCCGCCACTCCCACCCCCTCTAGCCCAGCTGATGACTTTTCAGTATTTCCAAGAGCCAAGTCTTCGTGGACACCTAACCCTGGATCTTCTAAGGCATTAGACCTGTTCATCGACAAAACGCTTTTTGACATTCAGAAACTACGACCAAGACTACTCAGACGTTCCAACCTCACTTCAGATGAAAGGGAGGCGCTGACCCAACTTCAACGTCGGGACGACATCATCATTAAACCCGCTGACAAGGGTGGAGCAGTCGTTGTTTGGCGGAAGGACTTGTACATTGCAGAAGGACATAAACAACTCAGTGATGGGTCTTTCTACCAACCACGCCCAACAGATGACACAGTCGACAATAACCACCAGGTCAAACTGGTCACTTCTGCGCTGATCCAACAAGGGCTTCTTCCCCCAGAAGCCAAGTCTTTAAATAAGTATGACAGCTGCTTGGGCAGATCAATGTTTTGTATGCTGCCCAAAACACACAAACTGAACAATCCGGGCAGACCGATCGTATCAGCCTGTGCATGCCCCACTGAGTACATATCCGGGTTCTTAGACAGAATTTTCCAACCGCTGGTTGGTGACCTCCCATCATATTTGAAAGACACCAACCATGCGATAGCGACGTTTGAATCTATAACATTCACGTCTGATACCCAGTATCACATCTTCACCCTTGATGTGACCTCACTGTACACGTCTATCCCACACAATGATGGTCTCTCAGCTATAAAGTTCTTCCTTGACAGGCGTCCCAACCCTACTATTGCCACGGACGCTATTCTGCGCCTGGCTGAGCTGGTCCTTACTCTCAACTCATTTGAGTTTAACGGCCAGTACTTCAATCAGATCAGCGGGGTTGCAATGGGTACTAAAAGGGGCCCTAGCTACGCATGCCTCTTTATGGGCCACCTTGAGTACCAGATATGGCAACTCTACAACGGTAGAATCCCTGAACTATACAGGCGATACATCGATGATGGTGTTGGTGTCACCTGTATGCCACGGGCGGATCTCGAAAGATTCATAGACTTCTTCTCCAACTTTCATCCTTCTATCAAACTCACTTCCCATATTTCCTCTACTTCTGTCAACTTCTTAGACATTACCGTTTCTATTGGGACCCATGGTCTCACCACGACGGTCTACTACAAACCGACTGACTCTCACGCCTTTCTACTCTACACCTCCTCTCACCCTCCGGCCTGCAAAGACGCTATTCCTTATTCTCAACTTCTGCGCCTTCGACGACTATGCCAAAATGATGAGGATTTTCAGCACAATGCTCAGGAAATGTTGGACTTCTTCAGGCTTCGTGGCTATCCGGATCATGTCCTATCATCAGCCTTCCGCCGGGTTCTACCCGTTAGCCGCGCAGAGGCTCTCACCTCTGCACCTAGACCAAAAAACCTTCGACCGGTACTTTCTCTTACCTACCATCCGCATAATTTTTCAGTCAAGAATATCCTCTTTCGACATCTATCTATCCTTCAAGCTGACTCTACTACCAGCGCGATATTTTCAGAGAAACCATTAGTGGCCTACAGACGTGACCGTAACCTCAGGGATGTACTCGTCCACAATAGAGTACAGGGATTTCCACCTCCACCCTCACAATTAGGAACTAAGGCTTGCCTGAGATCTCGATGCAAGACCTGCCCATATGTGATCCACACTCCAGTAGTGCGATTCCCCAAAGGCAATTTACGCATCACAGAAGAATTTTCCTGCACCAGTCGCAACATCATTTACGCCATAATATGCAAAAGGTGTGATATGAAGTACATTGGGGAGACGGGTCTCATGCTAGCCGACAGATTCCGCCAACATCTGATGGACATCAACACCAACGAAAGCAAGCCTGTCTCCACCCACTTCAATAGCGCCAACCATCAAGGTGCTTCCGATGTCCAGGTCACTGGCATCCAGTCCTGCTCCTCTGGTCAGCAACATCGCAAGAATACAGAAAACCGGCTCATATTCACTATGGGGTGCCTAACACCACACGGCCTCAACACCCAACATAGTTTCATCTAATCGTAGTCATTTCCCCTCCCCACTCGGTTGCTTCCACACCCTCCTGATATCACCCTTGTCCGGCCTCCAACTTATCCTCTACCCTGTCCCCTGTGCCATGTGTGGCGTGTCGTAGGCTCTTTTCCAATCTCTCTCTCTGTCTCTCTCACAATCTCTCTCTCTCTCTCATTCTCCCTCAACAATCGTGCTTCTCTGTGCCTACCTATGCCATGGGTGGAGTGTCATAGGCTGTTTTCCAATCTATCTCTCTCAATCTCTCTCTCTCTCTCTCTCTCTCTCTCAATCGCTCTATCTCACTTTCTCTCAACAATTGTGCTTCTCTGTGCCCACCTATGCCATGGGTGACGGGTCGTAGGCCCTTTTCCAATCTTCTCTCTCTCTTTCTCTCTTTCTCGGTCTCAATCTTTCTCTCTCTCTCTCTCATTCTCTCTCACCAATCGGGCTCCTCTGTGGACATTACCTATGCCATGTGTGGCGTGTCGTAGGCTCTCTTCCAATATCTCTCTCCCCCCTCTCTCTCTCGTTCTCTCTCTCAATCTCTCTCTCATTCAATCTCAACGATTGTGCTTCCCTGCGCCTACCTATGCCATGTGTGGCGTATCGCCCCTATGCCATGCGTGACGTGTCGTAGGCTCTTTTCCTATCTCTCTCTGTGTCTCTCTCTCAATCTCTCTCTCTCATTCTCCCTCAACAATCGTGCTTCTCTGTGCCTACCTATGCCATGGGCGGAGTGTCGTAGACTTTTTTCTAATCTCTCACTCAATCTCTCTCTCTCTCTCTCTCAATCTCTCTCTCTCTCATTCTCCCTCAACAATCGTGCTTCTCTGTGCCTACCTATGCCATGGGTGACGGGTCGTAGGCCCTGTTCCAATCTTCACTCTCTCTTTCTCTCTTTCTCGGTCTCAATCTCTCTCTCTCTCTCTCTCTCTCTCTCTCTCTCTCTCTCAACAATCGTGCTTCTCTGTGCCTACCTATGCCATATGTGGCGTGTCATAGGCTCTTTTCCAATCTCTCTCTGCTCCCTCTCTCTCTTTCTCTCTCGCAATCTCTCTCTCATTCAGTATCAACGATCGTGCTTCTCTGCGCCTACCTATGCCATGTGTGGCGTGTCGTAAGCTCTTTTGCAATCTCTGTCTCTCTCAATCCCTCTCTCTCTCTCTCATTCTCTCTCAACAATCGTGCTTCTCTGTGCCTACATATAGTCATGTGTGGCGTGTCGTAGGCTCTCTTCCGATCTCTCTCTCTCGATCTCTCTCTCTCGATCTCTCTTAATCTCTCTCTCTCGCTCATTC